>JAHHUM010000307.1:0-537906 GCA_036173005.1 Crenichthys baileyi
ATAGGTGTCAGAAGGTAAAAGGTCTACACACTCCTGTTATAATGGCGGGTTTTTTTATGCCGTAAAGATGAGATGAATCATTTCAAAACCTTCTCCAACGTATTTCTTGTACAGTTCAACTTAAAAATAAAAAAAAAGTGCAAAGCCCTAAACAAATAGTTTTCTGAACCACAGTTTTATTCAATTCTAGCATCATGCTCTGGGATAACGTGTCTCCAGTTGGAACTAGACTTTGTCAAGGTGAGCGAGATCATGAAAAGTCACATTTGTGGTTTTGACCGCAAACATTTAGGTGTCGACTAGAAAGCTGAAGTTCAAGAGGTTTTAGATCTTTTTCAGCATGGCGGTGAGTCCAGGAATACAGAAAAAACATTTACCGAAGCACGACTTTAGCAGAAATGTCCAACCAGTCTCTAAAATGAAGACTGTGGACAAGAGATGTGGTAGCCTCCGACGAAGACTGAATGCTGAATCTGATTCCAAAGGTGCTTCAACAAGGTTTCATTTTAAGGATGAGCACACTTATAAAACCAGGTTAGTGCAGCTTCAACCCTCGAAAAGATTGAATAAATGTCCCATTACAGATGGAAAAAGTTCTGAAGTGATTCATCAGGGTCCAATTTTTGTTGAGCCCCAAAAACCTGGTGTTTTAACAGGGTGTGAAAACTTTATATATTACTGTAAGACTTTAGTAATGGCAACATGCGTCAAAAGGTGCATGAATCATATAAAATGAAAAGCATTGCAGCTTCGGTTAGAACAACTGTACACGCCTTAAATAGGTTTAAATACTGCAAGGAGGACTGTAAAAGCAAACTAATAAATATGTAAATAATATTTAGACATTAATACCAGCTGCAGTCTCCGTTTCGCTCCGTTTTAAGAAATGAAAGCATTAAGAGACTACGCTGTCTTCAGTAGCTGTTATAAATAAAACAGTCGACTGGATAAGCTGTGCAGTTTTCTTGTGCAAACCCACTGCGCTCACAACTGTAGCGGCTCACGGCACAACGTCACAGCTTCCTCCGACGGAAGACCAGCAGCCAGTGTGATGGAGACGCAACGCAAACAGACTGACCCTCTTGATTGGTTTTTTTTGTAAACTACGATGAGATGTTAAGTTACAGCACGCTGAGCGATTGGCACTCGTGTCAAGTTTGTTCCTTTTTGAAATATCGCCTCTGAAATGTGACAGAAATTAAGGCAGCGTCGCCGTTTCTCCTGATGTTTACACCTCAGTGCTGCGAAGTCATTTCCACCTGCAGCGCTGATGGTCGTTAATGTTCAGTGTTGTACGTACAAAAGAGGAGCCTGCTCGGCTCCAGCGAAAAGCACCATCGATGCAAATTCACCCTTTTTGTGCAACTTCATTGAAGACCAACCGGTGAAAAGGATAAGATTCTCACACTGTACTTAATAGTAATAGTAGTATGTTGTACAAAAAGGTAAGGCTTGGTGAGGCGATGCTGATCGAATGAGCGCCATGCCGGAAAAACATCACGAATACGAAAAGGAGGAACGGGACGTCTTCAGGATGGCCTCGCCGTGGCTCACATAGGTTTGTACTTGGAACAGCAGCAGCAGCATTGGCTGGACGAGGCGGTGTCTGTGCGACCCGACAGGCCCGGGTCCAGGTCCGTTGGTCCCGTCCAGTGGAAAATGTCATTCGGTCAACCGATCGGTCCAGAAGGGCTTTTATTAAGTGTGCTAGATCATTTCGGTCACCTCTGTGGAGTCCGTCTCCGAATCCTCCTCGTCCCTGAAACAGAATAAGAGATTTCAGCTTCATGGTCATGTGGACCACACACTGAAGCATCATGGCTGATTATCGTTATCAATAGTGTTGAAAGTGTTGATGCTAAATGGATTTTTACAACCTTGGTTTACTGCAGTGGAGCCTGGAAAATTATTCAGTTCTCCTGCAGCCCAAATGTTCATTTTTGTACTGTTGTTTATTTACACATTTCACTTTCTACTTTTACTTTAATTCACTTTATTGATTTTAGATAATGAAACACACTTTAATTGTATTTCTTTACATTTTTATTTATAGTATTATTCTACATTTTTTTCCTTTATAATTATAAAAAAAACCCCAAAAATGTTCCTCCCAAACCCACAGATTGTTTCATGTATTAAATGATTTGTTTTTACGGACAGATGCCAACCTGTGACTCTCAGAGATGGCCTGTAAACATTGATTTTAAGGGTGAAAGTAAATAAACATGGGACCACCAGAAGTAAGTACCTCCCCTCCTACCACTCCTTCATTTTTCCAAGCAACCAGTCTGCAGCCCAAACACCCAGTGCACCCAGCTATCAGACTGTTGTGTGTTTGCAAGCAGTGAGAATCCTGGGAGCTGTTTTAATTATCTTTAAAATGCACTGAAGTTCAGGGCAGAATATGTAGTCTTAAGGCTCTTATTGTGAAGGTTCATGCTTATCAGCTGTATTGATGCTTTTAAGGAAATAGGTGATTGTGTATTTGCTTCAGGCTAAAAGTCTCTTAAAGACAAAAAACATCTGGTTCCAAGTTAACTTACTTAGCATTAGCCGCTAGCCAGCTAGTAGCTGCTGAAGGCAGAGGGCTACTTTCCTTCTGCATCAGGACAAAAATAGCCATAACACTACAACTACATTTAATACTTGGTGTTCTCTTCTGCTTCAGGGAAACGCAACAGCTCGGTCGACAATCTGGTTTTACAGGCAGATTCAGTTTAAACCGACAAAATATTTCCCATGGTAGCTGTTTAGACATTTAGCCCCAAAGGCCTAACCTCATTTCTTGTAGGATCTTGCGGTTGCCCTGCCTCCTCTCCTCGTCGATGGGATAGGTGTACAAGATTCCCAGGCCGATGAAGATGAGGACTACAGGGATGGCCGAGACCAACAGTTTCAAGGTCAAGTCCACCTCTTCAGGCTGGGAGCAACCTCTGGTGATGTATCCTGCAAAGCTGAAAAGAAGGGGAAACAGTTACGGATCGCAAACAAACCTTCGCAGTAAGTCACATGAACGGAATTAGGGAACAGCAGAAAATCAGTGATTAAACATTCAGCTCAGCGGCAGTCGGTCATCTGATTCCCAGATGCTGATTTACTGTAAAACCCTGAATGAGCGAAGGAATTCCTGCTTTGATCTGGGATTTGGGAGATTTGACTCAGTCCTGTTTGGACTTCATAATATTTTTCTTGCCCCGAATCATAAAACAACACACTGCTGAAGTGTTTCTGATTCAGCAGGGAAATAACAGGACAGACCACTCTGTTTGGCATCTGGACACAGTTAGATCAGTTCAAATCTGTAATATTGATCAAATCTGGACAGGACTTAAATAAAGATACTTTAAATCACAGATTGTGACCAGTTCTTCGGCAATTCAGATTGTTTTACTTTTAGATCAAGGAATCAGAAATACAGTCTTAAAATTAATATAGTTTTCATCTTTTCATTCTTATCCAGATTTAGAAATAATCCAATCAGATGCCATCATTTTTAAGACTGAGGAGGAACCCAGAGGTTCGACAGTTTTAAAAGAACAAACATTTATGTCATCCTGTTCCTCTGGTTTAGAGGGCAGGGTTGCTGCACACAAAGACAAATTTGGCTAGCATAATGAAATCACTGCATATATTTTTGGATGTATTTTGTACATAAAAGGCAGTTCCTATCCTTGAATAATTTACGATGTGAGGTTGTTTCTCGTTGTGCGAGCTCTTACTCTAAACTCAGCGTAGAGACTCCCAAGGAGATGCCAGAAGCAAACTTGGTGAAGAAAACGTAGAAAGAATAGAAGATGGCTTCGTGTCCCGTGGAGCTGGGGTTCTGAACTTGAAAATCGTCGACCACGTCGGGCAGCATGGACCTGAGGAGGATGACAAAAAGGTTCACTAAAGCTTCTCACGAGGGCGTGAATAGTAGAAAAAAATCCAATCCAGGTGAGGGATTAGTGCGGGGCTTACCAGGGCAGCAGGAAGGCTGCAGCCACTGCCACACCGGAGGCAAAAGAAACTACGTAGGTGATGATGAGGTTGCTCTTTACGCACACCACCAGGATCACGAAGGGAATGGCAGACTGGGAGGAAGAAAATCACAGGAGAATGACGCCTCCTACAATAATCCCCACTCTTACATGCAACAGCAGATCCGGAGAGCATGCAAGGCCTTACCAAGGAGCCGACAAAAGCTGCAGTCTTCTTCCCGAAGCGAGTCAGGAACCACTGCCAGAACGGGATGGCCAGCGTAGCAGAGAGCTGCAAAGGTAAAAAAAAAGAGAAAACATTAACATCTTTTGCAAATAAGATCTTATAATTCCAACGAAAGACCTTCTATTGTATCCCTGCAGTTCTTTGGAAAATGATCCCAAATGGGATATAATGAGGCCTCATACAGCTCCAACCAAAGCAAATCTGAGCTCTATGAAAGCAGAAATCTGAATGGGGGGTGGTGTACAGTTTGGCCTCGGAGGTTTATACTATTGTGCAGGGGGAAAAAAAAGTAATTGTGCATAAGCATGCGACATGCGACTCTCTCTCTAGAAGTCATCTGTGAAGCCTTTCAGAGCCGGATTCTTCCTGCCACGTCATTTCTGATCCCCTTTCAAGTCTTTTCAGGTGTTGCATTAGTTAGACGTACATGTGACACAGCCTGGGGCTTCATCAGCTTCTTCTGGCGTAATACAACACAGTCAACAGGGTTTTCATCATCTAAAAACACTACCGGCCTCAGTGGACCCCAGCTAAATGAAGAAGAGAAGAAGAATCTGCTGCATGCCTCAGGTTCTCATGAACTCTGTCAGCCGCTGCTCCCTCACGGTGTCTCCTTACATTCAACCTTTGGCGTCTTCATCCAGGAAATTAAGCTCACGTTAGGAACACAAACTCCTTAGTGTTTTATTGGGGTTTTTCAAGAGATAAACCAAAACAAAAGAGCGGCTAATGAGTGAAGCAGAAAGAAAACGTCTTTCTGTATTTTCACAAATAGAAATATGAAAAACTTGTTGATCTGGTCAAATGAGACCAAAACTTTTTTGCCTACACGTCAAATGGAAAACTAGCACCAACACAGGCACACCCATTCCATTGTGAAACACAGCGGTGACAACATCATGGTGTGGGGATGATTTTCTTGGAAAGGGACAGGCAAGCTGGTCAGAGCTGATGAGAAGACGAATGTCGGGCCAATCCTAAAAGGAACTTTGTCAGAGGGGACCAATCAGAGTCCAGACCTAAAACCAGTTGAGAATCTGAGGTAAAACTTGAAAGGGGCTGCGCACAGATGCTCTCCGTCCCATCTGGCTAAGCTTTAATGTTGCCATGACGACTTGGCAAAAATTTTAGTCTCTAGATGTGAAAATACACCTACAAAAAAAAAAAAACCAAAACGTTTGTGGTTCTAACAAGATAAAAACGTTCAAATGATGTTCATACTTTTTCAAGACATTAATGTCCTGACTCTGTATTCCTGTCAGATTTATCAGATTAGCCAAACATGTCACTAAATGACAGAAGGTAAGGATTAGGCCTGATTATGTGACATTTCAAGCGGGGCTGCTTTCTCAGAAATCATTTCACGGAATGTGATGTACTTACATTAAAAGGTGCCCACACTGGCTCTAAAATCCTTTCCATACAGCAAAGGCTTACAGCATAAAGCAGGTAATCTTTTCACCCTCACTAACCTGGACTTTTCCCCTCCGTAGCGCTGCTGCTTGTAATGTTGGCTGACTTGAATAAGTGTCGGGGATCTGGAGACTGATTCTCAGGTTTAAATCAAACGGGGGGCACAAAACAAGAGAAGAATGCGGCTCCTTCATCATCTGTGGGAATGGCGCGGCATTCAGGCAGAGGCGCTCTGAGCAGCTGAAAAAGTCAGCCAGGAGCCTTGCTTTATAACCAGCCACAGAGCAGGCCTTGTAATGGAGACAATTTATGTGCTCGCCTTGGGAAGGACAGCTTTTGTCCGCTAACGGTTCCATTTGTTCCATGGACATTGACTGCTCTGGGTTGCGTCTGCAGTCTCTGCTCGTCTGAGAATGCCACCTGTACAGTAAAGCGAGTGCTCACCATGATGACCAGCAGAATGTTCTGGAAGTCGTTCCTGAAACCCAGCGTGGAGCTGCAGAAGAGAGCAAAGTTTCCCTCCAGGAGCTGCGGGGTGAAAACGCAGAGATTACATTTTGGAAATAAACACGCACGCAAACACACATCTGGGGCAAGGCGTGCAGCGTGATGAGTAAATACAGGCGGGCACAAACCAGCATCACACAGACTTAAACAGGAAGCAGACCAGTTGGGTATGAAATAATAACTGGAAGTAGGTGATAAAATGCACAGAGGATATAAAAAGTCTACACCCCACTAATAAAAAACATGAGACCAAGTGAACCTTTTCCTCTTAATGTGACCTAAAACCTGTAAAACCCAGTTGGAAAAAAATATATTTTTCACAGGAAAAATGAAAAACCTAAATAACTTCTTCTAAGCACATTTAAACTGAGGACAGACCTGCCATTGTTTAACGTGCCTCTGATTAACCCCAAACAAAGCTCAGCTGGTCAAGGAGGCTTTTGTTCACATGTTCTTAGTCGCATCTCACAGCAAAAGCCGTGGTCATCTTAGAGCTTCCCGAGCATCAGGGTGATCTCAGTCAGGAGCAGGGCACCCAAGAACCTCCGAGGCATGACGTGGCCCGCAGTGGAGGCAGTCGTCACCATGTTTAAAGGAGGGACGTCCTACTTTTATTTCACATTTCCAAAAGGTATGTTTGGCACCAAAACACACCATACACACAGTGACACACGGCGGTGGCAGCATCATGGTTTGGGCTGTTGAACATAGTCATTCAGCATGACACCAGAAGAAGATTAAAGTTCTGGAAAGCTCCTCTTTGCTATGAAGAACTCCTAAAAACAGGACTGTAATTAAATCAAAAGGTGCTACAACAAAGCATTAGTTTAAGGTTGGGCCCAATCATAGACCTAAAAGTCTGGGATTTCCGCCCCCCCCCATTTGAGTTGGACAGGTTTCCATATTAAAAAGGTGGAAAAAGTTCTAAAATGATTTGTCTTCGTCCCAAAAACCTGCCACTTCAACAGGGCCATTTGGACTTTTTATTTTCACTTCATGTAGATCAATACATACCATGAAAGCCAGTGAGGTAAAGAGGAAACCCATGACTAGTTTGGCATATGGTCCATATCCCATCACCATCTTAATTCCCTGAAGGAAGGGCATAGGCTTTGACCTGATCCCAGTTGCCTCTAAAAAAAACAGAACACAGTGATTAGTGAAATATTCTAAATTACATGAACTTTCTACATGAGAAATCCCCTTCTGGACCCTGTCTGTGTTTTCTTTGTACATTTCTCACATCCAGCTGCCTTTACAGCTCATCCTTTACTGGCCAAACCAGCCTTATTAGACCCATTACACGTCACAAGGCTTCCGAGTTAAACCACAGCTGGCGCTTGTTCACACAGATCAGCCCATAGTCATGCCACATCCGAGTGTCCTGATTGGTCGACGGCTGAAACGTGATGTGGGTTTATCTGCAGCCAATCAACCAACGTGGCTGAGAGTGTTTCATTTGTCCTGAGTAAAAGCTGAAGTGAGGAAATGTGTGGAGTGCCTATTGTCGGATGGATGCACTTCGAGAAATGAGCCCTCACCGTGTTCTCTCACGCCGCAGAACAGGACAACAGCACAGAGGATGTACACTGAACAGATGACGGCAGATGCAATCATGTATGCGGTTCTCTGCAGCAACAAAAGAGGAGGAGGACGATATTTAGGCAGCATCATTTCCAATCCAAATTTCACATTGACCTCTCGCATCAGGCACTGTGTAGCAATGCTGTTCAAGACAAATTAAAGCCATAAACATTTGTTTACCGTGTGCTGCAGGGTTATGGAGTGGTCCGACTCATTTTGGCTGACAAAAGCAGAATAATTGGTGGGATCTGCCACGATTTCCCCGGGTCCGGGGAGGCAGGGAGCGTGAGCCATGCCCACGATCTGTCCCTGGATGGCCGTGCCGAGGACGGTGCCCAAAACCTCCACCGTCATCCCTGATGGGAGAACACAATGGAAACACATGAAGTCAGGAGATCTGGCTTTAGAAGAAAGCCAACTTCTCTGCATGCCGAGTTCTGACTTACGGTACGCAGTAGCAGAGTCCCTCTCCTTCTGCTCCGAGGTGATGAACATGGTGAGGGCAGAATATGGCACATGGAAGCACTGATGGTTGCAAAATGAAAAAAATCAGATCCATGTTTTTAGTCATGCAAAAAAGAAATATAAAAACAAAAAAAAGCAG
Organism: Crenichthys baileyi; assembly: GCA_036173005.1. Lineage (NCBI taxonomy): Eukaryota > Metazoa > Chordata > Actinopteri > Cyprinodontiformes > Goodeidae > Crenichthys > Crenichthys baileyi. The sequence goes on from JAHHUM010000307.1 coordinate 8,315, forward strand.
CTGCCTAAAAAAAATCCGCTGGAACAAATTAGGTGTGAAGCTAATCGACTAAATCTACTCCAACTTCCTGTTTTTTAAAGTAGGCTTCAGACTTCCGGCTTCCTTGATTAGTGTTGCCTCCTTAATATCTTCTGATTACACGGCTTATACAATAGTGGTGAGATTGTAACACCGTCATGTGCATGAACATCTCTGTACCAACTGTTGCACATGGCGGTGACAGCATCATGCTGTGGGGCTGTTTCACTACCAGCGATTGCAGTGAAATGCACAAAGCCAATTTAATGATAAAGGGACGGCTACTTCCAAATTGCTCCAATTTCCCTAGAAGATTCTTAGCTCACTTCATTCCTCTCTCCTTTTTAAATCAGCAGATCAACACATCCCAAGTCGAGCAACACGTGTGTTCTACATTTGTCTGGTTTGAGGAAATGGAAGCAGACAGGTCACCCTTCTTGAATGATGACTGTCTATGGGAATACCTGAAGTCTTATCAGGCAGGATATGAAGTCATGCACACATCACATTGTTCTAGAGTCATCCTACGGGAACACAGGGACTCTGCTCCACCCTGGAGGGGAACAATGAGTTCCATCATTTCTGATAAGAAGAGCGGTCAATTATCCAGCCAGAATTATGTCAGCAGGCTCTGCAACTGGCTGACAGACATTTCTCCAAGCATTGGAGGGTGTGTGTGTGTGTATATGTGAGCCTGCATCTATATTTCTGACCCTGAGAGGATTAGAAAAGAAACAAAAAAAAAAGAATTTCAAACTTGCAAAGTTTGCAAGTAAGTCTTTAAAAGCCCTGAATACAGTCCATTGATGAGATTATATAAACTTCTCTTGCATGCGAGTAAATATGGACTCAGATTTGGGTTTGTGCTACTTACAGTCTGTAGGGTCTGGAAGATGCAGTAGAAGAAAATACACCAGATGACTTTGCCATCTTCAAAAGGGGGGACGTACCATATGAGGAAATAGGACGTCACGGCAAGAGGGGTCGAGAGTAAGATCCTGCAGATTGTTGAAAGGAATAGCAGCATCAGTGACTGAAAATGTGGATAAGCAGAAGAAAAAACAACATTTTCTCGAACAACACGCCATTCCCAAGAGATAATGGGTTGTTTCAACAAGACTATTCTCTGTGGACGTTGTTACAGAGTGAAAAAGACAACGTTAGCTAAGTACCAGTAAATGTGTTTAAAAGTGAAGACGAATGCTGGAAGAAGCTGAGAAAAAAAAGGATTTTCTACAGCATGTCAAGATGTCATTCAGGCTGAGAGAGCAAGACTTTCAGCAGACAACATAAAGGCTGGACAGAGTACAGCCAAGTCGCTCCATTTTATTTCTTTTGGGATTCAGAATAAAAACTTCTGGAAATCTCAGGATTATTTATTCTCTAAATAAATAATCTAACCATGCTAATCATTAAAGTAAAACACCAAGTTTAAAACGTTAAAATTTTAACTCCAAATTATTTTGTCTTTGTTGTAAAGAGTAAAAAACTGTAATGCAACAACTGGCGTTTCTCACACACCGCTTGACGTCACCTCTGCTCCCAATATAAACACAAACGGCAGGAATGGATAAGAAATATCCTGAAAGCTGCTCTTACATCTTCTTATATTAGAGTTCTTAAAGTCAGTATTGGCAGGTCAAACTTTGCAATAACAATAACCAGAGTTTGCAATCAGCCACTAAACTCTGTGCTGTCCGCCTCCAATGAACAATGATGGTATGATCTTTGCAGTCCTTACTGACAACAGGTGGAGCTACAAGTATGGCCTGATCTGAAGGTTACATGAAGTTGAAAGGAAAATGAATGCAGCCAAACAAGATATACTTCCTTACGGATCATTTACTAAAGATTTCAAAAACATAAGATTTATTTTGCACACTTTGTCTCCCTTTTGCTTTAAAATATTCAGATCAACCCTCCAGGTTCAGCCTCACCTTCACTCCACTGAAGTAAAATTCTCTGGTTAATGAACGAACAAATGAAATGGTCGCCCTGCTTGCCTAACAACTGTCTACGAGAATACATAAGGTCTTATCCAACAGGATATGAGCTCACGCACATATTACAATGTTCAACAGTCATAACCGTACATAAACAAGGTGACAAAGCCTCTGTGCCTCCCATGAAGTTGCTGGCAAGACTCCAAACAAATTCAAACTCGCTGCCAATTAACTTAAGCCCGTCTCTAATGTGCCGAGGGCACAGTAGGAGGCAGAGAAGTCAGGTGGGGCTACATTCACTCTGCTCTGCTGTGCTCGTGATATCATTAACTGTACCCTCGTGGGAAGGCGGGGCACGCAGCGAGTAAATATGGCCACGTTCCAGCAGATGTTCCACCAAAAATATGCTCACAGGAATGTAAATACATCTTATGTGCCACTTATTCTGAACACACGCGATGACACATCATGTCCAGTTTTTCTTTTTAGCCGAATATCAGCATTAATAATATTTTAAACAATACTGTTATGCACCTTGCCAACTATTCTCCTTACAGTAATAATAAGCTGTGCTGACACCCTAGTCCATATTAGCACTAACCTGATGCCGCTGCTGTAGGCATATTTATAGCTTTGCTGATTAGGGAAACAACTTTACCGCAGAAAGATAAGTCAACAAGTGAGAGCTTTTAAATCGGGCCCCACAAAGCTGTTAGAAGTTGTCCTATTGACAGGAGCGATTTAACTCAGGTCCATTTTATTGGGCTCCAAAGCCATGGCTTCTTGATTTTATGCTTTAATAATTTTAGAAATAAGAAATGTTAAAAATGCATACAAATTTCCTCGAAATGCCCCAGCCGTAAGGCAGAAAAGCCACATATTTACCCTCTACCAAATTTGATATTTACTTTGGACAAGTCAGATACCCTGTATTTATTTTTAAAGAAATCCCAGAAAGCATTCAGCTACTCTGCTGCAACAGAGAGCCTCATTCTGCAAGTGAAATCTGAACTGCAGTAACCTTCCGGATCCCTCAGCCACTCTTTAAAAATCCTACCAGACTCTCTGCTGAGACGTGATTGGCCCAGACAGGTGGTGTGTTTCAGTTGGACCAATGACGGCTCTCCACCCTCCCCCCAACAGCCTTCACAATGATGGGGCCAGTTCACGTTTGCTTCGTTCAGCTATACAACTGAGCTGCAGATAATGTGACTGAGCATGCCGAGCATTCCTACTCTCATGGCCACACACACCCACCCTGTGACGGCATCAAAAGTGGAGGAAATGAGTCTCACCCAGCACGTCAGTATCCTACACGACCCAGATCTAAAACATCTGGACCTAAAGTCTGCATAGATGAGCTTTAAATCTTCTAGGAATGAACAGATCTTTGCAGCTCAGGTGGTAGCAGCCGCTTCTACTTCATCTTCCTTTGGTACTCATTGACAAGAGCCCAAGTGCAGACCACCCAGACATTTACCTTCTTCTGCACTCGGTCACCTCTCCCACCTTTTCCTCAACTGGCCCATTTCCATATCCTAAAAATCACACTGTGATGTGCTGACAGGACACTGATGATCTCTTCTATAATCAGAACCTCCACTGACACCCTACACCCCATGGCTCTCTCTCTGTGTTAAACATGCCCCCTCAAATGTGTGCCAAAGGTTTCAGGAGGGTCGGCTACTTTGGACTCTTCTGCAGCTTAACTCTTCAAGTTTTTTGTTACACTTATCAACCCACAGCCATGTGAGGCAGGTAACATGTAATGTTGTAGAGACAAACATTTCAGTTCAATTTTCTTCCAGGATTGTCCTGTATTTGTCCCCCACCGCACGATGCCGCCGCCACGTTTCACCGTGACAAACTCAGGGTTATAATATGATTTAATAACCAAACACCTGCATTAAACTTCTCTACATGTGATGTGTTCATCATGCTGCTTGTTCACAGATGTAGACTTGTGAAGGTCGTTGGTCGCAATGGGTTTTTATTTAGGGGCATCGGCGTTAAAGGGGGGCGAGGTAGAAATGCACACAACTAATTGTTCAGACATATATTTTCAAGAATTTTGAAATCACTGCATCATTTATCGAGAAATAAACGCTTGTCTTGAAGCTTGTGGTTGAAACGACACAAAATGTGAAAAAAATTAGAGGGTATCATCACTTTTGCAAGGGGCAAAGTATTAGTAGTATGCGAGCCCAGATATTTTCTGAATAGTAGATTGCGTACTACAAAAAAAAGCAGGTTCTGTAGCAGGTAGGAGTTAAATTTCTCAAAGCCATGCAAAGGTTCTTGCCATTGGACAAGGGTCTGCAGAAGCTCTTTTTGTTTAGACTCAGCAGCTTTGTTGTTCCAGCCTCACAAATCTATTCTGGACTCTTTCAGGTAAATTTATTTCACAGGTAATCCCTCCACAGACTGACATACAGAAAGAGGAAACAGAAAGTACATATCTATATGAGGGTATCCACAGGAGAAACTCTAGTTTACCTCATAGTGACCTCTTCAGAAAAAGGTGAGGGAGGTTTTCTAAGCCCCGCCCCTAAACAATGACACATGTACAGTCTGGCTGGATATACCCCCCCCGACCATTAAGCTGTGGTAGTCACTGGGCCTCACCAGCAGTGTTGTGGAAACTGGTTGGCAGAACCCCGACCTGCACAGAGATCTACTGGAAAGTCTTAGCAGGATCAGTGTTATTGAGAAACAAAAAAAAAAAAAGGGGCATACCAGGGCATCATCCGTCCAAAACGAGTCCACGGGCTCCGGGAGATCAGGAAGCCTACTGTGGGGTCCGTTACGGCATCCCAAGCTCGCCCAACGAACAGGATGATTGAAGCATAGAAAGGATCCAACTGCAAGCAAGAGACAAACGTTAAAAACATGCAGAGCAACCAGAATACCAAGAGCAATTACTGTACGGATTTGTAAGTATGTACTGTAGATGTTCCAGCTGAAAACATCTCTAACTGTCATTGTAAGCTGTCCTAGAGGAGACCAGTCTGAGTGGAATGCCCCACTCCTGACTGTACAGTCTGCGCCATGCGGTGTCACCCAAAGGGCCCCGTAACGAGCGGCCTTGGAAGGGGAACAAAGCCAAACCCTCCGACGCCTCGGGCTTAACAGGCTACTGTGTCCGAACCATCAGATTAGTGAAATAGCCTATTAAACTAAGACCCTCTTCATCTCACTGGCATTGTTCCCCTCCAAAATAAAGCCTAATCGGCAAGCTGGAAACTTTTTTGTAGTCTGCATGTGGCACCTTATGGAAACTTCATGGGAAAAGTCTTTGCCCTGAAGTCTGTATGTCACCCAGAACACGATGTGTTGAGGGTCAGAACGCTGAGAACACCATGTTCCTGCTCGCACCGCCTGAGCATGGTGGCCTTTAGCGAAGAACTAGGAATGCTGTGCCAAATGTCTGAACCCTGGAGTTTGAAAGCCTTTTTAAAAAGCACTAACCTGAGCTACGTCGAGTAGATAGAGCTGCAGGAAGAAGCCCAGGGCACATCCTGTGATCTGGTAGGGAGCACCGCCGATCGCATAGCATATCTTGTTGCAGATCGACAACCTGTTCCTGTGCTCGTGCTGGAGAGAAAAAGAAGGAACAAAGAGCCATGATTAACACAGAAAATGACCGCCCAAAAAAATAACTATATAAAAACTATATATACTCTATATATGATACTCTCACTGTATGATAGCCTTATAAAAAGAGCAAAACATTTTCAGTCAAAAATGGCATGATCTAGTTGCTTTTGTTCAAAATGGAAAGGCAACAATTATAATCTTCTGCAGCAGCAGGAATAACATTATAGTTATTATATCTAAAACATTTATTCGTTTGTTATTTTGCTTTGAAACAGAGTTTAGAATATCTATTTAGTAGCAGTTTTTAAGCGCTTGTTGAGCAGAATGATTTTTGCCATTCTGCTCTTTGTACGTAAACAGGTATAACAAGCTGATATTAGTAACAGAAGTGTTGGGTGGCCTTGCCTTAGCCTTAGTTTCCATGCACAGAGTTTTTAACGACTGCAAATGTTTCCAAACGCCCAAATTTGTCTCCCTTGTAAGCGAGGGACAAACACCATTTGCCTTTTTTCAGCCAGCCTGCTGTCAGTGTGCAGCAACAGGTAGGGAGGGGCAGCACTGTGTTACTCTGTGCTCCATATGACCAGAAATGACCACAATCCCTCCGGCACATTCTCCGCCATCTTAATAAATAGAGTTTAAAATGTGGGAATGGACCTGCCCGTTTTTATTCCCCCTCATTACTATCACACATAAGGCCAAAAGATGTGCGATCCCTGGTCAGTTGATGGGTGCATCTGATATTTATGTATCAAGTAAGAGACTCCGATGAGTCCTCTGTAGTTATTTGCTTAGCTCTTAGTAGTCAATAGTTTGTGTAATTAGATTTCCAAGGGATATAAATGGGAGACTTTCGCATTTCTGCCTAGACTCCTTAATCGTCAGTTTTGCCACTTTCTCGTTGCTCAAATTAGGACAGAAAAACATGTTTCAAAGAGTCTCATAAGAAATTTGGCCTAAATACCCAATCACCATAGAGTCTTAGAGGCACGAGAGAGTTCCCTTTGGCCATAAAGGGTAAGCAGAGTGTAGTGATTTGGCAGGAGACTGGCAGGGGCAGCCAGCCACGGGGAAACAAGCAAGCTTTGATTCTTCAACAAGCGTCAATTCCTCCCCATTTTCTCCACTGTCAACATAATTATTATCTCAGCAGATAGGACTGTAAACAGCTCCTCTAAGGGCAGCACACAACCTGAGGCGATTAGAGCCGGGGGCATGTCAACATCAGTGTCGGTCATGTCGGCCCCTGCCAGGGTAACAGCACCTTGGCAGCAGTCTGGATTGAGTTAATAGCCCAAAAGGGAAAAGTTGCCAATTTGACCGCAGAAAGTCAGGTGAGAACACTCCCTCCTGACCAATCAGAGCCCTGGGATCCGCGATGCCACTTCTGCACCTACTTGGGCTTGTCAAAATGAAACATAACACAAAAAGAGCAGAGCAACAGTTAGGAGCAGCACCTGTGTATGAAAATAATCCTGAACCACACAGGTACATTTTCAGCCCTCCCTGTTCAACACGTGTCACAAGTATGCATACCACTGTATCTAGAACCAAGTAAAAAGGCTTCTGCCTCGTTGATACACTTAACTTTGGTTTGTTTAGGCCACAAATGCACACGACGCGAGCATTTATTCACAGAATATCTGCTGTTGTAGTAGCAGCTCAACTTGACAGTGTTTTCCTCCCTGCTTAATTGTTCTACACCTGTTCTACCTGTATGCAAAGGATTGTGGATCAGCAGCTCGGAGCAGCGAAAGGCAGGTCAAATACAGAACAATCTGTCCGTTTTTTCCCGATCAATTAAATGCTTTAAAACGAAAAACGCCCACTATTTTGGTCAAGCAACAGTGTGTACTTTGCACTTTTCTGAGTGTATTTGAATCAGATAAATGTCAACAGCATATACTTCACTGCAGAAAGGGTGATAAGCATGTAATTCCTTAATATTCAGATGAATTATAAACTTCTGCCTCCATCAAATAATCTGCAGCACTTTTTCTCTGGTCTGTGTGTTACAGGCCTTATATTGCCACATCGGACCTCTAAGGACGTTGGAATCAGTGTTGGGCAAGAAAAGCCTGATCGGAGGAGGTGGAAGATTTCCGTGACTAATTTCACAAAGTAAAGAAAGTTAAAAGCGTTTTACTGAGAGACTCATACTGCGAAACTGACTGATAAATAAACAAAAATAAACAATGTGGAACTTCATATGGAGCCTCCTAATTTCACGCAATGTGTTATTAGTTCATTCATCCTAGAGAATCACTGACCAGGTTTTTCCTAGCCGACACTGATATGTGGTTCGTTGATACGTTTATAGACTGAAAACAGTGAGTTTCAACTTATTTCGCAAATGGGAGAAAAATATATATTTTCATATCAGATTTTCAATTTTTCAACCAGTTTCTGTTAATTCGTGCAAGTGTAACATCATTGTAACGACCAGGGTTTTGAGATCCGAGGCTGGGATTTGGCATGGGGCGAGTTCTGAAGTATCACTGTCAACACGTTGTGGGACGCAGTTCCTGTTTATTTAAAACACACACAATGAATGGATTATGATCCTTTTGAGATTGCCCTCATCGCATTCTGCATCAGCTGAAAGCAAATGTCTATAAAAATAAATTATAAATGAAAACGTGACACAATAATGATTTTTTAAAACGACCTCAGAGGCTGCAAGCACTTATCAGTTCACTGACTGTACACAGCATATATATAAGTGCTATCAGGTGCTATATGTTACTACTGTACGCTGATAAGAAGAACTTCGGGAAAAACGGGGTGTTTTCCCAAACCAAGTTGCTGAGAACTAGGTAAGTTTTTGTTTTCACACGACTCTGATCTATTTAACTTGGGCAGAGAGAGAAAAGCAGGGGGACTTCTCTCAGATGATCCCCTGACTGCCTCAGCTGTATCTGACACGTCACCTTGACGGAAACTTCCTGCTGCGTTCAGAGCTATAGGAAATAGTATTGTTCCGAAATTACTTGTCCAATTAGTTAAAGAAGTTAGTTTGCAAAAAAAAAAAAAAGCGGACAAGTACATACAGGCTTTAGTCACACCCTTTGTTCCTCTGACAGCAGAATTACACCCAAGGCAAATTTTCATCATATCTTAGCATAATAATGAACATTATTGTGTCACGTTATTCCTGCACATATACTACTCGATATATTGTTCGACAACGCCATAAGACAGATTTATATCATAGTTTAAGGCGGGTGATTTATTAAAATTAAATTTTCCTACAGAGACTTTTTGATGCACGTGACAAATTAACCATCTAGCTTGCTGCGGATGTATGAAATTACGCCAATATGCGACAGTAATGGCCCGAGTTATGAGGGAATTAAACATTCTCAGTGTTTGAACATTAATTTTAGATGAATTACTGGAGAGCCGAGAAAATCTAGAAAATGTTACGTACGAACATAAATAACGTGACATTTTTTTAAAGCTTGTGGACACGTCAGACATCTTTAAGCGGCTAGATTAGCTAGATTTTAAACGTTTAGCGATGTACTCGCGAGAAAAAAAGAAGACGGCGGGGTGTGGGCTAAAGCAGGTTTTTGAAATTAAAATATCTGGCTCCATCCAGCATTTATATCTTTGGTTTTATTCATTAAACGCAGCTTTCCGGTAATAATTGTAGATATTTCGTTGTATCGACGTATGATAAGATCAAAGTGAACGTCGCGCGCCTTACCCTACATAATTCATAGCCTCAAAACGTCAGTTTGCCGGGGGGGGGGGCTCCATTCATTCCAGTTTTCAACATACACTCCCAGAAACAAGCCATATCCGAGTTTTTGGCTTCAAAGCTCAATAATATATGTAATAAAAACAACCCCAAAGCGATAATTGTATTTTTTTCATATAATCTTACCTTCCTTGAGAGCTTGACAGAATCCGAGCTGAGCGATTTATTTAATAAACTGGCATTGGAGTATTGTTCAGCTCCTTCTCCTTTGGCCATCGCAAAACAGAAAAAAGGAAGGAAAAAGGAAAACAGCAAGTAGCTTCGTTAAACAAACACGATTTAAAACGAGTCTTCCCAATAAGGTCTGAGCAACCACGCCTGTAGTAACCTCCTACTAAGCCAAGTGTTTGAAAACTGAGGTGGATGCGACGAGGGTGTAGTAATTTTCAGAGCGCTCTCTCTCTCTGGGCCCCGCCCCCATTCAAAACGTGCTATTCACCCCACATCTAGCCCCGCCCCTTCAGGCGGAGACCGGGCTGCTGCTTTATCCCAGCGACAAGGTGATAAAACCATTTCTCCCTAAACTCCCCGGAGGAAGCTCTTCTATTAGTAGTGGGCAAAGCATGAATGCTATAATCTTACTTTACAGTTTTCTGTTGTAATAATACTAATTATTATTATTATTATTTACTTTTTCATAATTCTTGGATCCTTACAATTCTAGCTATGGTAAGCTGAAAGCATGTACATTATATATTTTTTAGTTTTTTTATAGGCTAAATATGTTACAAGTCTACAATTTCCATACTGCTCAATCTTCGAAGCACACGCTTAAGGGAAGCACATCAACTTTTTCATGTATAAAACCATTAGATGATTCCAGTTTGTTCATGTAAATGATAAATCATCTTTAAACTCCAGGGTTAATTGTGGAGTACCACAGGGTTCAGTACTTGGGCCAATTCTCTTTACTATATATATGCTTCCAATAGGTAAAATTATCAGGCAGCATAGAATAAATTTTCACTGTTACGCTGATGACACTCAGCTTTACTTATCCATAAATCCTGATGAGCCAACCAGTTAGATAGACTACAAGCATGTCTTGAAGACATAAAAACTTGGATGACTTTAAATTTTCTGCTTCTAATTCAGACAAGACAGAAGTTGTCGTCTTTGGACCGGAGTTTTTAAAAAAGAAACTGCTTAGTCAATCACTTAACCTGGATGGCATTAAATTGACCTCCGATAATAAAGTAAAAACCTTGGTGTTATTTTGACCAGGACATGTCATTTAAATCCCATATTAAACAGGTTTCCAGGATTTCCTTCTTTCATCTCCGGAACATTGCCAAAATTAGAAATATCCTGTCCAGGATTGATGCTGAAAAACTAGTCCATGCATTTGTTACTTCAGGCTGGACTATTGTAATTCTTTACTATCAGGATGTCCACAAAATGCAGTTAAAAGCCTTCAGCTGATTCAAAATGCTGCAGCAAGAGTTCTGATGAAATTAAAAGAGATCATATTTCCCCTACTTTAGCTTCCCTTCATTGGCTCCCTGTTAAATCCAGAATAGAATTTAAAATTCTCCTCCTCACATATAAAGCCCTTAATGATTTAGCTCCATCATACATCAGAGAGCTGATTGTTCCATATGTTCCTAACAGAGCACTTCGTTCTCAGACTGCAGGTTTACTGGTGGTTCCTAAAGTCTCTAGAAGTAGAATGGGAGGCAGATCCTTTAGTTATCAGGCTCCTCTCCTGTGGAACCAGCTCCAGTTTTAATCCGTGAGGCGACACCCTGTCTACTTTTAGGCTAGGCTTAAAACTTTCCTTTTGATAAAGCTTATAGTTAGAGTGGCTTAGGTTATCCTGAGCTATCTCTGTAGTTATGCTGCTATAGGCTTAGGCTGCTGGAGGACATAATGACCACTTTCACCCTCTTCGCTACTTTCTCACACTACTCTTCAATTTTGTATTATTTGCTGTTATTTCAGCTTTTAACTTTGTTCTCTCTCTTCTCTCTTCTAGAAGCTACACCTGGCCTGACTCTGTGTCTACCTGTGACAACTGTCTGGAGAGGGGCATCGTCCGAGCTTCTGCTGGCAACAACTTGGTGCTCACCCTCTAACGATGATCCACATGGCCCTGTCTTTCAGTATTTAACCCTTTCTCTCTCCTAGACATAGCTACTGACGGAGCTTTTACTGTAACTAACTCTATGTGCTCTCTTTCAGACTCTAACCTTGAAAACTGGCTCAGAGTTTATCTGTTCTTTCTTTCTAGGTGAAACGACTAAAGGAGCTACATCCATTAACATTTAACTTTTCCTTCCCATAGAAAGGACTCCTGGATCAGTGCTTCTTTGTTCTCTTTGTGTCTCTGCTCTGTTCTCTCTAACCCCCAGTCGGTCGTGGCAGATGCCGCTCACACTGAGCCTGGTTCTGCTAGAGGTTTCTTCCTGTTAAAAGGGAGTTTTTCCTCTCCACTGTCGCTACATGCATGCTCAGTATGAGGGATTGCTGCAAAGTCAACGCCAGTGACTGTCCACTGTCTCTACATGCTCATCCAGGAGGAGTGAATGCTGCAAGTCACTGACTGGATGCAATCTGCTGGGTTTCCTTAGATAGAAAAACTTTTTATCTAATTTGAATAAATAACAGAATCTGACTGCACTGTTCAATGATTTGGATTAATTGTAATGCATGTACCTGACTTTTGTGAAGTGCCTTGAGACGACATGTGTTGTGAATTGGCGCTATATAAATAAACTGAATTGAATTGAATTGAAATTGAATTGAATTAGATGTCTAATTTTCCTTAATTAAAACATTAGGGTTTTAATTAAGGTTTTCTCTTGAAGTAAATCCCAGTTTCCTTGCTTGTACATGTAAAGTCTAAAGATTTCACTGGAGTTGTTTTAACCATCTGAAAGAGAATGATTTTTTTTACTAAACTGCAAGTTTGTAAACAAAAACAATCAAGTGATGCACAGCATACTATATAAAAACATGATGCATACATTGTTATCAATCTTTCAGTCATAACGTCAGAATGCAATTCACATACACCTCTATAAATCTGAAAGATTCCCCACTGCCCCATTAACTACTCTTGTATACACAATATCGTTTACAAATGTAAATAAAAAAATTGTAGAAGTTGGTTCTAAATAAGCAACAAGATTTATACATGTATGCATTTTGCTCATTTGTTTGAGTGCTGGTGTAGTTGGTAGTACTGTTGCCTTACAGCAAGAAGGTCCTTGGTTCGATTCCCGACCGGGGGTCTTTCTGCATGGAGTTTTTGTATTTTGTACTTTTGCAGATTTGGTTGCCTCATTCCCGACTTTTTCAGGTACAAAATGGTGCCGTCTGCCATGGGTCAATTCGTACCAACTATGCATCATTTTGTATTCATTTCATACCTGCCTAGTGGACAATTCACTTTAAGCATTTTAAACTATAATTTTAAAAACAGAAAACTTTTATTATTCTTTAGTTATGCTTCAATACTCATCTATAATTCATGCTTCTTCACTCAGAACAAGTCCACTAATGTGATTTGAAAATAGCTTTTTTGGTCATTTTCACAAATATTTATCTCAATAACTCACAAAAATTGGCATCCCAGAGAATCAGTAGTGAATGCTTTGGTAACCACATGAGAGGCGGGGACGTAACAGTTTATGTGTGGGTATGTAACAGAAGCAGGAAGGGAGAAAACTGCAACATGTGGGTACAAAATGGCTAAGGGACAAATTGACCCAAAATATTTTACTTGTTTGTTTTTACATACTTATGTAATATCAGATCCTTTTAAAGCGCACCATTTTTAACTCCTGCCTTGTTTCTTCACCTATACATGACAACAGGACAGTAAAACATTGTGTTTGAGCTCTTGGTTTTTGTGTGTCACCCCAAGATCATCAGGGGGCCCCGATCTGGCCGCCCCTTTGAAAACGTTCTGAAGACACCCCTGCTAAGTAATGTTGCATAGTCTGTATACAAATTTAGATCAGCTCTGCGTGCTTGCTTCTGCCTTTGGTCAGTAATGCTTCATGGTGACCTTCCTGGGTACAGGTGTCCACTGAACCTTGTGACCACCTTCCTCTGTACTGATCATCAATAAAGCCAAAGGTCACACCGAAAGCCATACAGACTGACCGCTAAATAGGAATTTACATAATATTCATCATGTGTGGTGGAGGTCATGCCTGTAGATTACCCTCCAACTACCTGTTGATTTGTTTTGTGGCCAGATTCATACTGGAAAAGTATTTTCTGCCTTAGCTGTAGCACTGTAAATATTCCCAGTTTAGCTGAGTACACATTCCTTAAAACCTCTAGTATTCATGCCACTACAGGCCTGAATACTCATTTGTGTATAGGTGTATTAGGAAACTTTACACCATGGGAGATGTATAGAAATTTGGGGTTTCCTATACAAACACAGCAGCTCATCAGGCAAACAAACCACACACAGCAAGCTGACCTGACATCACCTGCATTCAAATATACATTTAGAAGGGAGCTTTATCTCTGAGTCATGTTGGTTTACACACACACACACACACACACACACACACACACACACACACCTCTAAAGAGGCTTTCCAAACTGCATTATTAAATCTCTGACTGTTGAACCCTGAACTTGCCAACTGTACAGTCAAGTTCAGACCATTTGCACACGTTGTCTACATCTGTAACAGATAAATCAATGTGTGTAAACATGCTCTGCAGATTAGATAAAGCTATTAAAGTTTGCCTGGTAAATTCAGTCAGCTGCACAGGAAACATTCAACCCAGTTGAACTTCACAGACTGTCATGTTACAAGCAAAAGTATTTAATTTTTATTATATGTGATAAACCAACACAAAGTAGTGCACAATTGTGAGGAGGAAGGAAACTGATACACGGTTTTCAACATTTTTTACCAATAAATATAAAAGTGTGGCATACATTTGTATTCAGCCCCACTGAGACACATACCCCTGCAAGTCCTTTTTGGGGTACTTTCCTATTTGCTTTGTACATACATCAGAATGCTAAAGCTTCTTTATAAAAAGGTTCCAGCTCAGTTTGACTGCATGTAGAACATCAACTGACAACTCTTTTTAAACCTGGCCACAGATTCTTAGTCAGATTTAGGTCAGGACACTAACTGGGACATTGTAAAGCATGTACACACGTGGACAAAATTATTGGTACCCCTGAGTTAATGAAAGTAAAACCCACAATGGTCACAGAAATAACTTATATCTGACAAAGGTAACAATGCATAAAAATTCTATGAAAATGAACAAATGAAAGTCAGACATTGTTTTTCAAACATGCTTCAACAGAATTATTTTAAAAAATAAACTCATGAAACAGGCCTGGACAAAAATGATGGTACCCTTAACTTAATATTTTGTTGTACAACCTTTTGAGGCAATACTGCAATCAAACGATTCCTATACCTGTCAATGAGACTTCTGCACCTCTCAACAGGTATTTTGGCCCACTCCTCATGAGCAAACTGCTCCAGTTGTCTCAGGTTTGAAGCGTGCCTTTTCCAGACGGCATGTTTCAGCTCCTTCCAAAGATGCTCAATAGGATTTAGCAATGTTTGACTTTCATTTGTTCATTTTCATAGAATTTTATTCATTTTTACCTTTGTCAGATTCAAGTTATTTCTGTGACCATTGTGGGTTTTTCTTTCATCCACCGAGGGGTTCCAACAATTTTGTCCACGTGTATCCATTCCATTTTTGTTGGCTGTATGTTTAGAATCATCCTGCTGTAAGGTGAACCTCCACCCTGGTCTTAAGGCTTTTGAAGCCTCCTACATATTTTCTTCCAGGATTGCCCTGAATGTGGCTTCATCCATTTTTCCGTCAAATCCGACTAGCTTCCCTGTCCTTGCTGGAGAAAAGCATCCCCACAGCATGATCCTGCCACCACTACCCCCATATTTTACATTGGAGATTGTGTGCTCAGCGTAATGTGTATTGTTAGCTTTTTACCCCACAGAGTGTTTTTATGTGGCTCAATAAGTTTAATTTTGTTCTCACCTGATCAGGACTCCATCTTACATATGTGTTCCTTGCATGGCTTGTGATAAACCAAAACCAGGATTTCTGATCGCTTTCTTTCAACAATGGCTTTCTTCCTGCCACCTTTTCATAAAAGCAAGATTTGTGGAGTGCACAACCTATGGTTGTCATGTCAACAGATTCCCCAACCTGAGTTACAATTGGCTTCGTGACTGGCTCTCTGATTAATGCTCTCCTTACCCAGCCTGTCAGTTTAGGTAGAAGACAATTTCAGTGTAGGGTTCCAATTGTGTCACACTCTTTCTGTTAACAGATAATGGCTTGGACAGTGCTCTGTGAGATGTCCCTTGCTCCTCATGATGCTGTTTGTTCTCTAATGTTCTCTAATAAACCTCTGAGGCCTTCACAGAACAGCAGAATATGTATTGAGATTACATTAGACACAGATGTAATTAGGTGATTTCCGAAGGCAGTTGGTTGCACTATACTTTATTTAGGGGCAAGTAAAATGGCTAAATATAAATACACTACATAGTTTCAGATTCTTACATGCCTCAATATCTGCTAAAAAATCAGTTTTCCTATGTACCGTAAATACTGCTTCTTGCCAAAATATGCTGAATAGTCTTTGGTTCTGCTAGTTATCTGCACCCCTTTGAGCTCCTTTTAGCCCAGTCAATACATTTGTTGCAATCTAACTGGAGGAAAAAGTTACTGGTTTACTGCAAACTAACAGATCCATGTAGAAATGCAGCTGTTTGCCTGTAAAGCTTAAGAGAGGAGAGCTGGTAACAGCAACACAAGAGGAGGACAGAGTGACATAAATCAGTCTTACACCGTAATCCGTATGTTTATGGAAAGATAAAAGTAGAATTTGTAGCCGTTAGCTTTTTGATAATTTCAAATTAAAATGGAACTGGTGTCACAGTGCAACACATCCAACTGCTGTTTTTTTGTAAATAGGTAAAAGCGCCACTCTTTACTGTTAAGTTACCCAAAGGGCACCACTACCTTCGTAATTAGACACGTCTCCCTTGTCTTTTATGGCAACAACACAATAGCTGTGCTCTGTACTTTGCTTTCTGAGAAATCTAATCCAAATTCCCCACTGTACTTTCCCATGGATCACCTTAAACACCTGTCCTGGTTCTTTTAGAACTGCGTTGAAAAAGGGGGACACAGAGAACAAAGACATGAATCCCAGAAGGAACACTTGTGACACTGTGCCTGACTTGAAGCACATGGCACAGATTTTGCTTGTGTTTGTCGAGACGGACCAACAAGTGCAGAGAGAGACATACTTACAGAGGGGACGCATTGGCGAACAATTAAAGCTTAAATAGGCCTGTGTGTGCCTAAGGAGAGATGCACACGTGGGTACACTTTGTGCTACCTAAAACCTGTTCAGCAGCAATGTAAAGTCTGTTTGGTTCTCAGCTCCGTTTGAGTGAATATATATTTATAATTTGCAAGACAGCAAAGGGCCTCACAACTGGGGCTGTTGGTTGCCAAACACAGCGTGTGTGAGACTGCGAGAGCTCGATGCAATGTTGTCAATGCAAAGGTTGTCAGGCGGATTGAACACTGTGTGCGTCAGCACAGCAGCAGGGTACACAGAACTGCAGGTGGGATGGAAACTTAGAAGGGAGAGACGGACATAAAGAGATAGGACCATGTAAGAGGAGCAGAGTTGGGGGAGTTGTTTTGTGTCCGTGGGTTCGAATTTTTCCCATGAAGTAGGAGTCGGGAACGTGAAAGAAGGGAAAAGGTCATTTGCTTTGTGGAACACTGTCTATCATTTAAGTTCAAATTAGATTTTCCATTTTTTATTTTGAAAAACTCTGACCTTCTTAGCCTTTAGCTAACTCAAAAGAAATTTCACCATTAAAATAAAAGGTAGGGCTTTCTGCCTTAAATGATGAACCCAGCCTGCTCTGACTTGCATCAAACACTACTTTCCTTCCCTAGTCCTCACCTTAACATTCCTACACGTGACAGTTTGTGTGACATTTCTTGCACTCTGTTTGGGATACTGAGCTGGATGAACTGATGCAGGAACGGTGGATACGTTTGAATTTAACCCTTCCTTTTGGTATTAATGTAACCTGTGAACACAATAATAAATAATAAAGGGTGGGTCTGACTGATAATTAAGAAATCAGGAAGATCAGCAGTTCAGTTTAATTGCAAAAATGAATTACTTAAATGTACTTTTTACATAACACATGCACCTACCTTCAGGTTTTAATACATCACAACAATCAGCAACGGCGTGATGGTGGAGCAGTGGCACGCGACCCATATACGGAGGCCTTAAACCCCAAAGCAACTTGTCAGGAGTTCAAGTCCCGGCCCATTGACCTTTGCTGCATGTCTTCCCCCTGTCTCTCCACCCCATTTCCGGTCAGTTGACTTTCAAAAATCAAGGCCCCTAAAATTTAAAAAGAGAACAACCAGCAGTTCCATCTGCAGACCTTGTGGAGGATTTCTGTTTTGCAAGTGTTTTTAAGGTATAATAATAAAAAAGTGAAAATAAATGCCTGTCTTTTTTTTTAAGTCCTGAATATTGCTCTGTACTTGCTACTCTCATTCATGCAATGTCCTTCCTGGCTGTAGTCATTAAATGAATTGCTTCTGCCATTTGTATACTCCTTGAATACATTTCCCACAGAAAGTACTTTATGCTCAATGCGTGTGTCTTTCCTGAATTGAGTTGTTTAAGTCGTTGCTTGCATTGAATTTTTGTTTACTCTCTATTTGTCTTTCCAAATAAAAGTACCCATGATCTAGTGCTTCTGAGTTTAGTTGTATATCTCTCCAGGCCAGAACAATAGTTAGGGAAATTGCTACCTTTAACTTTGGGGACTCTCTTTGATTTTCTTTCACACATAAAGTACCCCTGGCTCAGTTCTGTGTTTGGCTTTTTCTCTTTCATGCATGGGGGGAGTTAACTAAGCTATTGTTGCAATTTTCTGTGTTCCCTGTTGTTGTTCTTTGTTATAAAAAAGTGCTCCTACACGGTACATTAAATTAAACGATCAAGTAAATTTGACCTTATGTATTTTAATTTGGTTTGAGTTGTACTGTAATTAAATTTGACTGTATGACTAGATTGTATTACAATGAAATGAGCTCCGCTTAATTTTGAACCAGACTGGATATTATTGGATAAAATATGTCTATTTTTCCGGTGTAGTGTCTATATTTGACAGTTGCTATATAAATAAACTAGTGAGATCAGAAAAGTTTTTTTTTTCCAGAGTTCGATATTAGTTTCACGTGATTTGTATTTACATAGTACAACTTTAAATCTGTAGGTATTACCAAATGACACATTTTAAGACATATCCAGCCCTTTATCCAGCATAGCTTT
Source organism: Crenichthys baileyi (assembly GCA_036173005.1). Lineage (NCBI taxonomy): Eukaryota > Metazoa > Chordata > Actinopteri > Cyprinodontiformes > Goodeidae > Crenichthys > Crenichthys baileyi. The sequence continues at coordinate 26,994 of JAHHUM010000307.1, forward strand.
TTGATGCCGTGTTGAGTGCAATTATCTAAGCCAATCATGGCCCAAACATAGAAGCTGTTTTTGAGTCTGTAGAGAGATAGAGATAGAATGTCCCTGGTAAAAGGGCCCCTAACTCGTACTCCTGGAGCGTCCCCCACAGGGCACCATGAGGAACACTACCCCCGGCTGCTACGCAATGTAAAAGGGTCGTGTCCTAGTGACCTAGGGTACCTAGGGTACCCAGGGTGGATTTCATCCACCCCTGAAGCCTTGCCGACACGGAGCTTTCTGTACACCTCATTGACTTCAGCCTGGTTGATAAACGAGTCCAACTCTAAGTCCCTAGTCTCTGCTGCTGGCTTCCTCCTCTTCCAGCAGATCCAACTCACCACCAGGTGGTGATCTGTGGACTGCTTTGCTCCTCTCTTCACCCGAGTGTCCAAGACATACACCCAAAGGTCCAAAGTCACAACTACAAGGACCTCCAGCCTAGGGTGTCCTGTGCCAAGTGCACTGATGAACACCCTTATGCCTGAACATGGTGTTCACTAAGGACAATATGTGACTGGCATAGAAGTCCAATAACAAAACACCACTGGGGTTCAGATCGATGAGGTCATTCCTCCCATACCCCTCCAGGTGTCGTTGTTGTTTCTCACATGAGCATTGAAGTCCCCCAGGAGAATGACGGAGTCCCCGAGAGGGGCACCGTCCAGCACCCCCAACAGTAACATCAAGAATTTCGCATTATTGCTTGGCCCATAGGCCGAAAATAGTCAGAGACCTCTCCCTGACCTGAAGGCGACCCTCTCATCCACTGGGGTAAAACCCAACACGAGACCACTGAGCTGGGGGGCGACAAGCGAACCCACCCTAGCCTGCTGCCTCTCCCCACAGGCCACCTCCAGAGTAGAAGAGAGTCCAGCCCCTCCCGAGGAGCTGAGATCCAGAGCCCACGCTGTGTGTCGAGGTGCGTTGAGGTGAGACTGACTATTTGTCAGTAGGCGCTCGCCTACAAGCCCTGAGCCAAGGCCTGGGTAGGGTGGGCCCCCGACTCACTGTACAGGGCTACAACAGGTTCCTTGTTCTTCTGGTCCTCAGGTAAATTAATTTCAGAAATGTAAAGTAAGTTATAGCAGCATCAAATTATAAACACAAATATGGAAACCCTGACTTAGTGGGCCCTCTTGTGTCAGATTATTAAAACAAATTTAATTATAGTAGCATGCACCACCCCTTGCCAAAAACTTGGTTTCACCCAATCCACTTTCTCTAAGGAGCGTTCACCATTTCCTATACTCTTGACACAGTCACTAATGAGAGTGGTCGACTTGAAAAGAGCGCCAAAAAGCGGACAAACAATGATTTTTCACTCTTGGTCAACTACAACCCCTTCTGAAAAAAGCTGAAAAGAGAACTGTTACAACATGTCGTATATTAGTTTAATTCTAAATTATTAATAGACTGGGCCACTGTCTTATGAGAATTTAACTATTTAGGGCCTGGGCTAAAGTCCCCAATGTTTCAAGACCCTAACAACTACCTTTATGGTACCTGTACTTTATTATTTCATTTGTTAAGTGATGGAGCTCTTAACTGGAACTATTCATATGTGGAATCCATTTTCCTCATTAAAATTAAATGAAATACAATTAATCCGCTCCAGACTCCCTTCAATAACGCAAATAGGCAGAGTGTCAGGTTCTGTACTTTGTGTTGTTGTGTTTTTACTGTGCTCAGCCTCTAGATGGCATGGATCCTGGAGGAGTGGTGGGCAGATGTTTGCTATTTCCCTGATCTGCAGTGGACTATTTAAGGAGGAGGCTGTCAGCTACTCAGTGCCAGAGTGTTACCTTCAGTGGTACTACCTAGCCACTTTACCTTTGTCCTGATCTTGTCCTTGAAAAGACTTTTGGGGGGGGGATTTTGCATTTTTATTGTCTGCAGGTTTTTCCTGAACCTAACCTTGCCAAGTAAAGAACCTTTTCCTGGATGATCGATTACTGGATGAAACTTTTGGTTTCCCATGAGACAGAGACTTCAAGCTCTCATTACTTCATTGGATCACGTTAGTGGGAGCCTCCAGATTCCTCGTTCATCGGATCTACATCTGCGAACTCTGTTCCATCCTCCTCTCACCCCCCAGCCATCTGCAACACCACTTGGACTACAAAACCCTCCTGGCACACAAGCTCCATCTAATCCATTCTCACGGGTTACATCCACTTGGTCTCTCTCACTCTCCTCTGGGCGATTTTTCTTCGCCCCTCTTCAGTAAGGCAGAATTACTATTTTTCATGTTTTCCAGTATCCAAGTTGTTCCAAGCTTACCGTTTAATTTATTTTACAGTTGCTCTCCCGGTTCCAGCTTCCTGCACCTTTTCACTTCCTTGTAAATAAACTTTTCACTAAACTAACTGTTCTCCTGAATTGCTTTCTGCATGTGGGTCAAATTCGTTAAAAACAGTGACAGAACACTCTGGCCAACTGACCCAGCAGAAGCATTCAGGAGAAGTCTATCAGAACAACAACACCAACTCGTTAATCATGATTCTTCTCTCCATTCTCTTTTTGAACATCAGAGACAGAACAATCAACAGATTGAACAGCTAACCTCCCTGCTCCAGCATACCTTGAGTAAATTCACCGCCCCGCCTGCAGAGGGAGTGTCAGCCTCTCCGGTTTCTCAGCTACTTCTGCATTCTCGTGAGGTCACTTCTCCTAATCCTGATAAGTTCTCCAGTGAGAAAGAAAACTGTAAGGGTTTTCTTCTTCAGTGCACTTTAGTCTTTAATCGCTCCCCACAATCCTTTCCTCATGATTCTGTAAAGATTTATTTTGTGCTTGGGTTACTCACTGGAAAAGCGTTAAGATGGGCAGAGGCCCAATTTTCTAACTGCCTAGACATTGACTGCACATTTCCTGAGTTTGAGGAGGAGTTTCGTCAGGCTTTTTCCTGTGAGCATGATTTGACTGTTAATGCTCGTAGCTTATGGGACCTTAAACAGAAGAACCAGTCAGTTGCTGAATTCTCCATCAATTTTCGTACTCTTGCAGCTTCTTCTGGTTGGAATGATTGCGCTCTTAGAGCCGCCTTTTTTTTCAGGCATTGAATGATCCTTTAAAGGATGCTTTAGCTTTAGTCGATGAACCTAAGACTTTGAATGTGCTAATCAAGTTAGCTGTAAGGCTTGATAACTGAATTAGAGAGAGGAAGAAGTCCCGTTTGAAACAGAACGCAGTTAGGGCTCATGTTGCTCGCCCCAGATCAGTTTCTCACAATCCAGATACTTAACCCATGCAGATTGGACGCACACAGCTTTCCCCCGAAGAAGAGACTAAGGCGCCGCCAAGCCAATCAGTGCTTCTACTGTGGTTCACCAGAACATCATCTTGCTGACTGCCCTACTCGTCCTTCGGGACCAAAAGGGCGGGTCCGCCAGTAAGTGAGGGGAGACTGACGGACCGTTTTCTTACCCCCAGACTCAGTATACCTGCCACCTTAATTTCTCACCGTCCTTTCATTTATCTGCACTTATTGACTCAGGCAGTGACCAGAACTTGATTGATCCAGGGTTAGTAAAAGAAGCTGGGATAGAGACTGAGCTACTGCTCACCCCTCAAGCCGTTTCTGCGTTAGACGGAAAGAAACTTCCCCATATCACACATAAAACCAAGCCTCTGACTTTAGTCCCCTCCGGAAATCATAGGGAGGAGATCTCTTTTTTTCTTATTCCCTATAGCATTGAACTTCATTGTCTTAGGGTTCCCCTGGCTCAAGAAGCACAATCCTAATGTGAACTGGACAGAAAGCCGTATTGAATCTTGGTCCACTGATTGTCATTCTTCTTGTCTTCAGTCTGCCGTAGCCTCTAACCTTTCTGAGCTGGGTTTTACTAGTGTGGAGAATCCCGATATTATGTTCCACCTGAATACCATGATCTCAGTAGGGTTTTTAGTAAATCTAAGGCCCTCTCTTTGCCCCCTCATAGACCTTATGATTGTGCCATAGATTTACTTCCCGGTGCTCCCTTGCCCACCAGTAGACTCTATCCCATCTCCGGACCGGAAAGGAAGGCTATGGAAGATTATATAAATGAATCATTAGTGAACGGGCTAATTCGTCCCTCTTCATCTCCACTCGGAGCAGGTTTTTTTGTTGTAGGTAAAAAGGATGGTTCACTCCTGCCCATGCATTGATTACAGAGGGTTAAATCAAATAACTGTTAAAAACAAGTATCCTCTTCCCCTTCTTCTGCTTTTGAACCTGTTCACGGTTCCGCTACATTTTCCAAACTTGATCTCCGTAATGCTTATCATTTAGTCAGAATCCGCCAGGGTGACGAGTGGAAGACTGCCTTCAAAACTCTGTTAGGTAACTTTGAGAATCTTGTCATGCCCTTTGGTCTAAGTAACGCACCGGCAGTTTTCCAGTCACTCATCAATGATGTACTAAGGGATTTTTTGAATGTTTTTGTTTACCTCGACAACATCCTGATCTACTCTAAGAACATTGATGAACACACCCGTCACGTCCGCCTAGTCCTCCAAAGACTTTTGGAGAATAAACTTTTTAAAGCTGAAAAGTGTGAATTTCACAAAGAATCTGTCACATTTTTAGGATACATTCTGGAGGGTGGACAGGTTCGCTCGGACCCTGAGAAGATCAAGGCTGTTCTGGAGTGGCCCGTTCCGGATTCCCGTAAGCAGCTTCAACGATTCCTCAATTTGCAAACTTCTATCGTCGATTCATCAAAGACTTCAGTCGAATAGCCGCACAGCCCTGACCTCCACGAACGTTGTGTTCTCCTGGACCCCTGAAGCAAGTAAGGTCTTTCTGGCCTTAAAAGAGATTTTCTCAGACACCCGTACTGGTTCATCCTGATTCCTCTAAACAGTTCCTTTTAGAGGTTGATGCTTCAGATACAGGAGTTGGAGCTGTGCTTTCCCAGCAGTCTGCCTCCGATGGAAAGCTCCATCCTTGTGCCTTTTTCTCTTGTCGTCTCACTAGTACAGAACAGAACTATGATGTGGGGGAAGGGGAGCTGTTAGCCATAAAATTGGCTCTTGAAGAGTGGAGACATTGGCTGGAGGGTGCTGAGCACCCAGTTTTAGTATGGACCGATCACAGGAACTTGGCATACTTACAGTCAGCCAAAAGACTAAACCCACGTCAATCACGTTGGTCGTTATTTTTCTCTCATTTTGATCTCTCTAGCTCTTTCAGGCCAGGCTCTAAGAATGGCAAACCAGACGCTCTTTCCCGAATATTCTCACCGGATTCTACCAAAAGACAGCGGAACCCATAATTCCGTCCCATTGGACGATCGGGGCCTTGACTTGGGAGGTGGAGGACCTGATAAATAATGCCCAACAAAACGAACCGCACCCAGGAACAGGTCCTCCCAACAGGAAGTATGTTCCCAGGTCGGTGAGGTTCAGGCTCATTCGCTGGCCTCACACATCCAAATTCTCTGGTCACCCTGGAATCAGTAAAACTATTGCACTTATTTCTAGAAGATTTTGGTGGCCTTCCCTCCACAAAGACGTTACTGAGTATGTCCAGGCCTGCTTAGTTTGCGCCCAACAGAAGTCGAGCAATCAGCCCCCTTATGGGTTACTCCAGCCGCTCAACACTCCCAGGCGTCCTTGGTCTCATATCACTCTTGACTTTGTTACAGGTTTACCCACATCAAAGGGACATGCAGTCATTCTAACCATTGTAGACCGTTTTACTAAGTCCTGTCATCTTGTGCCATTAAAGAAACTTCTATCTGCTTTTCAGACTGCCCAGCTGTTCGACACATTTTTCGACTTCATGGCATCCCACAGGACATCTTGTCAGACCGAGGTCCCCAATTTATCTCTCGTGTGTGGAAACAGTTTTGTTTGGCTCTAAGAGCCAAAGCCTCCTTGACTTCTGGCTACCATCCTCAATCTAATGGACAGACTGAACGTATGAACCAGCAGATGGAATCCGTTCTCAGACCTTTTGAAACCTCCATAGGTTACCAACCCCCATTATTTCCAGCCGACGAGAAGGACATAGGGGTTTCATCTGTACGGCAACACATGCGCCGTTGTAGACGGCTCTGGGGAGATGCTACAAGAGCCCTCCTTCGAACTGCAGACCAGAACAAGAAGTATGCAGACCGCAAACAGAGGCCAGCACCATCAAACCAGCCTGGTCAGAAGGTTTGGTTGTCCTCTAGGGACATACCCTTGAAAGCTATGTCTAAGAAACTGTCTCCTCGTTTCATTGGCCCCTACACCATCGACTCTGTCATCGGTAACTCTTCTAGTCTACGTATTCATCCAGTGTTTCATGTCTCCCAGGTCAAGCCTGTTATTTCCAGCACTTCTCATCCTTCCACGTCTTTTGGGCCGCCAGGAGGCGGTCGTTGAGGGGAGAGTGATGTCAGGTTCTGTACTTTGTTGTGTTTTTACTGTGCTCAGACCCTAGATGGCGTGGATCCTGGAGGAGTGGTGGGCAGGTGTTTGCTATTTCCCTGATCTGCAGTGGACTATTTAAGGAGGAGGCTGTCAGCTACTCAGTGCCAGAGTGTTACCTTCAGTGGTACTACCTAGCCACTTTACCTTTGTCCTGATCTTGTCTTGAAAGACTTTTGATTTTGCATTTTTTATTGTCTGCAGGTTTTTCCCTGAACCTAACCTTGCCAAGTAAAGAACCTTGTCTGGATGATCGATTACTGGAAGGAAACTATTGGTTTCCATGAGCAGAGACTTCAAGCTCTCATTACTTCATTGGATCACGTTAGTTGGGAGCCTCCAGATTCCCTCGTTCATCGGATCTACATCTGCGAACTCTGTCCATCCTCCTCCACCCACCCAGCCATCTGCCACACCACTTGGACTACAAACCCTCCCCTGGCACACCAGGCTCATCTAATCCATTCTCACGGGTTACATCCACTTGGTCTCTCCACTCTCCTCTGGTGGATTTTCTCCACCCTCTTCAGTAAGGCAGAATTACTATCTTTTCATGTTTCCAGTATCCAAGTTGTTCCAAGCTTACTGTTTAATTTATTTTACAGTTGCTCTCCCGGTTCCAGCTTCCTGCACCTTTTCACTTCCTTGTAAATAAACTTTTCACTAAACTAACTGTTCTCCTGAATTGCTTTCTGCATGTGGGTCAAATTCGTTAAAAACAGTATGACACAGAGAGCTTAACCCCCCAATGGTAGACCCAAAGTTATGCACAACAGAACTTCCAAACATGCTAAAGAGCATAAATATTGTTTCAATATTCATTCTCCTTGAATCTTTTCAAATTTTTACACATTACAACTTCAGACTTCAGTGTCAATTTTTTTTTTTATTTCAGCAACATTGTGGAGGTGTAAAAAGGAAGTCCTAAAATATCATAAAATTCCTTTAACATGGGATGAAATGACATTCCCTAAAAAAACACCAACGATAACACCAGGGTTATTTATTTTATTACCTGAAGCCAATTCATGCCACCCAGAATAACTGACTAAGCAGTTTTCTTTCAATGGCTCTGGTTCAAAGAAAACTATTTCTGTCTTGTCTGAATTTAAAAGTAGAAAAATTAAAATGTATTCAGCTTTTTATGTCAAGACATGTCTGTAGTCTACCCAAATGATTGGAATGTTTACATAAATATAGCTGAGTATCATCAGCATAGCAGGGGACATTTATTCCATGCTCCCTGATCATTTTTTTTTTCAAGTAGAAACATGTAGTAAAGAGAATTGTCCCAAGTACTGTACCCTGTGGTACTTCACAAGTAACTCTGAAGTGAGAAGAAGATTTATCATATATGTAAACAAACTGGAATCTGGCAAATATTGTCTAAAGCAGCCTAGTTATGTTCCCTTGTTTGCTACGCTATATTCTAGCCTTCGAGAATAATGTGATCAACTGTATTAAGTGCAGCAGAGAGATTTAACATGACAAGAACAAACAAGTTCATTGACATTAATTTGTTCTAAATGGCCCAACCATGTTTCAGTTTTCAATTGGCATAATTTATTTTGATAAATATTTGAAAATTTAGCTGTAATACCATTTAAAATCACAGTGGTTAACTGAATTTTAATACAGCTGTAGAATTCAGAAGTCAGACCATGTTGTACACAAAACCCACAAAGTGGAAATAATAAAAAATACACCTTCCTCTTTATGTCAAAAAAGGAAAGTTTGTGGTCAAACTGTTTTATGAACAATTTAGCTATCAGAAAGTGATGAAACGGACATCATGAATAAAGCCCCGTCTGTCCCTAACATGACCCCGCTTTGCTGCAGACACAACAACTTGTGACAACACACAAAACCTCTGCTGAGGTGAGAATTCCAAGGTCCATATTTTTGTCAATGTGGCTCAGACTGGCTGAACATTGAACCTCTATGAACTAGGGTGGTATGATCTTGTGACATCAGAACATTTAACCCAGTTTGGTGACATCACTGTGTTTATGTTGGCTATGTGTCGACTTACCAAACTCCAGCTTGACGTTGCACCAAGAACATACATTAATTAGCTCTGAACATGTTTTCGTTGACTGCCTGAAACCAGTCTCTAGTTCAATTCTACAAATACACATGCTTTTGCTTTTTTCACAGTTTGCTTTGTTACTGTTACAGCACAAACCTTAATTTAATATATTTTAATCTTATGTCATAAAACACCACAAAATAGCACAATCAATGGGAAGCTGAAGGGAAGTTATTAATCTTTCTTAAATGAATGAATAAAGATCTGAAAAGGATACTTTGCAAAACCCCCTTTTGATGCAACCCCAGCTGCAACTCTTTTGAGGTATGCTTTTACCAGCTCAGTTGAAAATTGTGTCCACTCTTCTTTTCTTCGCAACAAAGCTATGGAGTCCAAGCAGACTGAATGGAGAGTGTCTGTGAACATAAATTTTCAAGTCTTTTAAATCACCCCAGTCTCAAATCCTTCGCAGCTTCTGAAAAGTTTTACTTTTATAACAGCAATGCCCCGTATTAAGCTCCATCCACCTTTCCATCAAGTAAAAGTTTATTCATATAGCTGCATGAAAGAGAAACTAAAACCATTAAACATCAATACATCCATATAGCTGAGCAAAAACAAGTTTTAAAAACGTGTCTTTAGTTGCATATTAAAAATCACAACAGAGTCCCCAGACATCAAACACAAGGGTATAGAGTTACAAAGTCCTGGTGTAACTGCTGAGAAGCCACTGTCACCCTTTGTTTTCAGTCTCATATATGGCACAGCCAGCAGGGCTTGGTGGCATGACCCTAGGGACCTGATAGGAACAGATGGGTTTAAAAGTTCTGAGATGTATGCCAGTTCTTGTCCAATCAAAGAGGGCTGGTAACAGTGTTTTCTACAACCTGCAGAAAATCCAAGAATTCTTTGTACAGGCAGGTAAAGAATTACTGACAATAATCCAAATTTCTTAGAAAAAAATGCACAAGGAGCAATTTCTAGTTTGATCATCAGATAATACCACTTAATGTAGTAATATTTTTTTTGTGATTAAAGTATGAACCAATACTGAACATAAACATTAAGGTAAAAGCAGACAAATTTACCCCAAGGTTCTTCATGAAAGGCATTTGCAGCCAAATGTTTTGCTTTAATTAAGGTAAAGAGAATTTTTGACATTCAAATTTCTAGATAGTCTAAGTACTCCTGGATCAGTGCTTCTTTGTTCTCTTTGTGTCTCTGCTCTGTTCTCTCTAACCCCCAGTCGGTCGTGGCAGATGGCCGCTCACACTGAGCCTGGTTCTGTTGGAGGTTTCTTCCTGTTAAAAGGGAGTTTTTCCTCTCCACTGTCGCTACATGCATGCTCAGTATGAGGGATTGCTGCAAAGTCAACGCCAGTGACTGTCCACTGTCTACATGCTCATCCGAGAGGAGGGAATGCTGCAAGTCACTGACTGGATGCAATCTGCTGGGTTTCCTTAGATAGAAAAACTTTTTATCCAATTTGAATAAATAACTAACTCTGACTGCACTGTTCAATGGTTAGGACTAATTGGAATGTATGTACCTGACTTTTGTGAAGTGCCTTGAGACAACATGTGTTGTGAATTGGCGCTATATAAATAAAACTGAATTGAATTGAATTGAATTGAAAAAAAATTAACTTATGTGAGACATGCAGTTTGGAGACGTCCTGATGCCTAAAAGCTATGAATAACTGAATATCCCCCGAATGGCAGTGAAATGTGACATCTTTAAAAGTGCTCAGAATGTGCTGCAGAGGGAGCATTTAAACCAAAATAACCAGACTGAGGTGGACTTAAGGGAAACCTATAATTTACATAAAATGTAAATTATAAAAATCAAATAGACATGAAGACAAACACTGTAGGCAGATGCCAATACACCAGTCCAATACCACAACCTTTCAAGCAAGACCTGGTGGTCAGCTGTGTCAAAGGCTTTCAATTCTGAACAGCTTCACTGTTGCTCCCACCCCCAGCTGAAGATCGCCGCAGCTTTTCCTGAGTTCGGTCCGGTTGGTTGATTGTCTGTTTAAAGCATCCCTACAGCTTGATAAGGCCACCATGATTTACAATGTGGATGGTGTAATCAGGGTGATGTGCAGTGTTAGCTTTCCAGGACATGTAATTAACTGAAAATGGGACTTTGGATGGTTGTCTTTCAACAAGGTCTTTCTACTTGTCACTCCTCTCTTTTTGGCATGCACAACTAGTAGTTGCCCTGTCACACAGCCGAGTTGTATATCTCTGCAACTCCTCCAAAGTAGTCAGTCAGTCATCAGTCACTCATTTTCTACCGCTTAATCCATAGTGGGTCGCGGGGGGGCTGGTGCCTATCTCCAGCAGTCTATGGGCGAGATCCTCCAAAGTAATCAGGGAAAATTTAAACATCTTAATAGGACATTTGAGTTACAAACAATGGAAACAAAAAGGACATTAAAAGCTTGCAAAGATCCCTTTTTTATGTGTGTGGCAGGGGGTATCCTCAGAAATGTCACATACAGTTTTTACAGACAGACCATCTCAGTGTTAAAGCCTTAAATGCTTAAAATCTTCGTATCATAATGACCTTTGTACCATAATACCTTCTCAGGTTTTCAGAATCGAAGTTACACAAGTTTGTGATGAAATGGAAACACAGCTGAGATGTTGGTCAAGATTAAGGACATACCACAGAGAGATTTATAGAAAGAGATAATATTTAATGTTTTTAGTCTCAGTAGGACTGTAGGTCTGCAGTTGGTATCTTGATCAAATCATGCATTTACTGGAGAAGCATCTAAGATTTCAGGCTCCATTGAGGGAGAAAATTAGAATATGAGATTTGTGAGAAAGCTAAGAAGTCTGATCTGGTGGGCAAGCATTCTGTATGTGAAATAAAAGAGGCAGTAAAGTAATACAAATAAAACTGTGTATGTATTAGCAACAATAAAAGCTAACTGAATGTATATCATTCAAGGGATCCATCAGACATCTGAGGAGGCCTAAACAGGAATTAAACTAGCAACCTGTAGTTCAAGCATTAGAACCCTACTAGCTAATATCTAACCAGCTGACAGTTTTGAATACTTCAGCATTAAACAGTTTCCATGAAATTAATGCAGCTGAAGCCTTTTTTTTCAGAAGCGTATTTTGCTTTAAGTTGGTCAAAGTTTCTAGGAACTTTTAATCATTAATGTGTAACTGCCCTAGGGCAGATGTTTGCTGATCTTGATAAGTTGGGAAATTGAACGGCAAAAATTTTATAGGCCTAAACTTGCCCATATCTAGATTCAGAGTTATAATTAAAATGTTTAGGACAAGTGGAAGTGTAACAAACAAGGCTGGATGAGGACCCAAGCTTATGTGGAGGGCTGGGGGATTGTGATGGTTTTTTCTTACCAAAATACCCAAAGGCCCTGGGAACCTTATTAGAGTGTAGGCATCGTGCACTCTTTGGAATATCGGGATATTTTCAATAAAAACCTGTTGGTATTTGCCTTTAAAGGGTCCTTATTGGGTCTTTTATGAGGATCATAAACATTGGCCCAAAAATACCTGAGCATGGTTCTCCAGATACAAAACCAGCCTTCTATCACAAATTCTTAATGTGGAATAGAAGTTTTTCTAAAATTTTCCTGAAAGATGAAATTATTTTCTGGCTTTTAACAAATCTTTGCCAGAGGTGCCAAAAATGTCTAGGGTGCCATTCAAGAAACTCCTCAAAACATTAAATACCATTGTACATATTTCTTTTGAGTGTTTTTGCCATATTTCCATGTCTTAACAGTTTTGCTCTCCCTTATTTCTCTGTTCTGCTGCAGCCACATGTCCCACAACGCTCTATGAGGTCAGCTGATCAGATGTTTTTACTGATCTCACGAAGATGACACAAGCTCAGAGCTGACAGAGCTTCCTCTGTTGCAGGTCCAAAAATGTGGAATGATTTACTGCTACATGTCAGGCTGGCTCCCTCTCTCGCTGTTTGAAAACACACTTTTATTCCCTGGCCTTTGACCCAGTGTGAGCTGTTCTTAACCCCATTGTGGCTTTATTATTCTATTTATTACAACTGGGGCTTTTTTTTTTTTTACCTTTGCTGATTTCTGTATTTTATTTTGTACCCTCTACATGATAGTTTTATTGTACAGCACTTCTTTGGGCCTTGTTGCTGTTTTAATGTGCTTTAAAAAATGTTTCTGAGTAATAACTTTGTTGCATCTAATTCCTCAGGTGTTTCTTAATTTCTACCTTTCCTTCTTACATACCAATATCATTACAGTTTATTTATGCAAATGATGGCGATTTGGTTGTTTATAGCAGATAAAAACACAATCAGAGCTAATTGTATTTTCGCAGGAGCTGCTCTCAGGATTATTTATTGTGGTAGTGTTTGTATCTTTGTTGCTAATGTTACATTCCATTTGTACTTTGCTATATGTATTTTTTTGTAGTTTTATGTTAGATAAATCCAAAAAAATCCAAAATCCAATGAGACAGACACATAGAAAAAGAATAAAACAATGTCAAGGGTGGATCAGTTTTGCAATTAATCATTTATTTGTTTTCATTTAGATCTTTGTTAATTCCCACATTTGAGTCTCAACTTCTGAGGTAAATGGAACACTTTTAGAAGGTAAGCTCCCACCATTTCCATATTGAGATTTCACATATTTATGTTTTTAAAGGCAAAAAATAAAAAATAAAAAACAGCAAGAGTGGGACATGGAAAAAGGAAACTGCATGAACAAAAAAATAAGTATCTTAAAACATCAGTTTGGGCAAATTGTAACTATTTTGGAATTAAACTTAGCAAATATTTTAGTTATTGTAGAGGGTTTTTTTTATCATACCAATATGTCCATTGGGACAATTATTTATTTTTATAATTATTCTTGATTTGGGCTATCTCAGTCCTTCACAAACTTGACTTGAAGAATAAAAGAATAAAGAAATATGCTGCTGTTGATTCAAATGACCTTCCTGGTCATTAAAAAAAGGTCCCAAGAAGTCATAAACTCCCATAAAATCATTTGGCACTGTTAACAAGTGTAGGGAGCATGATTTGCAGTTACCTTTGAACAGAACCAACCTGAACTGCTGGCTATAGCTTCAGGCTTGAGTATTGTTTCCCTAATACGCCTCTAGCAAGAAAACATATGGGAGTGTTTTCCAAAAAGCAAAAAAGGGTTTCATGGAAAATGAGCAACAGTAAGAGTTTAAACTAGGGTTAAACTATTTACTGTTTTAGTCAAAAGTCTGAATACATCCTGGAAACTGACAATCTGGAAACAATAAAATACTTTCCTGCAGCCTAAGATGCAAAAATGTAAATGTAAAATTTATTTTTTAACTTCCACTACATATTTTACTAGGATTTTAGATCTGTGGTGTGGTCTTTACTCTGATAGCCCTAAATACATTTTATTGCCACCTATTGTCTTCAGAGGTCAGATAATTAGTAAATTGAGTCCATCAGTGTATAATTTAATGTCAGTATAAAGACATGAGAGGGTTGCTAGAAAACATTAGCAAACAAATACCATCATGAAGACCAACGAACAGAGCAGTCAGGTCAGGGAAAACGTTTTGAAGAAGTTTAAAGCAGGGCTAGATTGCAAAACAAAGCCATGAACTTCTAAAAGAGAACTGCCTAAAATTTGTCATCTGACTTAGTATGTTACAAAGGAAAATCTATCAATTCATGGCCGTCCACCTAAAATGATTGGCCGGACAGGGAGAGCATTAATCAGAGAAGCAGCCAGAGGGCCTGTGGTTAGTCTAGAGGAGCTGCAGAGATCCACAGCTCAGGTAGGGGGATCTATCAAAGGAAACTTTTCTATTGCAACTATTAGTTTGCACAAATCTGGAGTGGCAGGAAGAAAGCCATTGTTGAAAGAAAATCATGAGAAGTCTTGTTTGTCGCAAGCCAGCAGGAGACACAGTAAACATGAAATCAGGTCCTCTGGCCAAAAGACCTGAAACTGGGGTCGTTGAACGAACTAAAACCCACATCCAGTGCTCATATAAAATAGTTTAGATCACAGCATATTCACATGTTAGAATGGTCTAATCAAAGTACAGACCTAAATCAATTTGAGAATCCTTGGGAAAACTTAAAACTGCAGGTCACAGATGCTCTCTATCCAATCTGAGCCTGAGCTGTTTTGCAAAGGACTAAAAAAAATTCAGTCTCTAGATGTAAAAAGTAGAAACTAACAAGAGCAAAAGGTGTTTCAACAAAGTATTAACACAGAGGAGACAAGTGAACAAATGCACCCTACAATTTCTATGTCTTCTTTATTAAAAAAAATTGAAACCACGTATAGTTTTGCTTCTACTTAACAGTATTATTTTGTGTTAGTCTGTCCCAGTGAAATGAAGTTTGTAGTTGTAACATGAGATGTAAAATGTAAAAAGTTCAATAGGTGTGTATACATGCTGGTGTATCAGTGCAGAGTAGTTTTTCTAATACATTTGTAGTGGACTGGTATTTTTATCCAATTATGTGCATTGTGCCTCATGGGCTATGGTCCTGGGCCTTCAGAAGGTCATTCTGACCCTTGTATGTTCAGGTCGCAATTTGGATGTGGAAGTGACATGTGTCCCCAACAACCTATTATTTGATCAGTAGGGGACGGACTGGCTCAGACTGTACCTGCTCAGATTACAACCCCAGTTATCATGTGACAACATGAACAGCATCAAAACAAGACCAGCTGAGTGTTATAATGCAAATCACACATTTGACTGTGTATGGCTATGCACTCAGGAGGCACATGGGGTTTATTTATGTTCAGAATGGAAACCTTGACGTGTGCAGGTCTCTATCTGAGTGGGGCATGTGTGTGTGTGTGTGTGTGTTGTATTTAGCATTCATGCCTCTGTCCGCTGGGACTCAAGGACAGTCAAGTGTCTACCATCCTGTTGCATTTCTGTTAAATTACAGACACCAGTGAAGACATCATGCTTTCTAATCAAATTAGACCAAAGTTAAATATGCATTTTACAACAGGTTAATTGGGTTATAAACCATTACACAAATATAGAGAGTCCCCAATAAACACCCTCTTGTCAAACAATTTATTCCAGACAGTAAAACATGATCTGAAATCATTAGCCTTTATCTTTATAAGCGCTCTAGAGATATTTGAGCTATCATGTTTTATTTCCTCACGCCATGGTTTTGAAGTGCATAAAGAGGACCAGCCACATGAAGTTTTATTTAATACTAAAGTAATTCAAGTTTTAAGTTGTTGTGTGAACTTTATAGATAGAGATAGAAAATGGATTGTCCTAATAGGGAAATGTATAGGTCTATAAAATCTCATGGTAAGGGTTCAACAATTGATAGATTTTTTCAGAGAAGCTTCATTCAGTTTTAATATGTTTGATGATTTTTTTTTCTGTTATGACCATGTAAGGTCCTTCAAAAGACACTCCTGAGGCAGCAGGAGACAGCTTGGTTAAAATCGGCTCAATGGGACATTTTTGCCACTATGCTGCCACCTGGTGGAAGCGCTTTGCATTTCAACGTTTGTGTTTCTGAGGCAAGCGCATTTATGCTGCGCCATTCCTACACAAGGCAATCCAAAGTGCTTTACAGGACAACAGAGGAAAAACCGAGACTTTTAAGGATACGTGTAAAAGAGAACATAATATGTTGTACACTTAAGCACATTGCATTAAAGAAACACATGTTAAAATACAGATATTAAAGGCAAATGTAAATCTGACTTTAGATTGAAGTTTATTTTTAGGTTTATATCCCATCCAAATCTAGACTTATCTGGTCTTATGCTTTAAACAAGCAAAGAGTCTCTTTTAGACTCTTTTATAAAAACCGATTATAAACAAAAATGTTTTCAGTCCTGATGTAAAGGTAACAACATTTTCTGCAAATCTAAGGTTTTCAAGGAGTTTGTTTCAGAGCTCAGGAGCTAAATGCTGCATCTCTTTGTTTATGTCTGGTCCAGGGAACACTGAGAAAGTCTACATGGTTCATACCTGACAAGCAACTCAGAAATGTATTTTGTCCCAATACTATTCAGTGCTTTATAGACCAATTGAAGCATTTAAAAACCTATTTTTATGCCAACAGAGTTCAGTGATTTAACAACAGTTTTTTTATGATCCATCTGTTTCCTGGGGTTGGTCAGGACCCTGGCAGCAGCTATTTAGATGAGCTACAGCTGCCTGATTGACATTTTGCAGACACCAGTAAAAACATGTTGCAGTAATCTAACCTACTGAAAATAAATAAAGGTATGTTTTGATTCTTCCAGTATGTTAAGAATATGGTGACCTGATTCTGTCAATAGACGTTATGTGGTTGTTAAAATTTAGATCTGAGTTTCTTCCATGCTCTGAGGTCCTTAGCCTCAATAAATCTAGTTGAGTGATAAAGTAGTCAATATAGAGTATTGACTACTATGGCATTATAGCAAGATGTATTTAGTGGCAACTAAATACATCTTGCATTAATTAGTACTGTGTACTTTCAGTAACATTGTTGTTATAGATGCGTTTCTGCAGGTGTAGAAGCAGTCTTCTAGTATCTTGCATTCTCTTTATTTTCTTTCTCTCCTCTCTTCGTTTTTTTCTTCTCTCCCTTTTACCTCTTCACCTCACCTCTCTTCCTTTCTTGCTTCTTTTTTGCCTTTTCGTTTCTATCTCCGCTGTGCATTAAATTTTAAATAATTCCAAAACAACTTTCAGAGATCTTTACTCTGATACCCCTAATTGAATTCCAGTATAGCGAATTACCTTCAGGAGTTACCTAATTAGTACACAGAGTCCGTCTGTATGTACTTCAATGACAATAATTAATCTGACTACTCCTGTGAGTACCTCAGATGTTTGTAGAGAACATAGTTGAACAAACAGCGTCTTGAAGACAAACGAACACACCAGAAAAATAAAGTTGTGCAGAACTTTAAAACAGGGTTAGGTTATTAAAACAACACCCAAAGCTTTGGACAGCCCACAGAGCACTGTTCAATTTATCATCTGGAACCAGAAAGAGTATGGTACCACTCCATAACCTACATGGGTTCCAGCTAAACAGACAGGCCATGCAAGGAGAGCACTAATTAATTAGACAAAAAAAAGGTCCATGGTACCTCTGGAGGAGCTGCAGAGATCCAGATGTCTGGTGGAAGAATATTTGAGCAGAACAGCTTTAAACTGTAAAAGAGGCTAAAAGAAAGCTGTTGTAGAACGAAAACTATAAAAATTCCCATTTACACTGTGGAACGCACCATGTA
This sequence comes from Crenichthys baileyi, assembly GCA_036173005.1. NCBI lineage: Eukaryota > Metazoa > Chordata > Actinopteri > Cyprinodontiformes > Goodeidae > Crenichthys > Crenichthys baileyi. Next base: position 44,702 of record JAHHUM010000307.1, read on the forward strand.
CGGGGCAAAGGATCTTTAACATGGTGATCTGGTCAAATTAAACTAAAAAAGATGCGTTTTTGCCTATTTACAAAACATAGAGGAAAACTAGTAAACCAATTTACCCTGAACACAACTTTGCAACAGCAAAACATGGTGGTGGCAAAATCCTGTTGTGGGGAAGATTTTATGCAGCAGGGACAGAAGAGTGCTCACAGCTGAAGTGAAGATGGATGGAGCTACGAATGGGGCAATCCTGGAAGAATACCAACTACAGGCTGCAAAAGACTGGAAACTGGGACAGAGGTTCATTCTCCAACAGAACAACAATCAAAACATACAGCCAGAGGTGCAATTGAATGGGTTGGATAAAAGCATATGCATATATTAGAATGGCCCATTCAAAGTCCAGATCTAAGTTCAACTGAGAATCAAAAAAAGGAAAAAGGCCAAGGACTATTAATGCTTCTGGAAGGCATTGTAAAAGCATCACTAATCATTTTAAGTGAAGCAAGCCGAATGTGAAATTATCTATTATCTTGAGCTGCTAGAAGTTTTAAAGAATAAATGTGCTAAAATGAAAAAACAATCAATGTAACATCTTGTTTGCAGGAAAACAAATTCTCCAGCAGGAGGCGGTAAAGATCTGCGGTGTTTGGCTACTCTCATTGTTCATGTGTAAACTAGTTTTTGCAGTAAATAAATCTTCTTCTTTCAACAGTAGTGTAATTTTATCCGCAAGGATTTTTTATTGCACTTGATAGACGACATAGTTATAAATACTTAGCAGACAGTCGATTACATGCAACCCTGAACACAGTAGGTGAAAGGTGACATAAACCCCTGGGATACTGACCTTTACAAAGGAAATCCAATCTGTATCCTACAGACAAACCAATTACAACACAGACAGTCAGAGTTATTAGTAAGTGACAAATACTTCCTAATAAGAAACTTGTTCATTCTAGCTGTGAAATCAGAATGTCTTTGCTTTTCATATGCACCAAACAGAGGTCAAATATTGACAATAGCAGCACCTCTCTCTCATTTCTGAGGACCTTGAAGCTTCCGCATAGTGTTCAGGGTCTCAAAAAGAACTCTTATTCCTCGTGCTAAGGCATAAACATTGCAATAAAACCACAGTAAAAGCTGGAATGTGAAAAGAACACGCCAAGGTTGTTAGAGACTTGTTATACTAAAGCCTATGTCACAATGCAAGAGTTTTCAGAATTCCACTGCATCACTTAAATAAGATATTTTGACATTATGCTGTGAAAAATATATATTTTTGTTCCAAGATGGAGCCTGAAGACGAAAACCTGAGTGGTATGATGGTTGGACATCTAGTGGTGTTAATACCTGCATAGTTTAACAGATGAAAGTGGCACCTTAAGGCCTCTTCTAATTGTATCAAAGGATTAACTACAATTGTGGAGGTCTAGAGTACCATTCTTGGCTGATTTCTTTAGATTTTTCCATGATGTCACAAAAGGACTCATTATGTTTGAGTTTCTTCCTTAAAATACATCCACAGGTATGAATCTATTTAATTCAACCTATCAGAGGCTTACAAGGCCTTGGCATCACCATATAGGATTCTGCTAATTATTTAAAGGCATAATTAGCTTAGAGTACTTAAACTTCTGACTTTTCAGAAAGTAATTAAAAGATCTAAGAGGCAATCTTTTTCGCATTGTTTTGGCATGTTGAAATATTTTTCTTAATCCTACCTGACCAAAAACAGGCACAGTTACAGTTTCTGTGCTTTAGAATCAGACAGTGAGAAAATCGTTTCTATACTATGCAGCGTCATGCACTCCATGTCAATATCTGGTTTTAACTGTACATACACTGCATTCATTCATTTTTGCAACTACACATGGCTTACCCTAGACTGTTTTAATCAGAATCCGAAGTAACTTTATTGGCTGAGTTTGTGCACACAAACAAAGAATATGACTTTGGTTCCACTTTGCTCTCAATGTAGTGAACGTTTCTAAATAGATACAATTTGGAGGAAATTAAAGACGTTTTTTTGTTTAGTTTTTTCTTTCGTAAATAAATATATTGGTCCAAAAGTACCTTCCATGAATATATGAATATATATATACATATATATATATATATATATAAAATATATATATATATATATATATATATATATATATATATATATATATATATATATATAATGTATACAAAGTCCAAATATATAATATATACTGTATATATATATACAGTGTTTTTCAAAAAAGAAAAAAGTCTTTTTGTTTCGTTTTTTTGCGGCACTATTTTTTTTTAAATAGATGGACAGGAAATAAGTGGAAAGAGGGGGAAGGCATGCAGCAAAGGCCTCCAGGGTCAGGACTCGAACCTGGGACAGCTGCTTCAACGACTGAGGACTCCATATGTGGGTTGCATGCTGTACAGCTATGCCAAATAGTGCTCTGTGGTGTCCACCCACAGGTAAAAGGCTAAACAGTTTGTGTACAGAATGTGTGGGATCTGCAGAGATGTTAGCTGCCCTTTTCCTGACCCTAGACCTGAACAAGTCCTGGATGGAGAGCTGATCCTCTATGTAGACCTGAGTGTTTGGAGCAGTTTGGACCTGTCCTGTTTTGTAGCTGAGCTAAACCACACAGTGATGGACAAACATAGGAGAAATTTAACAATGGCAGTGTAGAAGTTGATCAGCAGCTCCTGTGGAAGATTGTACTTCATGAGTTGCAGCAGGAAGCACAGTCTCTGCTGGGCCTTCTTCCGAACAGTGTCTATGTGTGAGGACCATCTCAGGTCCTAAGAAAGAGTAGTTCCTAGGAACCTTAAGTGATCCACAGTAGACACAGTGTTGCTGAGGATGATGAAGGGAGGGAGTGTTGGGGCTGTTCTTCAGAAGTCCACTGTCATCTCCACCATGTGGAGATGTGAGTTACGCTCCAGGTGGTTCTGAGCACACTTTTGGACCAAGCAATCCATCTCCTGTCTGGATGCAGACTCGTCATTGTCTTGGATCCGAACAATGACAGTGGTGTCAACAATAAACTTCAGGAGTTTTAAAGACGAGTCCACTGAGGTGCAGTCATTTGTGTAGAGAAAGATAAGAAGCAGGGAGAGAACACATCCCTGGGGGGTACTGGTGCTGATGGTTCTTGTGTGGGAGAAGATGCTCCCCAGTCTCATCTGCTGCTGCTTGTCAGTCAAGATGGCGCTTTCTCAAAAATACCACTAACACTGTATAACATTTACTGCAGTTATAGACAGCGATGCTAGTGATGGTAAATACTTGTTTTTCATGGAAGGTACTCCTAGATCAGTGCTTCTGTGCTTGGTTGAGTCTCTTTCCTTGATGAAGCCATTGACTGAGCTTTTAATGTGATTAACTCTGTGTGCTCTTAGTTTTTTTTTTTTGACATAGAAAGTTCTCCATGTTTAGTACTTCTCTGTGTCTCTTTCCTTGATGAAGTCATTGACAGAGCCATTGCTTTCATGTCTTTTCTGTCTCCTTCTTGTCTCCTTCTTGTGTTTTCAACCTTCAGCAGAATGTCACTCACACAAAGCCTGCCAGTTACTGCTTGAGAGGTCTTCCTGTTATAAGGGAGTGGTTCCTCCACACTGTCGTCTAATGGTTGGTCAAGAGCAGGGATTGTTGCAAAACCAATGCCTATCCGATCGGCTGGGTGTCCTTAGAGCAGTAACTTCTTAGAAACTGACATTTGATCTACTTTATTTGACTGTATCATATTATGATTTGTACTGAATTAGACTACTCAAATCTGAAAAGAAATATTGGACTGTTCTGCATTGATTTGTTGACCAAATTCGATTTCATGTAAGGGATATGATCTAAGCTAACTTTTTGAGATGACATTTCTTGTGAAGTGGTGCTAAACAACTGTACCAAAATAAACTCACACTTGTAAACCCACAAAAAGTAACTAATAAATGAAACTAAAGTTTACGTTCCCAATTGTGTCTGCACTCATTAGATTGAGGCAGTCTATAGTACAAGGCAATATTCCCTGATGTTGGTGCAATACATGAAGAAACAAGAGTAATAATAGTAATGTGATCACATGTGTGCTTAGAGAATGTTTGTATTTGCTTTTTGGCTTACCTTTTTTTTCTAAAGGTAAATCTACTTGAGGCTCTGCATGCAAAGCTTATTGTGAGTTAGGGCAGCTGCCATAAGTTGATTTTCATGTTTAATGAAACACATAATTTACTTCTGTTAAAAAGAAATTTCATTCAGTTTTTCTTGAAAGATTTAAAATCGGACTTAGAAGTGTGGGGATTTTCTTTTAGTCTGAAAACAACATGAGTTGGAACAGATGTACCTAAAAATATAATAATGTAACCCCTAAATTTGTGGAAAGAATATTTGTTTTACAACCAGAAAACTTTTGGTTCAGTTCCAGCTTCCATCCATATGTCGAAGTGCCTCTGGGCACGGCACCTAACCCCAAGTTGTCTATGAGTTTGGCTGGGCAAATATTTTTTAAGAGTTAAATCACTTTGAGTGAGCAGTATGATTAGAAAGGTGCTAGATAAATTCAATCCATTTACCATTCACATGCAACCTGAAGATGATAAGGCACTACTGTGTGAGCATGTCAATAACCAAACGTGTTGTTCCCACAAAGATGAGGAGATGCTTAAGGAACATTCTGACCCACATTATTAATGTAAGTTGTAAAATGTGATGGACCTGATACGGAGCCTTGAGGGATGTCTTTTGAGAAATTCAGATAACAGGTGAGAAGGCCCCTGAGTTCAACGCACCCAGAAAAATACCTTAAAGATCAGCCAATGGATTGGTGTGAGAAGCTTACATCTGAAAGACTCTGGCACAGGATGTCTTGATTGGCAGTTTCCAAAAGCAGGGCTTCACTTCAGACCTTTTTGTTTTTCCTTTTATTCACAATTAAAAAATCCTTTTGGCCAAAAATCTTTTTTTCTCTGAGCTAACCACAAATTCTTTCATGTCTTCTATTAACTGCTCGGTGGACGTATTAGATGATGTCGGTGGTACCTGTCTCACTGAGTGAGTGATTAATCATGAGGGGTCCGAGGGGGCTTGGAGTGGGAGGACAGCATGTGGAGGATTGGATTGGAATGAGGAAGGGAGGGGCACAGGACTGATCAATCTTAAGGACTGACAGGCTCGATCTGAGGGAAGACTTCCCCAGAGGATACTACATCACCACAGCCAGACACAATGTACAAACATGCACTGATACACAAGATGCTCACAGATGCATGAAAGCAGAGTAGAATAAAAACATACACAAAACATCCTGAAGTTTTAAGGAAGACTCACACACATAGGCTGTACAAACCAACATATGGGTGGATGGTGACCCTGTCCTTCCCGCCCTCTGCTCTGAAAGAAAGCGCCAGGACTGGACAGATCCTCTCAGAACACAGATGGGTTTACTGCCACGAGGGGAACACCCGTGCAGTCTGTGATCATCTCCATGTATTAATGCAAGCAACACATTCTAATGGAGGCTGCTGAATCTTGTTGGAAGATGATAGGATGACAGACAGAGCATAACAAGGCTCATACATCAAATATGCAAAGAAAATCAGAAAACAACCCTGCATGTCACTTTGTCTGATAAAACTCATCAACGCTTACAGACTCCCCTTTTCTCAATACCTTCTGGTTTTAAATCACCCTCCTGCTCTGTTACAGTATCATCTGCTGATGAGAAGACATCTGTCACTATCCAGGACAGACAAATGGAAGCCCACACAGAGCCTCAAGGCATGAGGAGACCTCATGAGAGACCACAGCCCAACAGGAAAACCTTTCATAGGGGTCGGATGACTTCTCCCCCACCACCTGCGTCTCCTTACCAAAACCTGGTTTTAAAAGTCTCCAGCTGTGGTGAGCAGCATCCTTGTTTGCTTTTTCCCCATGTCTCTGTTTTTATGGAAAAATGTGATCAGAACAAAGATCTTCCTCTCATAAACCACTTTTAGGATTCACTTCACCGCGAAACGTTTTAGTGAAAAAATAGTATCAGGAAATCCCTCGCAAAACAGATCTAACAAGATACACCCCACTGATAACATCTGGCAATTGGATGATTAGATTTAATCCCTTTACAACATAAATTATTATTTAAAGATTCACCATCAAGAATCAGGAAAAGTCTTTGTACTTCCTAATTATTCTTACATTTTGCAAGATCACAACAAAAACATCAATGTAATTTTATGTGACAGAGCAACACAAGTAGTGTGAAATGTTACACAGTCTTTAACATTTCTGACAAATGAGAATCTTAAAAGCAAGACTGGCATTCTGACACCTCCTGATAAAATTCAATGGAAACAAATGCCTTCAGAAGTTGTTTAATTATTAAACACTGTAGACTCCACATGGGTCCAAATTAACCTCAGCTCCTCTGTGAGGCCTCATAGGTTTGTTTGTTTTGGGGAAAAAATTTAGATCTCCTATTTGCAGTTTACCACAAGTCAACAAACCATCCCCACAGTTAAAACATGGTGGTGGCTGCATCGTGTTGTGGTAATGCTTTTCTGCAACAGAAACACTGAAGCTGGTCAAAATTTATGGAAGATTTCTGGAACTAAATTCAGGGCAATACTGGAAGAAAACCTTTTAAAAGGCTGACACTGGGGAGGATGTTCACCTTCCAGCAGGACAGCGACCCTAAACGTACCTTCAGAGATACAACGGAATAGTTTCGATCAGCAGTGTCCAAAGTGGGGCCCAGGGGCCATTTGTGACCCTTGGAATAGTTTTGTGTGACCCCCAACCGCAGTTCAAGAATGGTGCCAATTTGGCCTTCCAGCAAATGGAGCTGAAGAAGATGGACAGATTTTTTAGGGTCAAATTTTCAATGAAAATGTAACCTTTTCAAATGAAAAATGTTAGGTACAATATATAGTATTTTTCTTTTATTAGCCATTTTTTTTTTCTTTTGCTTTCTTTTACTCCAAAGCAGACTTAGCACACATACATATTAAACTTGGCTGAATACAGCAAGCGCTTTCAAGAAGGTTCTAGTTTTTGTTGCTGGAAATAGACTAAAACCATTTCATAGAGCAACAAAACAGAAAATATTTCACCTAAAAAATTACCAAACTGTCCACCTTTCTTTTATGGAGGCAATTTTCTGACACCCTTTTTTGGACCTAATGTGTTATTTTCTGCTGTGTTCTTCAGATGAAGGAATATTCATGTGTTGAAATGGCCCAGTCAAAGTCCAACCCTAAATCCAATGGAGAATCTGGTAAAAGACTTAATAATTGCTCTCCACAAATGTACTCCATCAAGTCTGACCAAGCTTTAGATATTTTGCAAAGAAAAAAGGATAAAGATCTCAGTTTCCAACTCAGCAAAGCTTTTAGAGACATGCAACCCTAAATGCAGCCAAAGGTAGCTCTACAAAGTATTCACTCAGTAGGGCTGAATGGAAATGTAGATGGCTAACTATACACTGAACCATTGGCATCCCCCGTAAACCAAGTAGAGAGAAACACCGTTTTTTTGCTTTGAAAGTAGATTTTTGCAGTTGTAAGATGACTTTTCGTTCTCCTGGAGACTTGCCTGAGGAATGCATATTAAAAGGTAATCCTCGAGCCCCCTCTGATGCAGCACTACATTAAAAAAGACTTGATCATGCTGTGGAATTAACAACATTGGCTCAGGAGCACCATCAATGTTGTAAAAGAACAAACGTTGCTCTGCAGGGTGCAGAAACTGTGGGTTTAAATATTTAGCAGCAACTTAAAACATCTTGGTTCATTTGCCTCAAAATTGCCAAAAAACACATAGATGCAGGTTTAGAAACAGTTTACGAAAGTTGCCTGATTCTGAGGATGAGTTAGACCACATAACATTTCATAAGACTGAATTCAGAAGACATCTCAAAAAGATAAACCTGTTTGCTGTCATAGGAAACTTATATGTGCGGATACGGTATGTGTGTGTGTGTGTGTGTGTGTGTGTGTGTGGGTGTGGGTGTGTTCCTGCACTTTCAGGCATGAGCGCTTCCTAACCACACTTGTTTAACAGAAAGGAGACAGAGGATGATTCCCAGAGAGACTTGAATTCCTTCAGTCAGTGACCTTCTGGTTGGGATGTCAGAAGGCCATATGCTCCATCCAGACAATAGAAGAAGATACAAACACACATTTACTTGGCACGTTTTAGGGGGGGCTGAAAGAGGCATTGTTAAGGCCAGCCATTGTCTCTTTCTTGGCAGGGACGATGGAGACAATTGCTGGGTGCCTCTCTGGTGGAAGAGGGCACAGAGTGAGAGCCCAAATAGCCTGAATGAATAAAAAAAAAAAAACAGATTGTGTGTGTGGTCGCCAAACACTTCATGTGTCATTTGGAAGATTGTTTACGTCAAGAGCTCGTCAGTGAGAAGAAACTCCCACAATTCTTCTGGGCCATCGCCGACGGTTTGAGCGTTTTTATCACGAGTGAAGAAGCTACATTTTAAGCCACAGGATTTACTGCTCCAGAATTGCAGAGCTCTCTTCCTCTTCTCATCTTGGCTGGAGTGTCATCACTGTTTGTTGGTGGAGAAAAGTGTTTTGGTTTTTTTTCACCCAAAGATAACTTACCGTCTCAAAGGAAGGAAATTGGATCCTCATCCGATTCCGCTCTCCAACAGATTGGATTATGATTTCTGGTGGGCCATCATATCCCGCAGAGTGACAACAAAACACCATCTCCACTTCGATAGTGAGTCTTCGTCTTACTATATAAAGCGTATTACAAGAGTATTCCTAGCTCTTAAACGTCTTCACTTTCTCACGTCATGTCATGTTTGAACCACAATGTTCAGGGGGATTTTATGGGGAAAAACCAACACAAAGTAATGCATTTAGTTACATGGCAATCCAGGGAAACGATTGCCTGTATTAATCTTACCTTCAACTCTGACCAGCTTCTTTGTCCCTGCTGGAGAAAAGCATCCCCACAGCATGATGCAGCCACCACAACCAAAACCATCCTTCATTTGGGGTCAAGTCCATTGCTATTCAGCCTGACAGTCTGGTTGCAGAGAACCCTTATGGTATTATTTCTGACATCTGTCAATTTTTCTGTGGAGCTGGTCTTGGAAACAATGAATATGTAGTTTCATGATGATGGAAGTCAGGCGACCAACCCAAATGACCCCTGTAGGTAAACATCTGACTAGGAAAGTCAGAGGATCTTCATTGACCCCAGCTTTAAAATCCAAAATGGTTGCTACATGTAACATATATAAAATGTTGTAAACTGTGCAGTAATAACAGGGAAGTTTGCAGGGCAGTTGGAACCTTTTTTCTCACCCTATCCTTTGCATTGTTTGGATGATGGATTACAGTCTCTGAGATGTCCAGAGCTGATATTGTACTGTAACATAATCCTGCTTCTAACTTCACAATGCTGTTTGTTCACAAATGTTCTCCATCAAACCTGTGAGGCCTTCACAGAACAGCTGGATTTACACAGAACTTAAATTACACACAGGTGGACTCTACAAACAAGGTGATCTCTGTGGGTAAATCAATGAATTCAGTTCAATGGATTTCATTTAGGGGTATCAAGTTTTTATAGGGCTGCACGGTGGCGCAATTGCCTTGCAGCAAGAAGGTCCTGGGTTCGATTCCCAGCTGGGGGTCTTTCTGCATGGAGTTTGCATGTTCTCCCCATGGGTGGGTTCTCACTGGGTACTCCGGCTTCCTCTCACAGTCCAAAGACATGCATGTTAGGTTAATTAGTCTCTCTAAATTACCCTTAGGTGAGTGAATGAGTGTGTGCATGGTTGTTTGTCTGTTGCCCTGCGATGGACTGGTGACCTGTCCAGGGTGTACCCCGCCTCTCGCCCATAGACTGCTGGAGATAGGCACCAGCTTCCCCGCGACCCACTTTGGAATAAGCGGTAGAAAATGACTGACTGACTGAAGTTTTTATTAGTGAAATATTTTGAAATTCAAGCACTTTTCTTTAACTTCACACTTAGGCACTACTTTGTGTGGGTCTATCACATACAATCCCAGTAAAATACACTAAAGTCTGTGGTTATAAACAATGTGAAAAATCTCAAGGGGTTTGAAAATCTTTTGAAGGCACCTTATTGCATTTACAGTCACACACATATAGTCACACAGGGCGATGCTGCATCCATTTGTTAGGCATTTTTCTTGCTGATTGGCAAACCAAAGTCCAGCATTCACACACATTTCAGCTCTTGTGTGGTGTATCCCGAGCCCCGTGGGAGTTTTCCAGCTTCTTAATGAGACTATTTGGCTCCATCATTTAACACCATCTGGATTCTGAATTCAAAATGACAAGTGTTACTTTGGAGTTATGTCACAATCTGTAGGTTTTGGGTTTTTGGATTTTCTTTTGTGCGGATATCATTCATAATCATGTCTTGTTCTCCTCATGCCATGCAGTATGTTTTCCTTTTTGTAAGTTTGCTTTTTATTTTTTTATATTAAATTCCTTTATATCACTATACTGCTCCTTCCTGCCTGTCTCTCTGTCTGCATTTGGGTCCTACATCAAGTACAGCATTACATGTTCTGCAGATTTTTAGCTGTAGAAAGAGTATGCTGGTTTGAGCTTAAAACAAAGGCAAGAGTGGCGTAAATCAAAGCTCCACAGAGCTGACGAGCAACTGACTCAGGTCATAATTCTCAGAGGGGTTTGCTTTGAGTTACCCGTGACCCTCCACAAGTCAACATTTGGCTCGTTTTATAGATCAGCTGTCTATACACAGGAAAAGGATGTGAGGGGATTGGTTTTTCTGCAGACTAAAGACATGCAAGTCAATGGAGGTTCAGTGTTAGATGCTGATTCGGACTATTGTTACCTTTAAAACCAGCATTCTGACACACAGTTTTAGATTTAACAGGGTTTTTAAACTTGGAACACTTTAAACTTTTCACCATCTACTGTTAGAATTGTTTTTCATGCTAAAACATCTATTTGATTATTGAATTTAATCAGTTTAGTCATTTCAAGAGACGTTCTTGTTCTGGCTGCTGCTTTGACAGAGCTCTCCATATCAGAAAGCCATTATGTTGTTGTCTGTACAAACGTCAGTTACACAGATTGTTCTAACAGCCTCCCAAGGTTATGTTTTGTGTGCTCAAAAGTCAAGAAAAGACTTCAGCCCTGTCAGACAGCTGAAAACAGATATAGGGCTGTCACTACAGTCCGTACAGTCCTTGATGGATCTGTACGCCATTTTTCCTGCAGTCTATACATAATTGTATGTTCTACTGCTTTAACCATTGTTCTAGTTCCTGCTATCCCTGTGTTGTACATCACACAGAAGACACAGATTGGCTTGTGGAGTGGAAGACATAAAAACAGAATGAAGGAAGTACAGACAAAACAAAACAGTCAGGTTTTTTTATTTTTTGTTTTCAGAGTCAAGGTCAGCGTTCCATTCAAATCGTCAGTAGTTCAGCAGCCGTTCCTCTCATAACTTTAAAAAGGTTGATCCAATGCACAAATGGTACTAGCAGATGGTACACTGGAAATAATAAAAGCCAATATAAAACTGTTTGCAGATAGTTCAGATAGATTGTTTATAAAATTATCCTTTATCAAATCCGTTAAAACACGTTGGTAAAGCAGTAAAACACTGATAAACTTAAAGATGTTGCTAATTACAGCAGGTAGACATCCAACACCTTGGTAATATTATGTGGTATATAGTCATGTTAAAAAGGTAAACCCTCTGTAAGTTTTAGATTGTTTTATATGAGGCCTAGAGTCATCAGGGTAAGACACTCAATATAGAGTATTTACACTTGTTGAAAATTATTCATACCCTCAGAAGATTTTGATTTAAAATTATCTTTATTAAACCTACAACATTGTTTCCAACATGAAATACGGCAGGCATCTCTCAAACAACAATAAAGGAGTTCAATTTAAAAAATAATGTATGATTTTTCTTTTTTTCCATTTTAATTATTTTTAACCTTCTCAATAATCATTGGAAAAAAAATCCTTATTTGCATTACAGCAATCAACCCCTTCTTATTATTGCTCTTTGGATGTTTCCACTGTGATTTTTAAGAATATATTTTTGGTGATGAGCTCCAAGTCTTTAAAGTGGGAAGGTCTCCGAATTTAACCCTAATTTTCAGCTCACCCTACAGTTTCTCTATCAGATTTGAGTCAGGACTTTGGCTGGGCCACTCCAAAACATTGTTATTACTTCTGATCAGCAGAAACATTTTTGGTACAATTACAAAAAAAAAAAACATAGAACCTTAATCTGAACAGGGTCATGAATATTTTTGGTTTAATCTGTTATAATGCAGACCTCCCTCCCGACCTATTTCTTAGCACTGCTGGCCAGCTGGCTGATGGGAGGCTCCTACGCTAACAAGAAAACAGTTTTCTTTGCAGCTGGAAAATATTTCTGATTGCAAAAAACATGGATTGCAACAAACATGGATAGTCATAGCATGGCAACTAAAGGATGGGCAACCATCACCTTTTTGTGGCAACACTGCTTTAAAACTATATTTGGCAACCTACCAGCGGCAGGTCTGTTAAACATGCCAACTAAAAGATTGCCTGCCTGATTATCCTGCTAATAGCAGCTTCATTGTAATTATTTTACACTGTAAAAAGCAGAATGGAAAAAAGGTACAATATTCTGCACATTACGCACTTCAAAACTACTGCTACCTGTAGTGTGTGTTTGCTCAAAATAACACAGATTGTGTTATGTAACTGTAATTATTAATATGTTGCATTATTTTTGTAGCAGTAGGAATGATTGTTATGTTTTTGATCAAAACAGTTAGATCATCAAAACATCACATTTTTACTTACGTTTATCATACCATGAGAAACTCCAACCGGACCTTGTCATGAACGTAAGAAAGATGAGAGTTCAGTCAAGTTTATGGTCGACTCATTGGACGCAAGGAGACTGAATCCTGAGGTTGCAAAATTAAAGCCCCAATCATCACCCCTCCACCACCGTGCTTAAGGTGTTTGTCCTGATATGTTGAGATGTTTACTGTAATTTTCTAATTCTCCTGTCATGAACTTCAACATCTAACATGCTAACTAAGGAATGTGGAAATGAAGCTCCTAGGTTGTTTGAAGTTTCTCTAAGCTTTGCTCTATGACTGCCTGAACATTTTTGCAACTGCACTTGATGTTTTCCCATCTTTCTCTCTGTTGAAAGATGGCCTTTAAATAGTTTGAAAATAGCCTGTTGATCCCTCCCAGATTGAGGAGCAGCATCACTTGCTTCTCTAAGCTCTTAGCTGATTCCTTCCTGGCATTGTGCTAACACAGACCAGTATGCTCCAGACTGGCAAACTGCCAAAATTCCCGCTTGTACAGAGAAGTTCACACTTGCTAAAATGGAAAGTTTTTATATTGTTGTGTTTAATAAAAAATTAAGTTTTGAAATCTGTTGTGTGATTTCGTGCGTCTTAAATAGATCTAAATCATTTGAGAACCTAGAAAAGACCACATCATTTTTGTCATCTCCTGATACATAAAATCCAAGAACTCAAAAAGGCTGAACTTCTTTTCATCCATGACTGTGTGGAAACATTTTTAGGAGCTTGAAATGGGAATTGAGCTACAGCCCTGTGTATGAATTATTCTGTTCCACCAGTTGTACAGAATTATTCATACATGAGGATCTTGCCTTAGTCTGTCTGTAATAAATCAGCATGGCTGTTTACTAAGAGTACAGATGGTTAAACTGTTCATATTCGACCCAGTTGTGGTGCTAAATGATTAATAATAGAAAACATGAGATTAAGCAAGTATCTTCAGTAAGCCAAGAATCTAAATAATGTTTGTTCTTCTCCGCATATGCATAAATGTGGGATTGTCTACCCGAGTGTGTGCAAGAGTTTGTATCTGCTAGTGTGTGTGTATGAGTGTGTGTGTCTGCGTCACATTGGGAAATGCTTCATGAATGCTCAGAGATACTGCCCCTTCAAGTATCAGTTATGTAATTGCATCGTTTCTCCTCGTCTGTTCCTGAGGAATCTCTTCACCTCCCTAAATATCCATTTTTTTTTCTCCACCCCTTCTGTTCCTCCCTCTGGACCAATAATTCCCCTGATGGAAAACATTTCTCAGCCAACCCTTCCCTGGAAGCGTCTTCGATGTTCCCACCCACCTCTAATTCATTCTTTTGCCCTGAATCCTTCCTCTTCTCCTCCTCTTGTTCCCATGAACACCGCACCCTGTTCTCTGCACCCCCATCTCCCCAGGACACCGTCTGTACCGACAACATGTTCCTGAATTTATTTCTGCATGGATCACATTGAAAGTCAAACAAACAAATGGAGATGAGGTAGCATTATTTATCAGAGATTACAGAGACCATGTGGTTGGTAGATGTAGAAGTACTCTCAGTGCATCCTGTATCCCTACAAGAACAGATGGATTTTCTGCCGCCTTGAAGCTTTTCTCTCTAAGTGCTGATCATTAGCTCCACTGCCATTCGACTCCAATCAGTTTCTCAATTGATTTCATGCAGCTGTTTTTTTTTGTACAGATGTAGTTATATAAGGAGAAACATCAACAACACAGAAAGACAAGAAAAAACAAGACCAGCTGGAGCCGACAGAAAGAGAAAAATAGATAGCAAGCTGTATTCCATGCTTTAATTTTCCCAGTCAAATCAAAACATAAAAATGTCTTTCTAATAACTGGAAAGGCTATAAAGACACTTTAAATCCTTGAGACCTATGAGAGGATTTTCATGAATAAATGAGCAATACCAGACGTTGGCATTAGCTGGGACATTTCTCCAAACTGCTGGCACTTTTTAATTTCAGTGCATATATAGTAGACAAAATTTACTGTGAATTTAGTCGACTAAAATATGAACCAAAAGGCAAACACATTTGCGCTTATGTTGTTAAAGGAAAATGATTTCCGAACATCTTAGTGACATGTTTTTTAGGAGAGATTTTTTATTACACACAGGCACCAATTAACTTTTGCAGTTTGAGTCAACTTTATTTGGAATCGCTTTTGACAGAATGTCAGAAACCAATAAATCAAAAACAGGATGTGCAATTTACATTTGAAACCTCTTTGCTGTCTGACTTTAAATGACTGATTTTTTCTTGTTATAGGGCAGCTAAAATTACCCAATTTATTTCTACTTCCCAAATGTCAGAATAATGAGAGATATATTATTTTAGAAACCTTTTTATTACTTTCTTCAAAATCAAAAGTTTACACACCCTAAGATTGGTAAGTCTTTGGGAAAGCCCAGATGATGATGTCATGGCTTTGCAAGCTCCTCATGAGTAAATTCACATCATTTGAGTTAAAAGAAATCACCTGTGGATGTATTTTAACACCTCTAACACACCATGTCCTTGTGACATCATGGTAAAAGCAAGAGAACTCAGCTAGGATATACGGAAGAGATTTGTGGACCCCCCAAATCTGGTACACCTTAGAGTTTAATTACCTGATGCCTGTAGGTGCCACGTCCATCTGTTCAAACAATTATATGCTAACATTAACACCATGGGAATGTCTAACCATCATATCAGTCTGGATGGAAACGGGTTCTGCCTGCTCAAGATAAACATGTTTTGGTGCCAAATGTGCATATTAAATTTGGAACAAATTCAAAAGACCTTATCAGATGCTGGCTGAAGCTGGTGAAAGAGTGTCGCTTTTCACAGTTAAACCTGTACCAGCATGGGCTGAAAGGATGCTCAGAGAAGAAGAAGCCATCATTCAAAAGCCATCTGACTCAAAAAGAGTCAGAAAACTGTTTACACACACACACATATATATATATATATATATATATAGATATATAGATATGTTTAAATGCACTCCGAGACAAGCGGAGGTGGCAGAATCATGCTGGTGGATGTTTTGCTGCAGGATGGACTGGTGCACTTCACAAAATATATGGCATCATAAGCAAAGAGCACTATGTGAAAATGTTAAAGATCTTAAGATTTCAGCTAGACGTTAACTTGAGGTTAATCCCTGGGCTTGCATGGGAAGGCTTTGCAATTTTAGCAACCTGCTTTATACCAGCAATGTCATGCCACATTACTATTCAGTTCTTCTTCTATTGATACTGGCAATCGCAGCAACCCACAAGCAGCTAAGGCTTGTAGGTGCCCCCTAGAGGTCATTTGTAGAAATTAAAAACTGCTCTACTGTGGCCGACAGGTGCAAACTCGCAGCAAGCGGCTAGACGCCCCACAAACAGCAAAAATGCGCTGTAAAGCCATAAATGATGCAAACACAAAAAATCCAATGCAACAGAAAAACACTGCAAAAGAAAAATGCTGCAATCAAAGAAAAGCAAGTTAAAAAAACTGCAAACTCGCTCCACAAACAGTGCACCAGACAACCACTAATATTACCGACTTAAATATGCTGCTGTCCTATAATATTGTGAAATATTATGACCACTTGTTTGAAAAAAGATATGAAAGAAAACGTACCTTGTCTTTTTTCCCTCCAAGTTTCATCTGGGCAATCCCGTTAATGTCTCTACGTAGGGTCTGGTCCCATAAGACTTGACGGTTGGCTCCCCCTAGTGGTCAGATACATTTCGGTTCTGTGGAGCGAGTTTACAGCTTTTTTTTTACTTGCTGTTGTTATTGTTATTTTATGTTGTGTGTTTTGGAGTTTGCATCATTCATGTGTTTGCAGCGCGTTTTTGCCATTTGTGGCACGATTAGCCGTTTGCTGCACATTTGTACCTGTTTCCCCTGTTCCTGTAACAAACCCCCTACTCTGGCTTCTGCTGTTTTATCTGAATTAGAATTTTTGAATCTGACATGTTTTTGTGCAAAATTAAACTAAAACACAACATTTTCTGGGCTGCATTGTGGTGCAGTTAATTAGAACTGTTGCTTCACAGCAAGTAGGTCATTGCTTTACATGGTATTCCCATGTAAAGCAATCCACCATCTATGAGCATACATGGTACCGTATGCCACAAGCCATGCTGTGAAAACAACAGACATGGATAAAGGTGCTTTGTGACCAGCTTGCAAAACGTGATATATGTAGGAAATTTTACACTGCACATAATCATGAACACACCATCCCCAACAGGGAAACATAGCAGTGCCAATATGATGCTGTGGAGATGCTTTTCTTCAGCAGAGCAATAAAAGTTGGTCAGACTTGATGGGAGAATGGGCAGAGCTTTATAGAAGTCTAACCTGGAAGAAAACCTGTTGGAGGCTGTAAAAGACTTGAGACTCGGCCGGAGATCCAGCTTGTGGTCCTTTTGCCTTGAGTCACCTGATTCTAATCTCAAACTCAATTTAGTGTTACTGTGGATGGAGTGGGACTGACATGATTCTGCTGTGGTTGATGTCTCCAACAACATGTTCTGATATCTAAATGCTGAGGTTTTCACAACGCAAATATGATCTAATATTTGGTAATGACTGCTTTATCTCTGTATTTATTTTTAAATCCATTAGCAAGAAGAAAGAGAAAAAACTGCATCTGGGACACAAATCAATAGACTGAGCTGCTGTGCCTCTGTGTCTCCCATTTCCATTTGGTATGTATATGAATGGAAAACTGGGTTACTTAAAGTGTTTAAGGGTTCAGTTTTTGAGGAAATGAAAATCAGAAAATTTGTCTGAAGGACGGTCTGAAAAAAAAAAGAAAGAAATGTGTGTATGTATATGCGTGTGAAGCTCTTGATGGAATGAGCATCTGGACTGAAAGGTAATCCTCTCACATGCCATGTGCATGTCAGCAGGAGGTCATCACCATCCAGTAGGTAGCAGCTGCCACTTTCCTCTCCGCTCTCCCATATTGCATGAACCACCCTGTGTCCACCACCGACAAAAATGGGCAGTAGACTGGATCCAGAGTGGATATTCATTGATCAGTCTGGAAGGTCAAAGTGGAGTGGAGTAGAGAGGAGTGGGGGATGGTTGAAGGAATTACGGGAAGGGTGACCTGTGAAACAGGATAGCGGTGTCTTGAAATTGCTGTGTTCTCTCTTTTACCCTTGACCATTACTCCTGTCCTCCTGCTTCATCTTTTTACATGCAAATATATATGTGACACTCTTCATAATTCAATTCAGTTCAATTCAGTTTATTTATATCGTGCCAATTCACAGCACATGTTGTCTCAAGGCACTTCACAAAAGTCAGGTACATACATTCCAATTAGTCCTAACCAATGAACAGTGCAGTAAGAGTTAGTTATTTATTCAAATTGGATAAAAAGTTTTTCTGTCTAAGGAAACCCAGCAGATTGCATCCAGTCAGTGACTTGCAGCAGTCCCTCCTCCTGGATGAGCATGTAGAGACAGTGGACAGTCACTGGCGTTGACTTTGCAGCAATCCCTCATACTGAGCATGTATGTAGCGACAGTGGAGAGGAAAAACTCCCTTTTAACAGGAAGAAACCTCCAGCAGAACCAGGCTCAGTGTGAGCGGCCATCTGCCATGACCGACTGGGGGTTAGAGAGAACAGAGCAGAGACACAAAGAGAACAAAGAAGCACTGATCCAGGAGTACTTTCTATGGGAAGGAAAAGTAAATGTTAATGGATGTAGCTCCTTTAGTCGTTTCATCTAGAAAGAAAGAACAGATAAACTCTGAGCCAGTTTTCAAGGTTAGAGTCTGAAAGAGAGCACATAGAGTTAGTCACAGCAAAAGCTCAGTCAGTAGCTATGTCTAGGAGAGAGAAAGGGTTAAACACTGAAAGACAGGGCCATGTGGATCATCGGTAGAGGGTGAGCATTAAGTTGTTGCCAGCAGAAGCTCGGATGATGCCCCTCTCCAGAAAAGTGTCACAGGTGGACACAGAGTCAGGCCAGGTGTAGCTTCTAGGAAGAGAAAAGAGAGAGAACAAAGTTAAAAGCTGAAATAACAGCAAATAATGCACAATTGGAGAGTAGTGTGAGAATGTAGCGAAAAGGGTGAAAGTGGTCATTATGTCCTCCAGCAGCCTAAGCCTATAGCAGCATAACTATACAGAAAGTTTCAGTTCAGATTATTTAGTTAAACGGCGCTTATTTTCAACAATGTCGTTTCAAGGCACCCCACAAAGGGTCCCACTGATGGTCATTGTTATACTAAAAACCACAAGGATTGGGATACCTCTCTCTGTCATACCATTGTAGTCAGTGCATTTTACTGTAAATGACATCAACACGGTATAATAAAGCTTTACTCGAGAATGTGCATGTGCAGTATTTTTCTTTCAGGGTCTTGAAAACGGAGCACAGTACATTTGAGAACACAGACAAAAGCGTCTGAAGATCGATAAGCTTGAGTGTGAGTTCATAAAGTGAAGATTTACAAGTTTGGTGAGAAACAAGGGAAATTCAGGAGAAATGCTGTCTGGGAGCTGAAGCTTGGAGACCTAACAGCACGGCACCCTACCCAGGGAGTTAAAGATGCTCTGAGAAGAGTATGGCTTGAATGACTGTAAACAAATTAATATTTTGTCAGCTCTCAGGTAGGAGTAATTTCTCTTTCCAAGATTTCAGCTGTTTCATAATCCTGGGGCAAAAACTGTCTCTAACAGAGAGACTGAGTTTAGTGGGAAGGACAAATTTACCCACATGAATCCAACCCGTTTTCTGTGTGGGTCTGTATATTAGAACAAAGTGAGAGTGCTCACTCCTTTATTTTTCTATGTTGCCAAAAAGCCACCACTCATCGATTCAACATATTGTGGTTAGAAAATTTAATTTTTGTCAAGAAAACAATCTCTTTCCAAAGCGTACCTGTTTGGTTTGAAACTTGCTAGTTTCAAGGTTTTTAGTTTTCTTTGGCTTGAAGATATGATATTTGCCTTTTAAACTTACATTAATAAAATACAATTTAAAGGACA
Organism: Crenichthys baileyi; assembly: GCA_036173005.1. Lineage (NCBI taxonomy): Eukaryota > Metazoa > Chordata > Actinopteri > Cyprinodontiformes > Goodeidae > Crenichthys > Crenichthys baileyi. The sequence goes on from JAHHUM010000307.1 coordinate 64,527, forward strand.
ACAGTACCTCCAATAAGATAACATTTTTAAAAAAGCATGCCAGATCCCTTGTATCAAAATCAAATGTTGTGGCAGTTTACTTTCTTCCACACATTCCAGCCTAAAAGAATTTTACAAGAGGTATTTCATTTAAAAAAATCAAAACAAATAAAAGTGACAAACCCCTTCAGCCATTTCCACAACCTGCATTCTGAGCTTACCAAATGTCCCTTAAGCCTCTGCAGGTGCTTGTGCATTAATTATTACTTATTTGCACGTAATCATGATGCTTCTTATTGCTTCTTATTCTGAATGTATAACTTAATTAATACCTCAGGAGTGATAATGTCTCAGTGTTTCTAAGGGACTCTACATCTCACCCGCATGGGATATATAAGTGTGTTTTCCTGCAATAAACTTGAGCCGCATATGCAGCATGAACCGTGTTTTATGCTAATAAGGCTCTCTAATCCAACAGGGAATAACAGTATATTCCACCGAGAGCCTCATCACAACACATCCATGTTAGAATTTGCATTTTTCCAAATGTTCACATTTACACATCAATTAAATGTCGTCAATCAGAAGTTAGATGATATTTATCAGAAAAAATTGCATGATTGTATATGGTTAAAAGAAAAAAACACCCTCAGGGATGACCCCGCCTTAAACCCAATCACTTCTTTTATCTAAGGAGATGTGTCTTTGTATATTTTAAGCAAGCCGGCTCTTACTTACTCTATTTTGATGATTAATTCAAAGAAAGGGAGCAGATTAGGCATTTCAAAGGCTGAGAGAAAGAAGATGAAAAGCTGCAAGAGTGTGAGAGGAGAGAGGAGAGATGGCTGTGTCTCTTTCAGCAGTCTGTTTGTTCTGGGACTTTGTTTCGTCTCTTCTGGGGAAGCAGAGGATGCAGCCGTGTCAAGACTGCCCGGATCATGTAGGGTCAAGATTTTTTTTGATCAGGGCAGACTTGAAAAAGGGGGAGATAAGGAAAGATAAGGAAAGGGAAGAAGAGTTGAGGGTGAGCGGCACAGTTTGGGAGAAAGGGGAGGAAAGTTGGGTGCGAGTTTTGGATCGAGAGATGAGGGTCTCACGGTATCTGCATCTTAAGAAGGGAAGCTTATGGGAAGGAGGCTTCCTAGTCCCAGTCATCATCTGGAGATTGTGTAGCACAGTTTCACAGCTCCAGAAACACACCAGGGAGTTGGTTTCATGTGGCAAGCAAAACAGGCATCAGCAGTTGTCAGCATGTGTGTATGTGTGTCTGTGCAGCTGTTTAGGAGCACTCACTCAAACACACTCAAAGGAGGATAAGGCAGGGCAGTGGTTCCGTATTGACTTTCTGAGTGCGGTGGGGGGGGGGCTTTACATCACAAGCTTGATATTGATTACAGGGACCACAAGACACATCAGGCGACACCAGATACTGCAGCCATATGTCTGCATGAAATGAATGTGACCACCAAGCCTTCTTCCTACACAGACACACATGAGTAACTACTCATCTCTCCCTATGAAGTAGAAGCGGCATCCATACAACAGACCCTTATCTACCTCATTCCTGGTGATCTTGGTGTAGGATAGACAGTGGCTGCCAGGTGTTTCAGTAAAATTCTTCGTTTTGATGGCTAATCTTATGTTACAAGACATTTTTTTAAAGTAACTGGTTTGCAATTGTGCTAACATTCATAACCACACACTTACTGTCTGTGTGCACTGGCATGTCCTTCCAGATCTGCACCCAGGACCGAATGAAACTTAACTTTTGGCTTTAGCAATAGTATTTCTCTCTTTCAGATTTCTTCAGTTTTTGCTTTTTTGGTCATATTTAAGTGGTTCAAATCATCCAAAAAAATGACACAAAGATAATCAAAGATGATCAAATACAAAAAGGAGTTTTTAAATGATGGTTTCATTTGTCAGGGGGAATAAGATTTCGAGATGAATGTGGCAATTTGTGAAGAAGCGATCACCCAGTAACCTAATAACTGCTTGTGCCACACTTTAAGTCAGTCACGTTGGAGGGTTGCTGAGCATGAATTGTCTATCTAAGGTCAATGGTTTTAAGTCCTGACTTTTATTAGGCCACTCTAAAACCTTTTTAGGCCTTCAGAGGAGGACCTGTCGGTTTAGTTTGCGCCATGGTCTGGCTGCATAACCTAGGTTTGCTTAAAGCCTATTCTCACAAACTTTTGACTGGATTTTCTAATTTATGATTTTCTAGTAGAGAGCAGAATTGATGTTTCCATTTACCCTAATTGTAAAATGATTCAGACCTTCCAAAAAGTTCCACTTCTGTCTATTTAGTGCACATAATGCATGATCATCAAGATGTTGTTTTGGGAAATGCGGGATGGACCTTTGTGTAGGTCAGCAGTGGTTTTCTCTTTAAAACTCTAACAAGAATTTGCCCAGTCTCTTTCCTAATGTTGAACGCTGACCCTAACTGAAGCAACAGATGCCTGCAGGGCTTTTGATTGTGTTCTTGGTTCTTATAATGCCTCCTGGGTGAGGTGTTGATGTTCTCTTGGAGTAAGTACTCCTGGGCAGGTTCACCAAAGTTCCATGTTATCTCCATTTTATCCACTGCACTGGAATCCTGAAGCCTTATTAAAGGCTGTGTAACCCTTTCAGAACTGTTAGATGTTACTGAATTTGTTTCTCATCTGTTCTTGAAATTCTTTAGGGAGTCGTGTTGTTTTTTGAGGTCTTTTAGCCTACTTCATGTTGTCATACCGGTTCAATTAAAATGATTTCTTGATTCTAGAGGTCTGGGTATGACTGGTGAAGCTGAGCAAAAAATCTGATTATTCACAGTTAATGATTTGACAGGACTGAATATTTCATTTTCACATAGGGCCTGGTTGGTGTGGATACGTTTTTTGCTTCATAAATGAAATCAACATTTGCAATCAACTTTTGTATTTACTTCTATTATCTTCTTGTGATATAAACAATGTTCAATCTGAAACACCTAAGTGTGACAAATGGGAATAAAAACAGAAGAAATCTGAAATGAGATACAGTCTTAGAGATAGGGTGAGGAGCACTATAATCCCCCTTTGGAGGTTTCCGGGCACATTCCTCTGGGTGGGACAAACCCAGAAATCACTGGAGGGACTATGCTGTATATCCCTCCTGAAATGGGAATGCCTTAGGATCATCCAGAATGAGATGAATAGTGTTGCTGGGTTGACAGATATTGGAGTGCCTATTGGACCTGTGACCTCTGTGACTCAATCTCACACAGGTATAAGAGGATGGATGGATGGATGGATGCAGTGTAGTGATTTTGCTCGTGCACTGCACCATTTTACTATGGGTCTTCCTGTTGATTTCGCAAGAAAACCACAGATTTCCACTTTGTCGTGTGAATTTACCTTCCCCCGCACACATAGTCAAATGATCCAGTTGTGACCTCAAACAAAATACTGGTTGCAAAAGCGGTTGGAGCTTATGAAAGGAGCGTCATGTAACCTTGTGTTTTAGGTGTGCTGCAGCTTTAAACAGCAGGCGTGGCTCCGCTTACTACGGACCGCCTCTTATGCTTAACAGCCAATTCTCCTCCCTCGCATTGGATCATATCAGTGCAACAGTCTGCGAAGAAAGTGACCGCAGCCGCTCGGCCACTTGAGCGGTGGGAGTGCGAACCGAGCGGACTGATCGACCCTCACTGAGGGGGTTTGCCCTCCAGGACTAGACGGGAACAGAAGGACACCAAACGCCAAAAGGAGGGAGAGCTCAAATTCAAAGGACGACAGGGGAGATTGCTTCGCTACGGCTTTTGGATTATTTAATCTTACGCACGGCGAATCTATGAAGACGCGGACAGGTTATTCTCTTACAACCCCAGGTAAACTCTTTATTCGATTATTTTTATTCAGCACGGGCGCTTCCTATAATATAGACACACAACTGCGCGGATGGTTTATTAATGGTGGTCTAAAGCCGTGAAGTTTGAGGCTTGCGCAGCTCTCTCCGTGCGCGCCTGCTGCCTAATTAACTGATGGGGAGCTTCTCAGTCGCAGCTGTGCTTTCTTAGGGGTTGATAAGCGTTAACACCGAGGAGGAGCCAGATAAACTACTTTCCATACGACCGCCTGCTCTCACCAGACCTCTCTGGAAAGCAGGCGAGACTCATACCTTTTACCTATCAGCCGCCTAATCAATTTCAGTCTAAACTAATCAGTCTATTTGGTGCTGAACCCACTGACCCTCCTGCTACCGCTCTGTTATGTAATTCAAGCAGTTTTGCGAAACTTCTTGTTGTCGGTTGTAAACTTCATAACTATCTCTCATTTTTCTCCAAGTGAATGCTTCACAATCAGGTTTCAAGGGGCAAATCTCCGAGTTGATGCGACAGTGATGCAACAAAAGCAACGCATTTCATAAAGTTGTGTTAACGTGGTTCTTCAGATCAGATTATTTAGTAGGAAAATAAAATGAATATTTTTATAATTACACAAGACGATGATGATAAATAAAAAAACTAAATGGTTTTTTCTATCTTTCTAATTCATAAATAAGACTGTTCTGATTCAGCTGCTTGTATCTCCCCAGACCGAGGCACCACGGAGTGATTCACGCCCCCAACCCACTCACATCACCCCGCCTGTCTGCCTCCAATGCCGGGCATTAACTCCAACGCTCCTCGTTATGATAACTGGGAAATGGACCACCTGGACCACTACCAGCACTACTTTTACGACGACCACGAACCGGACGAGGACTTCTTCAAGTCCACGGCGCCCAGCGAGGACATATGGAAGAAATTCGAGCTGGTGCCGACCCCGCCCATGTCCCCCATCCGGCTGCCCGCTGAAGGGTCGGGGAAGGTCGGGCTGCTGTATCCGTCTCTCGGGGACAAGCTGGAGTGGGTATCTCAGTTCCTAGGACAGGAGGACGAGCATAATCAGCAGCAGCACCCGCAGGAGCTTCCCTGCAAGCTGGCGACCAGCGGCGACACCTTCGGCAACCTGAGCTCCATCATCATCCAGGACTGCATGTGGAGCTGCTTCTCGGCCGGACAGCAGCTGGAGAGGGTGGTAGGGGAGCGTCCGCGGCTCGGCGCCGGAAGCAACGTTTCATCCCCGGGGAGGTCGCAGGGTGCCCTCGCCGACACGGGTAGTTTGGCTGCGGACTGCGTGGACCCGGCTGCCGTGCTCACTTTCCCGCTGCCCGGAGGCTGCAAGAGACAGGTGTCGTCCGGTTCAGAGTCGCACACCGATTCCTCAGGTCAGTAGCGGAATTTTTCACTAATAAGTTGTAAGAAACAAATGATATAATATTTTCCGACTTAACTCCATGTACTTTAATGATTGAGTTTAAAAGGGGCTGATTGGACCTGAGATGTCAGTTATGTGTTAGTTGTAGTTGGTAGGGCTCCTCCTGACTGCATTGCGTTACCTTGGTGCATGCAACACATGCTTGAAGCCAAGAATGACACACCCATTGAAACATCTGCTGCTTGGCAGGACTCCAGCAGACCAGCTGCTCCCTCTCCCTGCTGCTCCTCCAGTCTGACTTATGGCGATGATATCCTCTCAACTTCTGTTTGGCTCAGTCTGCTCCTGACTTTTTCCAGCAAGTGTCTTTTTAATTTAACTTTATGCAACAAGAAAGGGGAAACTGAGAGGAACCCTTTTATGAATTTGTGCGTCTTGGCATGGGACAGTATGAGATTTTGGACGTAGGATAACTTTGATAAACAATACCACAGTATTTAAATACAAATTTAAAACGACAAATGTAACATGCACTCCTAAATGATATGATACATTAATTTATTGCAGTATTAATGCAATTAATCTACATTTTGATACATAGGTTTTATTAAAAAAAGAAATTGTAGATGCACTGATGAGGCTCTACCTGGCCTGGTACCGATTTTTACTTGCTTTGAGGTCTGACTATAATTGGTAAAAGATAAAACAGTACAGGTTTTTGATAAAGCTAGTAGTTTTGAATCTAATAAAAGGGATTCCAAGGTCATCTGTTTTTATTTATCAAATATGTAAAAGCATACCCCCAAAAAAGCGTATCAAAGAACATGTTAATAGTTTAGTGAGAGAAAATTGTGAAAGTTCTTAAATTTGATGTAGATGGGGGAGGGTTGGGACTACTTGTATTTTCAGCATTTGACCTGCTGATCACAGATCAAAGGAAAATAGGCCAGTTCTGATCTCTATCCGACTGATCGGTGCATGTCCACAATACACACCTGGTTTATTAAGGGACATTTTAAGTGTGTATTGTGCAGAATAATTCACCTTTTTGCTGTTCCGCTGGTCGGGCTGTCTGTTCTGTTTGCCAGCCTGCAGTCGACTGCTTTGAGACACCTTCTCTTAGCTTGCTAACTGTAATTTCAGACAGCTTTTCCATAATAACACTGATGAATTGCTTTTATTCACTTTTCAAATGATGACAGTCTGTGTTTAACAACTGGAAAAATTTCCAAACAAACTAGTTTGCTTGTCTAGTAGCAAGAAAAAGTGTAGTAGTTCAGCCAGCTGAAGGGCAGTTTGCAGGAACAGCTGTCCTGCTCTGTACTTCAGCTGGAGACTACTCCAGTCCCCCTGGTGCTTTTTTGGGTATGGTGTGACGAAAAATTTTAGCGTTTTTGAAACCAGAACTTTAAAAAAAACAAAAAACGATCGAAAACCAGCCCATGCTTACTTGTGTAAAACTAAACGTTTTTTCCAAAGACACAGCACCCTCCCCCCTTTCCCAACAGCCTGTGTGACTGAGTTTGGTATGTAGGCTGCCATGTGATCAGTTGTGGTCTGGACCATGCGTAATGGTGTGTGGAATGTCACAAAGAGACCTTGTTGCTGCATTCCTGCACTCAACAGGCTGCAGCTACAAGTGTGTGTTTGTGTGTGATCCGAGCCAGCCAGGGCTTTGAATAGAGCAGGATTAGCCTTTTAAGAGGTCGGCTTGCCCTGCGGAATTCCCCAGGATGAAGCTGGAGGTGTGCCTCGACACATTTTAGGGGATTTTTATGTGCTCAGTGAAGAGGTGAATAGGGATATGTAGGGAAAGGTCCAATACAGGGTTACTCTTGGTAATTCATCTTTGTCTTTTGCTTTAAATGAAAACTGATTCCCACGAGAATACGTTTGTGAGAATCAAGTACATAAGAATTTAATGTTTTGTTTCCACTCTAGGAAACATTGTAGGAAAGGGTTTAAAAGCCATGCCTAGTTGAACATTAGGCAACTTGTTTTAACAAGCTTAAAACTTGCCCCCCAGTCTCTCCTTCCCGCCTCGTCCTCACTCTAAACACATGAATGAAGCAAGGGAATTTCTACTAAGGGTGCTGATCTAAAGGAGTGTGTGTTTGTTCTCTGTAGTGCATTTCTGTGTGACATGGTACGGGTTTTCTGAGGTTGTGTGAAGTTCATTTTTGCTGAAGAGGTTAAGTGGATTATGGAGGTAAAGTCCAGCGGGAAAGTGACTACAGGTTGCTGACAGTTCTCTCACTTCATTTGCCTTTGCACTCTTAGTTCACGTTTATTTGTTACATCTTGTTTTTTCCCTTTTTTTTTTTTTGTAGATGACGAAGATGAAAACGATGAGGATGAAGAGGAGATTGATGTGGTGACGGTGGACCACAAGCAACAGCATCAGCGTAAATCCCGTCGACTGGTCACCGCCCGCAAACCCGTGACCATAACTGTGCGAGCAAACCCCCACGACCCCAGCACGAAGCGTTTCCACATCTCAATCCATCAACAGCAGCACAACTACGCCGCCCCCTCCCCGGACACACTCTCCGCAGCTCCCGAGCCAGCGCGGAAGAAGGTTCGACAGGAAGCCCATGCTCCTGCGACCCAGCCTCACCAAAACTCTTTCCACAACCAGCCCCGGCCCGGCCAGGCCCCTCTGAACTTGGACAGCAAGAAGTCTCAGATCACAGTGACCGGAGTCAGATCCGAGTCCCCTAACCTCAGCGCATCCTCTCCTACCTCGTCTTCTTCGCCTTCGTCTCCACCCAGCTCCTCCTCTTCCTCCTCCCACCAAAGCTCGCCATTGAAGCCCCCCTCCCACCTGTCAAGCCCCCAGTCCTCGGACTGCGAGGACACAGACAAGCGCAAGGCACACAACTTTCTGGAGCGCAAGCGGCGAAATGATCTGCGCTCACGTTTTCTATCGCTACGGGACGAGATCCCAGGGTTGGCGGACTGCCCCAAGACCCCTAAGGTAGCCATCCTGACCCGAGCCACAGAGTACCTGCAGCAGCTCCACGCCACCGAGAGGCTGAAGACTCAGGAGAGGAAGCAGCTGAAGGCCAGGCAGCTACAGTTGCTGCAGCGGTTGGCCCAGCTCAAACGCTCCTGAGGGGCGGAATTGGCCGTTATCTTACTCAAACACTGAACTGAATGGGACTACATGAAGGAGGAAAAACACTGTTCACTTTGAGTTGGTCATGCTGGAATAGAGCAGAGTTGGATTTATTTGTTCCTGGGTTTTTCTTTTTCGTTTTGTTGTTTGCACATCAGCTTCTGAGTGACAAGAGACATCTGGACGGCTAGCAAGGGATTGATTTGAGTCGGGGATCTTGCACTCACTGTCATTAAATATTTGTTCTTTTTTCCCCAATAAAAACTATTAAAACTTGTTGCTACAACAAAGCCTGCGGTGAGCACAGCAATGTGAATTGCCATTACCTGGTCAAGAATGTTAAAATTCTAATGTTTGCCTTTTTATATCTTAGTTTTTCAAGCTTCAAATAACAACTAACCTTCCCATTTTACTTTTAGTCACACCACTTTGCGTGCCAGCAGTTTGTCAGTTCGGAAAGTGCGAGCTGCTTTCCCTGCGCCCCTCCATTTAGTAACCTGGTATTTCACTACTGCATGTTGTTGCAACAAATTGCTCGCAGTTGCAGCCTTTTTTGTAGCAATTTATGAGAAAACGGGCAATGTGTAAGATTTTATTGAATGCAGATCATCTATAAAAACCCTAAACTATTTACTGAGATTTATTGTTGTGCCATGAAGACCAGCCAAAAGGTGAATGTCAGCTTAGGTTTAAAGATTGGGTTAATTCTGTGTTTAAACTGTTTCAAAATGCCATCTTCTTGTTAAAGTCAACAGCTCCAGATATATTTATTTGATCTTGCTGTCTGATTCTTTTTTTATTTTATTTTTTACCTATTTGATGGAATGCCTTTAGAAGCCTTTCTGTGTATATAGGCCTATCCTGTTGGATGTTCTGTATATAGATCCTTGACTTTACAGTCCCTCTGAAACCAAAACCTGAACTAAGTTTATTCATCCCAGTTTCTGTCGGGCTTGCTGGCTTTTCAAAGATGACTTAAAGCTTCTATTTTTGTTAATAAAATTCTAAAGAAAAAAAAAAACAGTTGAAATAAAACACTGAACTTTGATCGCACCACTTTGTCACTGTTATTTTTTGCCATTGCTGAACTTAATAGCTGGATAATGTTTTTCTCTGGAGTCTAGATCTAGACTTTTTCTATATTTTTCTACCCGTTTGTGTTTGTTTGCTAATGACTATTTCAGTATTTGAAGCACACACAGGTGTCAGCTATTGGTTGCTTAAAATGGGCATATTGTCTGCTTTCTAACCACATTAGTACTCTTTGCCTACATTCACATTGCAGGCAAATGCGACCACAAATCCGACTTTGTCGCCCATATGCGACCCATATCCGACCCATATCTGATCTTTTCACCTCTAAAACAAAATCAGAACTGTGCCACTTTCATATGTGGTATTAAACCGGATACATATCTGATGGTTCTCAAAGCGTCGCAGTCTAAACGGTCATGTTGCATTTCATCCAACTTTTACGTCATTGTCCTGGTTCTGACTACGTAGAAGTCGCTGCTCCACGAAAGGCCATTAAGAGTTGTGCTTTTTTTTTTTTTTACCTTTCTTCATCCTATGATGTGGTTATATTGTCGGCTCCTATTGCTCAACAACTTAACACAGGGACACCAACATCCATTATCTCTGTAACAGTGTGCTGCTGTGTGATGTCAACATTTTCCTCCTGGGTATGTGGGTCACTTTGGGTTAATGAACCGTTCAGACTGAAGTCTGATGCCGGTCGCATTTAATTAGTAGTTAGAACGTATGTGCAAAACAAAGAAAAGAAAATCAAAATTGAACATCAACACCTGCAGTCTGAATGTGGCCTAAGATCCAATATGGGGTGGGAACTCTAGAGGATCTGCAGACCAAAAAAATCTGAGCAAACCGCATCAGACCAATCCTCTGCCCCCTGCAGGACACCCCCCCCCACCCCCCACCCCCCAACTTCAAACTAACCCCCCTCAAGACCAGATAGCATAAGGCAAAACAAACTTGGTCCAAATGGCCACAGAAGGAATGAGTCTTAAAACCACCCCCAAAGCAGGTGATTTTAGTTTTATTGCGACCCTAGAGGACACTGTTGCCTTTATGTGTACACCTTAACCTCTGAGGTTAGCTGACGCAGTGGGCAGTCAAAATCTTATTTGCTGACTTTGTCAGTTGTCATCATAAAACATAGAGATGGACATAAAAACAGTCTATGATCCCTTTTGGACCATGTAGGATCTTGCATGGAAGGTGATGAGAAAGCTATGACTTTAGGGTTTCAGATTTTGTGTTCAGTCCATCCCCAAGTTGTACGTTGGCTGTCATAAAAAATTGGTAGGAAGAAGGTGTTGAAAAACTGTACCCTCTGGAGTCACAATAACCCAGAATTCAGTGCAACACCTGTTAAGGCCAGAGGGCGGCTGGGCCCTCAGAATGGCACCACCAGCAAGCTGTTTCTCTTTCAGGCCATTCATTCTGACCTCTAATGGTTAGTGTTCCTAAGACCCAATGCTTCTTTGGCAGTCTGATGTCCAACAATGTTTTCTCAAGACCTGAGGATGTCCTAAAATGTACACCATACCGTTAACTTTACACAGTGAGTTAACATTTTCTATTTTGCAAGCTTGGTTTATTCTGTAGCCCTACAAGCCATGAAAGAAACACTGTGGGACTGGAAGTAATACTGTAGGAACTCCCTGCTTTCCCAGCACTCCGGAAACTCCTGAATAGCTCTTGTGATTGGGTTACAGACTGATGCAACCTCAGATTTAAGATTGTTATTTATTTGCCTTCAAGAGAAATATCAATTTGGCACAAAGATTACTCATGTTTGGACTTTTTTCTTCCACAAGAGGCATTCTGGAGCTTGTTTGATTTAGACTGGTCACAGTCATAGAAACAGGGGGCTTCGCTTATTTGCTATAAAGGTTCCATTTTGATTCTGAACCTTTTTCTCAGCACTTTTTTGTATCTGTACCTCATGAGCCTGTATGGATGAAAAGCGAATTAGAAAAGAATAAAAATAGTTGTTTGACATTAACCTCCATGCCCTAGCTGCTTGTTTTTTTAATGTTTTAAAGTTGTAAGTTTGCCTTCAGAGCTCGATCAGAGGATATTTCTCACATGGCAGTCAAAATGGTTTGTAATTTAAATTATATTAAATCCAGACTATATGCCATACAGTGTCCACCAGCACAGAAGACTGCTGCTGCTGTCGATGCCGCTGTAGTGATGAGGTCTGACGGTTGTTGCTATTATAAAAGTTGCTAAGATAGGTTGCCTTGGAGACTGCTGGAAAACAAATGTGGATCGGGAGATGATGCTGTGCATAACAAACGTTAATGTATGGTAATATTTACTAGTAGTAAATTACGTACGTCCTTCAATAACTGTCTTTTGATCTTTCCATATTGATTTTTTTTTTTATTTACCTGATTGCGAAATACTGCCTTATTTCACCACGTACAACGACAGTAACAATACACAAAGGATTGTTTGGGACTGAACTGTTTTGTAACAGTAAAATAATATTTTTATTCATCTTGCCCTTTTCATTTTCTTGCCATATTTTCTTCTTGAACCATCGCTATGCACAGCACCATCTCCCGATCCACATTTGTTTTCCAGCAGTCTCCAAGGCAACCTATCCTAGCATCTTTTATAATGGCAACAAGCGTCAGACCCCATCACTGCAGCAGCATCGACAGTTTCTATAGAAACCACGCCAGCTATGCTGGAAATGTCCCCGTAAAGCACGTGACCACAAACTGACTACGACAATCCTTCCTCGAGGCGAGATAAACATCGTTTGTTTCAACCTAAATCTGAAAAACTGTCACAAATTAAACGGTGTGGTGTAACTTACGAGAAAGGCTAGAATGTTAAAAGGATAATAAACATAGTTCGGAAAACATCAAAATAATAAAAAGTAAAACAAACTGGCAGCACCAATGTTAATCACCCCTTGTCGCTATAGCGACGGCCCTCAGCCGCCTTGTAACCGTACCTTGCTTCTGCGCATGCGCGGGGATGTCAGCTGGGCACTGAGGAGGCAGCATCATGGCGGCCTCCACTCTTAGTGTGCAGTGTGTTTTACGGAGAGCAATGGTCCCCTCTTTAGTAGTGATTCTGGGAGCTACCGGCACCGGGAAGTCCAAACTGGCAATCGAGGTCGGAAAGCGGCTTCAGGGCGAAGTAATCAGCGCCGACTCCATGCAGGTAGGAGGAGGCGTAGCGGCGCACACAGTCCTTGATGATGAATAACAGCCACCATGCTTCAAATAACATTGTTTTGGTTCTTTACAACAACGTTTTGTGCACTGTTGAATAATTTGATTTTCGGGAATATTGATTCAGATCAGAATGCAAAGAAACTGGACGTGGCTGAGTCTGGGTTGCTTAGACCAGTGACCCGACAGCGATTTATGAGAGGGAATTAAAAGCAATGTGTAAAATAAAACGATCAGCTCAATTACTGTAAGGTTAAATGAATAAGACGTTTAACCCCGTTGCAAAATATCTGCTCTAATACTCAAATATAGGCAGGATCAAGCTATAACACTGTAACCACTAGATAAAAAACGTCATTCAAATACTTTAATGTTTTGGGATTTTTATGTCATTGACCAGCACAAAGTAGAGCATGATTAAGAGATGAAAGGAAAATGATCGACTTGTTTTTTACAGATAATAATCTGAAAAGTGTGGCATGTATTTGTATTCAGCCTCCCTTTGCTCTGATTCCCGCTAAATAAAATCTAGTCCAACACGTTGTTCTGATTAGTAAATATTAGTAAATAGAGTGCACTGCAGTACAGTTGCAGCCGTTCTGTGTAGAGCTCACACGTTTGGTGTAGGAACATTGTGAATTAATCATCACGAAGATGCCCAACAGTGCACCCAGAAAGTTTTCACAGTGCTGTACTTTTTCCACATTTAGTTATGTCAGCCTTATTTCAAATGGTATCAAATTTAAATCTGTCCTCAAAATTCTACACACAACACCCCATTATGACAGTGTGAAAGACGTTTGTTTGAGATTGTTGCACATTTATTACAATGTGCCCCTCCAGGACAATCACAGTGGTTTTGAAGCAACTCCTTTGAGATCTTGGCTGTGTGTTTTGGGTTGTTGGCCTGCTGAAAAATGAACCGTTGCCCCAGTCTGAGGTCAAGAGTGCTCTGGTTTTCATCTACGATGTGTCTGTACATTGCTGCTTTCATCTTTCCCTCTATCCTAACTAGTCTGCCAGTTCCTGCTGCTGAAAAACTTTCCCATAGCATGATGCTGCCATCACCATGCTTTACTGTAGGGGTGGTATTGGCCTGGGGATGGACCTGGTTTCCTCCAAACATGATGTCTGGGGTTCATTGTCTGAAAGTCCTTCAGGTGCCTTTTGGTTCGAGTCAGGCTGCCATGGGACTTTTATTAAGAGTGGCTTTTGTCTGGCCAATCTACCATACAGCCCTGATTGGTGAATTGTTGCAGAGATGGTTGTTCTTCTGGAAAGTTCTCCTCTCTCCACAGACGAACGCTGGAGCTCTGACAGCGTGACCATCGAGTTCTTGGTCACCTCCCCGACTAAGGCCCTTCTCCCTCGATTGCTCAGTTTAGATGGCTGACCAGCTCTAGGAAGAGTCCTGGTTGCTCCACACTTCATCCATTTACGAATGATGGAGGTCACCATGCTCATTGGGACCTTTAAAACAGCAGAAATCTTTCTGTATCCTTCCCCAGATTTGTGCCTCAAGACAATCCTGTCTCGGAGGTCTACAGACAATTCATTTGACTTCATGCTTGGTGTTAGCGCTCTGACATTCACTGGCATCTGAAGGTACTTATATAGACAGATGTGTCCAGTTGTCTAATCAACTGAATTAACCACTGGTGGACTCCCACCTAAACTGTAAAAACATCTCAAGGATGATCAGTGGAAACAGGAGGTACCTCAGCTCAATTTTGAGCTTCATGGCAAAGGCTGTGAATACTTATGTAAATTATGATTTCTTCTGTGTTTTCTATTTGAAATAAATTTGCAACAATCTCAAACAAACTTTTCCCACATTGTCATAATGGGGTATTGTGTGTAGAATTTTGAGGAAAGAGATTAATTTGATACAGTTTGGTAGAAGGCTGTAACGTAACTACACACGTGGACAAAAATGTTGGTACCCCTCGGTTAATTGAAGAAAAACCCACAATGGTCACATAAATAACTTGAATCTGACAAAGGTAATAACCTGGACCTGGACAAAAATGATGGTACCCCTGAAAATAATGTGACCAAAGGGACATGTTAAATCAAGGTGTGTCCATTAATTGGCATCACAGGTGTCTACATTCTTGTAATCAGTCAGTGGGCCTATATATAGGGCTACAGGTAGTCACTGTGCTTGGTCTCAGTTGCAGATCATGGGTCTTACAACAGGGTAATGACCCTAAACACACAGCTAAAAACACCCAAGAATGGCTAAGAGGAAAACATTGGACTATTCTGAAGTGGCCTTCTATGAACCCTGACCTAAATCCTGTTGAGCATCTTTGGAAGGAGCTGAAACATGCCGTCTGGAAAAGGCACCCTTCAAACCTGAGACATTTGGAGCAGTTTGCTCATGAGGAGTGGGCCAAAATAACTGCTGAGAGGTGCAGAAGTCTCATTGACAGGTATAAGAATCGTTTGATTGCAGTATTGCCTCAAAAGGTTGTGCAACAAAATATTAAGTTAAGGGTACCATCATTTTTGTCCAGGCCTGTTTCATGAGTTTATTTTTTTAAATAATTCTGATGAAGCATGGTTGAAAAGTAATGCCTGACTTTCATTTGTTAATTTTCATAGAATTTTTCTTCATTATTACCTTTGTCAGATTCAAGTTATTTCTGTGACCATTGTGGGTTTTTCTTTCATTAACCGAGGGGTACCAACAATTTTGTCCACGTGTGTAAATGTGGAAAAAGTGCAGTGCTGAGAATACCTTCTGGATTCACTGTATCAGTCAGACCGAGCTTGATCTTTTTCTAAAAAAATATGTAAAGGGATTTATTGTTGCACCAAATAGTTCAGATTATTATTTGATCTACTTGGTGTTCACTTATCACCTTGGTAGGCAGAACATGGGACATTTGCTGGGTCATCCATCTGATGGCTCTCCCAAATCTAACAGCAGGAGCGTGATTCTACTATATGTCTGATTGAAAGAACACAGTTGTTTTTGAGGTTATGAAATTGAATTTTAGGCTATACACCAACATCAGGTATTATCCAGTATTTCTTTTCTCTCTGTTGCACATTTATCTTGTCAACAATTACTGGTGCAGTAAACCTAAATTGCCCTTATGTAGTGGCAATAGAAAAAAACGGCAGACCCAGTACCAAAATGTAAACAGAAATAAAACAACAATCACATGTACTGTCTCTATTCACTGTTACAGTTTATAGGAGAGGCTGTGGGTTGTTGTCCATTTAAAATGTGTTTGAGGCAGTGATGTAGCAGCAAAAACATTTAGCCTGTGATTTATCCTGACTGACTGGATATAATGCTATGACCTGCAGAGTTCTGTAGAGAGAGGTCAGTCCGACCTGTCCTGCCCTTGTGTCCAAGATACATTTTAGGGGAAATGAAACACTACTTTGAAATACTGAGTGTTCCTTAATTGGAACTACGGTCAACCTTGGGTGCCTGGAGAGGCTGTCTCACATCCTCATTATCTCTGGCTTTTAACAGCAAAATATTTTCTTTTACTCACAGATACAATCACAGAGAAGGTTGTAATGTTAGGTTCTTCAAAAATAACAATAACTGAAATAAAATACCTCTTCAAAGTATGCATATTGCACCAAACAATGGAGGTCTTGCCAATATGTGGACTTGGTCAATATGTGGAATGTATGGCAAACCCTAATCATGACTTCTCGCCACTTTACATGACAGATCATTTTACTCAAATCTGTGCAACTTTATACAGAAAAACGTGATCACTTTTACTAGGCAGGAAGTAACTTTTGAAAATAACTGTTGAAATACGTTTCTCCTTAGGAATGCATGATATATCAGCGTTAACATCGGTATCGGCCGATGTTGGTTAATTTTTATCAAATTGGTATCGGTCCGATAAGTAAAACTGTGCTGATCTTAATAATCGATGTTTATTTCCATCTTGTTGCCATTTGTGTGTGTGTGTTTTGGGGTGTGTTTGGGAGGTCCAACTGGACCGTGTATGACCAGATAAAAAACTGGCATTGTTGGTTTTGCAAATACATTTTGAATTGAATGAATCTTTGATCATTCTGAAATCCAGTAAACTTATTTCTCTTGACTGGAAATTATGTGCAGTGTATTTCTGCTGTGATTCTGGAATCTATCTAGATCAGTGTTTCTCAGCCCTGGTCTCCAGGGTTCACTCTCCTCCATGGTTTAGATGTGTCTCTCCTCCAGCACACCTGATTCAAACAATTACATGAATACCAAAGCATGCCATCAAGCGCAGCAGAATCCAGTTAATCGTCTATGCATTTAAGCCAAGTATGTGGCAGCAGGGAAGCACCTTAAACATGCAGGCCGGTGGGTTCTAAGGACTATGGTTGAGAAACACTGATCTTGATGACTCGAGAACGTAGAATCATTACAACACCTTGCAAAAGTGTTAACACCCATGGCACCTTTTCACATTTTGTCAGGTTAAGCTCAGTGTAGATCCAGCGGTTCTGTGAAGACCTCAGAGGTCATTAAAGCCAAGAAACGCAGCAGACAGGTCTGGGAGAAAGTTGTGGAGAAGTTTAAACTAGGGTTAGGTTATAGAACAATTCCCTAAACTTTGTTCAATCCATCAGCTGAACATGGACAGAGTATGGTACAACTGTAAACCTAGCCAGATGTGGTCATCCACCTAAACTGACATGCTGGTCAAGGAGATCCCTAATCAGCGAATCAGCCAAGAGTCCCATGGTAACTTTAAGGGACTTTAATCATTTAACTTTAAATTTGAGCACTCTACAAACATGGGGAGAAGAAAGCCATTGTTTAAGAAAGCTATAAGAAACATGGTGATGGCAGCATCATGCTGTGGGAATTTTTCTTCATTAGGGACAGAGAGGCAGGTCAGAGTTGGTGGGAGGGTGTAAAAGACTTGAGACTGTGGTCGAGGTTGACCTTCCGGGGGACAACAACCCTACATCGTCCTAGTGGAAGCCAAAGCTACAATGTAATGATCAAAGCATATCAAGGTCAACTCAATGTTTGCTTTGCTCCGTTCAACCATATATACGGGACATACAGGAGTATTGAAATTGGAATGTCCCAGTTAAAGTACAGAACTCAGTCCAATTGAGAATTTGCAAGAAGATTTAAAGGTTGCCTCTAATTTAATGTATGCATTTCCTGTTATCACTTTGCATGTTACATACCCCACCCCCCAATAGAAAGTGGGTTTAGTCAGTGGATGTTTATTATCAGCTCACTTCATCTGCTGTTTGTCTCTTCTCGTGATTCTCATGGATGCATACTTGCTTTTTCCAAGTGGTTCTTCAACTTTTTCTTGCATCGATAGAGAGCTCAACAAACCTTTTGGGTAAAACTTGTTTAATTAGGTTGTAGTCAGTGTTTAGAGCGAGTGTCTGGGAAATAAAAGGAAGCCAACGTTATGCCATCACTGCTGATGGACACCAGCTCTGTGTGTGTGTGTTTGTGAAGGCGCTGAAAAACTCTCACGCTTGTCTCATTTGCTCCTCTCTCTCCCAGCTCTCTACAGCTCGTTTTTTTTGGGGTTCTCAGGCTCGGTTGCTACAGCAACCAGAGGGCATGCACACAAAAGGGCACTGGCTTGAGTTTGGGTCACATCTGAGCATCTTGCACAGAAGTGACTGCATTAATTCCAGTTTTTCACACCTGCCAGTGTCCAGCAGTTGATTCTCCTGAGTGCAGTGTTCATTAACTAATCACATTCTCCATCCCAGTTCTCCTACCTCAGCAACAGCACCCCCACCCCTTCTCTCTCTCTCTGTATGCATTGTCCTTGAAAGCCTGTGTCCCTGTGGGTTGCACCTCCTCCTGCAGTCACCTGGTGATGGGTAAACTGGGTTACACTAATAACATTTCATCCCAGAATATCTCTCCACGTACGGTGGAGAAACAGTGGCCTAGTTACAGCACGGCAGCCATAGTCCTCACAATTCCCGGCCTTGTCGCTCTCCTCCTCTTGTGGGTGCATGTGACGGCGCCAGAAAGCCAGAAAGACATGCAGACATGGAGTTAGTGTGAAAGAGACTGCCTATGTGAGAATGGGGCTGTGTGTAGGTTAGAGCCGGACTGTGTTGTCTTTGGGATAGGAAACAGTCTGGTCTTGTTTGGGAGAAAGCAGCATTATGCTGAGCTGGTGCACATTCAGCGCTGTGCTATGCCAGGCCCAGCAACTGATAGTGAATGGCTACACTGTGGCCACTGGGAAGTGCCTATTGTCCCTGGGAGAATTGGTTCCCACACTCCCTAACACTCCTATTGTATTACCGTTCCCCCCTCCTGCCTC
This sequence comes from Crenichthys baileyi, assembly GCA_036173005.1. Lineage (NCBI taxonomy): Eukaryota > Metazoa > Chordata > Actinopteri > Cyprinodontiformes > Goodeidae > Crenichthys > Crenichthys baileyi. The sequence goes on from JAHHUM010000307.1 coordinate 83,359, forward strand.
TGCCCCATGCTCCCAACCCACAGTCATGGACATGCAGGAGGGATATTATTCACTCATTAATTGAACATGCTATCTGTGGCACACACACAAGTACCTTGCTTGTACTGTCTTTGAATGAGGCGCTGCCAAGTAGCGTGAGTCCGTAGTTCCCAAACTGGGATCCAGGGACCAGCAGGGGTCCTTTGGCTTAGACTGTGAAAGAGGAATAACTGATTTCAGCTTGTTCCCAACAACCTTAAGGTCAGATATAAGGGGAAACACACTGGCGGTGTATGGTGCACAGCTTAAAAGACATCCCTATTTTCTTCTGTTAACCAACCCGCAGTGCCAGCTTTCGGTTGGTGGCTCTGAGGTGCGGCACGCTTCAATCCTCTTTAAAACCTGCTCTATTCAGAATACAGACGGTTCTGGTAAAATACCTGGAACCTAACGGCCCTTCAAGTACCAACATTTTATACATAAAATATCAAACACTATTTTCAAACACAACCCCGGTAATGGAGGAGCAGCACGGCACAAAGTAAGGCAGAATTGAATTTACCCCTACCCATAGGGGTGGGTGGCCTTCTCTAGCAGTCATTGGGCGAGAGGTAGGGTATACCCTGGATGGGTAACCAGTGCATCCCTGAGCAACACAGAGACACATCAGACAATGCACACATGCGCTTACTTCTATGGATATTTTTAGAGAGACCAATTTAATCTAACAATCCTATTTTTGAAATGTGGGAGGAAGCCAGAGTATCTGGAGAGAACCTGCGGATACCGTATGCAACACCAAGGACCTTTTTGAGTCTAACTGCACCACCATGCAACCCACCAAAAAGAGTAGAGTTTAAAATACTCCCTTACAAAATGGGACACCCTTCTAGAAGCTGATACACCATCAGTTGGTAATGTAACAAGATCGTTGTCTTCTAGGTGAAGTCTCTCCAGCAAAGTGCTGCCTAGTTGCTGTTTTAGCGACCCAGAAATAATGAGTGGTTGAAGCTTGGCAGTTTATTCATGTTTGAGACTCTTATTTTAAAATAAGACGAGACGTAGACAAGAACGTGACATACGCTGCAGTAGTTTTATGCAAACTGTTCTTACTGACCTTTAGTACTATGGTTAACTGTAAGAGGTGTTCACTTTCTTTTATCTGGCTGCTGAACTGGGTGTCTTCAAGTTTAAAATTAGCTCATTTATGCCCTGTAAGACCCCTACTGTTGGAGCAGAGAACCTGATGTACCTTGGGGATTATATAAATTGGATGTGGAGAATATACAGTTTGGATCAGTGTCAACCTTTGACTAGGACTTTCCCTTGCTGCTAGGAGTTCTTTGACAATTCTAGGACTCGTCAAGTCATCAGGAGGTTTCTGCTTGGGTGTGTGAAACCAAATGTGGGTCATTCTAGGTATAGCGTTTACTGTATAAAAAGTCTCCAGCTAATATGGAGACATGTATTTTCATGCAGTATTTGACTGGTGAAGTCAGCTTCATGAGATCCTGTATCGTGAGATGAGACACTGATTTATCGCTGCATTGCTTGCAGACAGCACTTTACAAGATGTTTGTAATGAGAAGCGGTTGACATGGAGGGTGACAGTGAGAAGGAAGGCTAAGCAACTCGTGAGTGAAACATTTCGTCCGTGCAGTAATCATTTTCTGAGCTGCAGGTTCTGGCGCAGTGCAATTCATCAGTAGCTCGCTCGTTTTACATAAGTGTCAGTGATGATGCTTTTAGTCATCATGGTGCATCATCAAGTATTTTTTTCGCTGCATATCTTTCCTTGCATGTGCAGCATAGGACCTCGAGGAAGGGGTTTAACTCCCCCCATGCATTTCAGAAGATCCTTATGAGATCTAAACTGCTTGTAATACCCGAAACAGAAGTATATATGCTCAAAGGGTGACATTTCACACAACAATCATAAAGGCATTGTGCTTAAAAAAGAACTTTAAAAATAAAAGCAAGTTCAGATCCACTTTTAGCCATCTCTGACATCTGGCTGAGGAATGTTTTGCCCACTCGTCACTTTCAGATGTGAGGGGTTTGAGGGGTGTCTTGTGTGTACAGTCTGTTTCCATTTCTTTGTTCTCAGCTAGTTCTTGAAGGATTTACTGCTATGTTTTGGGTAATTGTCATACTGCAGGGTCGACTTCTGCTCCTCCTTTTTATTTCCTCCCAGCTTCCTCAAGCAGTGATACACGGTTGAATTTATGGTGGATTCGATGGTGGTGAGTTTTATCAAACTCTGGGAGTTCCACCTCCATGCTCCATGGTGTAAGGGTTTCTTCCTGGAATGCGCTATTTGGTTTATGCCAAACATGTCCTTTGTTCTGATGTCCAAATAATTCAGTTTCAAAGCTGTCTGTCACAGGAACATTATCCCAGAAGTTATGTTCTCTCTGGCAAACGTAATTTGGCCTTCATGTTTTTCTCAGAGAGGAAAGCACTAAGGAGCAACCTTATTCTGGCTTCCCTATCTCGGCAAATGGTTATTGAAATTTAATGGAAAACAATTTATTCCCTGACAGGCTGAAGTTAGTAGTTTTTACTCTCTAGACAATATTTCCATGCATGATCAGCGTTCACATGCTTACTTAGAGCGAGAGAAACTCTTGACCTATCAGTTGGGTTTCATGCACCACCTTTGGTTTGAAGTCTTTAGATGTACATAAAAAAGTGGAAATTGTAAGTCCATGGAAACCCTCTGCATGTATCAAAGTGGCAGCGTCTCTGCTTCTTGTGTGGGTTAGGGGCAGGGAAACAATATTTGCAGATTGCGTCTGGTAAAGCAGGACTCACTGGCCTGAGCTGGCACCCAGTAAACGCAGGAGACTGACCAGATGTCCCCAGAGATGAAAGCGATTCCTTTAGAAGATCTCCATCGCAGCTGTGTGAAAAGTTTTATTCCTCCTCGAGCTTTGTTTCCCTTTAATGAGTTACAACCGAAACCAATATAACTTTTACTGCCTCCCTCTGGCTGCACTACACAGTTTGTGTTATTTGTTTGCAACCAGTTAATGCACAAGTGGGATTTGCATTTTTTTCTTTGTGATTAGTTTTTTTTGTCTGAACATCGCTTCAGATTTGCTTTGCAAGTGAATGGAAATCCTGCTATTGTTACCAGCAGATAGATTGTTGCGTTGCAGGGAGTGAAAGAGAGGCTTGGGTTTTTGCAAACGGGGGGGGGGGGTCTTCATGGGTGTTGGCTGATCGGGCGAGGAGATGAGGGGTGTGGGATCATAATAAAGGGCCCTCTGATGCCCTGGGGGGTGATTTAACAGGTCATGCACATGCATGCATCATTACTTTGGTTTGTGTCGTGCTTGGAAGTGTTGGTGGCCGCTGACCTTTTGCTTTATGCTCGTCTGAAGGAAGGCACCGCCGTTTGCAATTCAGGACAACATGAGCAGTGAGAAGGAGGGGGATTTGTTGAACTTATTCATTTCCTGCTGAATGTGACGTAAAGGGCCAAGCAGCAGGGTAGCTGTCAAGTGTCATCTTGGCTCTTACCATCCCATAAAAGCGGAGTAAGCAGGGGTCCCAAACAGTAAAAACTCAAAGGATGAGCTTAGTTTTCAGTCATTATTTTGGAGCATGGTTTGGCTGTTATACCAAGACTAGGGTCTTATGGTTGTGTGAAAGCCATCCTACAGTAAACGGAATAACTGTAGCTATGTGTCATATATACCTCTAATTCGCTCGCATACATCTCTTCCTCCTGCTCTTCTCCTTCTCATTGTGCATGTTTATCTCTCTCTCTCCCCCCATGCTGCTGTCTCTCTAGCTGTCTGCCGTGGCTGTGACCTGTCTGGGCTTTGACGTATTTGTTTGCACCGTATCTCAGGCTGCACTGCCTCCCACCTCCAATATATTATGCGTCTCTTCATGTCATCCGAGCCGCTGTTGGCCTGCACTAGAAACGCCGGCTGATGAACCCTGATTTTCAACGTGTTCACAGGTCTGAGTGTGAATTACTGTCTGCGGGGTGTGGTGACTCAGTCGTTGCTACAGTAAGGCAGCAAGGGGAAAAGAGGATGGTAGGGTGAAGGGGGAGGGGGCAGAGGAAGAGGAGAGGGGGGGGTGATGGGGATACAGCATGAATGATTTATCAGTCTGGCATTACTGGGCCCTTCCCCACTGAGAAACAGAGCAGAGAAAGGTGGAGAGATGAATTGTTGAAGGATGGTGCCTTGAAGGGAAGAGTAGAAATGGTATAAGGAGAGAAAAGAGGAAGATGGTGATTTATGTGTAAGTGTAACTCGGGAAGAGATTCAGAGAGAAGGTAAAAAACAAAAAAACAAACAGCTTGGGGTCAAAACAAGGACGAGTTTCAGCATCTGCAATCTGTTTAAACTGAGTCCTAGTGACCATTTGAGTCAAAGCTTTATTGCGTCAAATTTGTCATTTATCTAAGCTATGTGTTGTTAAATGAACCTGGGCAGGTACTGGTCATTTCACACATTCATCCTTTTGTACTTTTGCGGTTTTTGGCCATATCACACACAATTTTCTTTGGGACTCTAACTGCCCTTAGTGCCTGCATCTAAAGCATATCTTTCTTGTCTAAAATACTAAACCTCACAGAGAGCAGGGAGAATATTGTGTAATAGTTAGGAAGAAAAATGAGATATTTTCCAGATGATAACTTTGTTTTATTGATTCATAGTCTGCTGTAAGGACATGAGATTCCAAGAGATGCCACTCAGTTATTTTAGTTTGATTAGTTCGCTTAATTTATTAAATTTGCGTAATTTCCTAAATTCTTTAAGAGTCAACTGGTCAAAATGTAAAACAGAACCACCATGACCTGGGAAGGGTGCTGGTCATTTTGTCCCCTTCCCTATTTTTTTTTCTGTAAGATTTTCAGGTGCTAAAAGGAGGGTATTTTAGGAGGTGTTTCATGCCTACCATTTATCAGTTCGTACCTGTTGTGCAAACACTTTATACCACTTTGACAAGTGATGATTTGAAGTGATTTCTATGCATTTTTCCCATTGTCATAAATATATGTTTATACATTATTTCTTGACAGGTTTGAAATGGAAGCCAGTTGAGATAAAATGGCAATGTCTGCTTATAAAATTTGAGGAAAAGCAAAAAGTAATAGAAAGCTAATGTGTTACTGGTTAAGTTTTAAAATAAAAAAATCTACCTGTAGAAAACTCAGCATTGATTGATTCTTAGGCTTGAGCACTTCTGACTTTTTGCAGGAAGATATGAGATGATAAGTTACTGTAGGTCAGTGACCACACAATCACATTTTATTCACTCGGGGGTCAATCAAATCTTTCTGGGTTTTAGTTGAATTGGATTTTTTTTAAAACTGTTATCCAATTACAAAATATGTTGTGAGCGTTGACTTTCAGCAAGAGAGACTCCAATTTAGAGGAGAGTACCGTAATCTCTTTCTTTATTTCACCCTTTCATTTGAGAGAGTGTAACTAACAGTAAGATCATTTCCAGGAAGTTATTAGACTTGAGTCTATAACACAAATGTATGTTTTTAAAAAAGCAGTGTGATCTCAACACTCAGTAATCACAGAGGTGAAACGCTTTCCAATGTAGGTAACACTTAGCAAGGTCGTTAGCTTGTAGAGCTTTTTCAGTTTTGGATTAACTGACTTTATTGAATGAATAGATGTCTAATAGTCAGTGGATTGGGAGCAACTTAGTAGAGAATGTAATAATTAACTCAGGGATCAACTATTAACAGCAATAAGTAAGATGAAAACAAATATGTCAAGTTTACATTTTTACATAGTGCTAGATCCCTTTATTCCATCGTCATGAGCTAGTTAATCCAACCAATTGCTTCTTTCCTCTGGCAATCTATGCAATCAAAAGTACTCGTACTCGTCGTCTTCCGCTTATCCGGGACCGGGTCGCGGGGGCAACAGACTGAGCAGAGACACCCAGACGTCCCTCTCCCCAGACACCTCCTCCAGCTCCTCTAGGGGGAGCCCAAGGCGTTCCCAGGCCAGCCGAGAGACATAGTCCCTCCAGCGTGTCCTGGGCCGTCCCCTGGGCCTCGTCCCGGTGGGACGTGCCTGGAACACCTCCAGAGGAAGGCGTCCAGGAGGCATCCGGTATAGATGCCCGAGCCACCTCAACTGGCTCCTCTTGATGTGGAGGAGCAGCGGCTCTACTCCGAGCCCCTCCCGGAGGGCCACCTCAGTCCACCAGTCCAGAGGCACTGTCCCCGACCGCCACGCATGGTGTCAACCATGACAGCCCCACAACATCCAGAGATTTGAGGTACTCAGGGCAGATCTCATCCACCCCCGAAGCCTTGCCACCACGGAGCTTTTTAACCACCTCGGTGACTTCAGCCTGGGTGATGAAAGAGTCCAACCCCGAGTCCCCAGCCTCTGTTTCCACCAGGGAATGCGTGATGGCAGGATTGAGGAGATCCTCGAAGTACTACACCGCCCGATAATGTCCCCAGTCGAGGTCAGCAGCTCCCCACCCCCACTATAAACAGTGTTGGCGAAGCACTGCTTCCCCCTCCTGAGGCGCCGGACGGTTTGCCAGAATCGCTTCGAGGCCAACCGAGAAGGTCATAAAAAGTTAATTTGTTCAAAATTTAGAAGTATATTAGAATTCATTCATGAAACAGAAATATAGAACTAAATTCTCAGGTCTTTGTGTTTTGAGGCTAATTGCATAGTTAAAACAGCAAATAAACAATCTGATGATTTGTTTTATTTTGTTGTTTCTAGGTGATTTTTTTTTTTCTAACCAATGTTCGCATGGGTGGAAAACATCAAGATAAAACTAAAACAAATATCAGCTGAACTTACAGTTAAGCCCCAAAGATCCATACCCCGGGCTGATTTGGATTTCAAATTATTGTCTTAAGTCTGTTTTTGAAAGAAAATGAGATGGGCATCTGTTAAAAGAAAATATAAAAATACCAAGAGAGGTGATTTAACTTTGGTGATGAGCTTCAGGTTGGAAGGCCTCCTTGCCATCACCCTAATCTTTAGCTCCCCCCACAGATTCTGTATCAGATTCAAGTCTCGGGTGCAACATTTAATGCTACTTCCAGTCAGAAGAAACAGGTTGTTAAAATGTTATGTAATGTTTTTGTAACTAAATATTGTACATCGTAGTTGGCTAATGACACTAAAATTTGCAGTTTGCAATTGGTGCTAAAGAAAATAAGTTGTTTTTAATTTTATTTTAAGGAATGTGGACTGCTTTTTATTATCTCTGGTCCAAAATCTAAATTACAAACCATGAACTGCATTGTTCCCCATTGAACAGAGATTAATAAAAAAAATATGGATTATGATTTGTGAATCCACTTAAAAAAAAAAAAATCCTTGTTTTTCACAAAATATTGATAAATCTCATCTTGTTTTCATGGACCCAATATTGTGCTTTGTTTTGTATTTGGAGCCAAATATATTGTTACAGTCTTATTGGCTAAAAAATGAACTAATTAACAGTAATGCCAGCATATACTTTCTCAGCACAGCAAAGATTAGTGTATTAAATGACAAATTTTAAAGTGATAGCAAACGTTTCCAAGGCATTACTGTATTATTGCCCAACCCAAATATGAAGTCAGTCTGGCCTAAGAAGTCAGCACTGGCTAAGAATCCATTACTGCAAACAGACTCCATCTTAACAACCACAAATCCTGCTCTGGAATTAAAATATACCCATCAAATGGGGTTCCCCCTACACTACGTGCTACGCCTATTCTGCTGAACGGTAAGCAGGGACTCAATATTTGCCGCATAATCCCAATATTTATTCTTCCCTTTATGGAACCAACAGTGGCAAAAGAGTTTTAACAGTGAAGATAACAACTGTTACTGTTTGATGAGTTTTGGGGTTTGCAAACATTATCAGTTAGAGCTTATGACTATAACATGATGAAAAATATTGTAGTCACTGTTTTTTTTTGTTAAATGTTTTCTTCTTTTACGTGTAAAATCGGTGATGTGTGAAACACTGCTAATTAGGTGCAATATCAGATGTTTTGAGTTTTTCCTGATGTTGATCTAAAGTGCAGATAGACTCTATGGTGTTATTCCTTAGTAATTATGTACCACAGTGGGGGTATTATTAAAGGTAGTTTTGTATGGACCCAAATCACATTAACTAACATGCTTACTAATATGTTAAAATGTGTGCTTGTCATGAGAAACATTTTCCAGCTGATAAACTGTTACATGGGTCCCATTCAATTTCTTTTCCATCTCCTTTTTGCCCTCTCTCCATATCTTAGCTTATGCTGAATGAGCATTTGTTCTCTGCGCCTCTTTCATTTATCCTCCCTCCATTCTGTTTCTCTGGCTCTCTCTCACCCCTTGCCATGCCCCCTCCTTATTTATGAGGCAGAGGAACAGCTGTCTCGTGCAGGACGTAAGGTTGGCCAGGCTGCCTGGCTGCAGGCACTGTGGGGCTTAAACACTGAGCTCATTGTCTCACACACACACACACACACACACACACACACACTCTTGTTTTGCTATGTGTAGTGAGGACCATGTTTTGACTCCCATTGACTTCCATTGATTTTCAGTAATTTTCAACCCTATCCATGCCCTTACCCTGACAATAACCCTAAACCTAACCATTACCAGTGCATGCCTAACCCTAACCTAAACTCATTGATACCTTAGTCCTAAACCTAACCGTTAGCAAAATAGGTCGTGAGGACCAGCAAAATGTCCTCACTTTGGTACAAATGGTCCTCAATTTGATGGTGATATTGGAAAATTGGTTCTCACTGTGATGCCAAAACAGGAACACACACACACACTCCCCTTTTACGCTTACACCCCCCCCTATCCCATTATCTGGGTTTTTATTGAAGTAGATCAAAGTGAGTTATGAGATTAGGCTTCGAAATATTTCCTGAGGGGTTTTTTATGCTTCTTAGAAAGAGTTGCTTAATTCCTTTGCTGCCTTGAAGTAAAGTGGCTTGGAAAAGCATTCAGAGCCTTTGAACTTAAGTCACATTTTCTCATGTTTCAACCTCAACCTTAATGTAATATGTGATAAATCAGCACAAAGTAGTACCTAATTGTGGAAAATGATACATGTTTTGAATTTTTTTTTTCTAATCAAAATCTGAAACGTGTGGAGTGCATTTGTACACTGTTCAAAAAAATAAAGGGAACACTCAAATAACACATCCTAGATCTGAATGAATGAAATATTATCATTGAATACTTTGTTCTGTACAAAGTTGAATGTGCTGACAACAAAATCACACAACAATCATCAATGGAAATCAAATGTATTAACCAGTGGAGGCCTGGATTTGGAGTCACACACAAAGTTAAAGTGGAAAAACACACTACAGGCTGATCCAACTTTGATGTAATGTCCTTAAAACAAGTCAAAATTAGGCTCAGTATTGTGTGTGGCCTCCACGTGCCTGTATGACCTCCCTACAACGCCTGGGCATGCTCCTGATGAGACAGCGGATGGTCTCCTGAGGGATCTCCTCCCAGACCTGGACTAAAGCATCCGCCAACTCCTGGACAGTCTGTGGTGCAACGTGACGTTGGTGGATGGAGCGAGACATGATGTCCCAGATGTGCTCAATCTGATTCAGGTCTGGGGAACGGGCGGGCCAGTCCATAGCTTCAATGTCTTCAACTTGCAGGAACTGCTGACACACTCCAGCCACATGAGGTCTAGCATTGTCCTGCATTAGGAGGAACCCAGGGCCAACCGCACCAGCATATGGTCTCACAAGGGGTCTGAGGATCTCATCTCGGTACCTAATGGCAGTCAGGCTACCTCTGGCGAGCACATGGAGGGCCTTGCGGCCCTCCAAAGAAATGCCACCCCGCACCATTACTGACTCACTGCCAAACTGGTCATGCTGAAGGATGTTGCAGGCAGCAGATCGCTCTCCAGGGTGTCTCCAGACTCTGTCATGTCTGTCACGTGTGCTCAGTGTGAACCTGCTTTCATCTGTGAAGAGCACAGGGCCCCAGTGGTGAATTTGCCAATCCTGGTGTTCTCTGGCAAATGCCAAGCATCCTGCATGGTGTTGGGCTGTGAGCACAACCCCCATTTGTGGACATCAGGCCTTCATACCATCCTCATGGAGTTGGTTTCTAACCGTTTTCGCAGACACATGCACATTTGTGGCAGCTGGAGGTCATTTTGCAGGGCTCTGGCAGTGCTCCTCCTGTTCCTCCTTGCACAAAGTCGGAGGTAGCGGTCCTGCTGCTGGGTTGTTGCCCTCCTACGGCCTCCTCCACTTCTCCTGGTGTACTGGCCTGTATCCTGGTAGCGCCTCCAGGCTCTGGACACTACGCTGACAGACACAGCAAACCTTCTTGCCACAGCTCGCATTGATGTGCCATCCTGGATGAGCTGCACTACCTGAGCCACTTGTGTGGGTTGTAGAGTCCGTCTCATGCTACCACGAGTGTGAAAGCACCACCAACATTCAAAAGTGACCAAAACATCAGCCAGAAAGCATAGGTACTGAGAAGTGGTCTGTGGTCCCCTCCTGCAGAACCACTCCTTTATTGTGTCTTGCTAATCGCCAAAGATTTCCGCCCGTTGTCTATTCCATTTGCACAACAGCATGTGAAATTGATTGTCAATCAGTGTTGCTTCCTAAGTGGACAGTTTGATTTCACAGAAGTTTGATTTACTTGGAGTTATATTGTGTTGGTTAAGTGCTCCCTTTATTTTTTTGAGCAGTGTATTTAGCCCCACTGAGGCCCTGTTTACTTGACTACACAACGTTTTATTTACAGTCTCCGTTCACACGGCAACAGTATAGATGTAAAGATGGTGTAAATCCCCCAACACGCCGCTAGTTGGTGGTATGTTTTTCGAAACTAAACATGCGCAAAGAATTCCTGCTTACTAAATGGGGGAGAAAATTGTCGTTAGATACAATAGGGTCAGCAGCACAAGTAAGTACTCTGCAATCTAGCATTGTTATTGACATTAAATCCATTACACTCTGGAAGCCGCTCTCAAATTGTGCCATTTTCAGAGAAAGGGTTTGCCGCTATCATGAAAATGAACAGTAGAAACGCAACTACACCTTCCTGTTTTCACCAGAAAACGTCGTGTAAACGGGGCCAGTACTGTGAAACCACTTTTCGAGTTTTGTCTCTGCCGCATTTGAACATCTAGAAACAATTTTGCACATTCTTCTTGTAAAACAGATAACAGTCAAACATTAGGTCCGTCAGATTGCATGGAGGGCCTTCTGGAGTTAGGTCTGGACTTTGACTAGCACATTCATATGTATAAATCTAAACTTTTAATTTTACTTACCCCTCCAACCCCACAACATGATGCTGTCAACATTATGTTTGACAGTGGGAATGGCGTGTTTAGGGTATTAGTTTCCCTCCACCCAAGCATTTGGCTTTATCCGATTAGAGCTCCTCTTCCACATGAATGCTGTCTCCCATACAGGGCTTGTGGGAGACAGCAAATTGTTTTTCTTGTGGATTTCTTTCAACAATGGCTTTCTTCTTGACACTCCTCCATAGGGGTTAGGTTGGTAGAGGGGATGATAATTGTGCTGTCACCAGATTGTCCAGCCCGAGCTGTAGATCTCTGCAGCTCCCCAAAACCTTTGCTAAATTGTTCTGTTTTCTAAAAGGTTATTCTAAAAATGTTAAGTGGATTTTCTTGTTTGATTGTCAGAAGGTGTGAAATATGAGCAGCGTTCACTAAAGATGGATGACTTACTCAGCATTGATCAATTCTTTTTCTCCCTGTTTGTTAGCCTTTTGTCAATAATTGTATTCTGTGTCATTGTTCCAGCCTGGCTGTTGGAAAATGATCTGCATCGTTTCACATATTTATTTAGCAGATAGACGTTATGCAGTGGTGTTAATTTATGAATCCATAAGGGCGCTTTCTTTCAGTTTCCTCCAGACGACATGTTAACGCCACTAGCTGTGCTGACTCTTATCCTTGATGTCATTATGACTCTGAGCTCAAGCATCGCAGCAATTTGTAGCTCATTTCCACTGCCTCGACTTGAAGTCTTAATTTCTCTCTCATTTTTTCTCATTTGAAGCCCTCGCTCAAAGCTGTTTTCCTCCTCTCCACCTCTTCCAGTTGAGTGAATCTCTTTGTACACCGACCTTGCATCATTACCTGCCTTTTCACTTGTTTTCTTCATCTTCGAGGAATTAATGAGATTATGCCTCTGCATCTATTTGATGTACAATAAGGCTTGGTTACTTTATGAGTAGAAAAAATGCTTTTCAATGGGCAGGAAAAAATAGACAGGATGATCACCCTACCCAGTCCTTTCTTCTTTCCTTCCTTCCTCCTTCCTTCCTTCCTTCCTTCCTTCCTTCCTTCCTTCCTTCCGCCTGTCAGTTCCTCTGTGCGTCCTAATGTAAAAGACACCTTTTAAATGATTTGTAATCAGTCTAGAATAATTGAGTTCAAGTTTGGGTAGTCCAAATGTTTTGAATGATGCCTGTACAGATACAATAAACGGGGCAATACCACCAGTAATTGTGGGGGCAGTGTGGTGCAGATAGGTCCACCTACGATCAATAAAAGTAATGAAGAAGACGCCGACAACATCAGAAATGGGGGAATTTCTCCTTCCACTTGCAGCGATGTATGTAATGACCACATAGAGCACTTCTGTCCACTGTGGTGCCTCTTTTTATGTCTCCCTGAGAATTGTCTGATATTGTCTGAACTTACCTCTGAATTCAGAAGCTACCTCAGAAATGCCCTCTAGTGGATATATTGTCCAACAACCCTGCCAACTTAAGCCCATTGAAAGCATGAGGGCAGTGGCGTATGAAGTCAGAAATAGGCGAACCTATATGTAAAGGGAGCAAAAATTTGCCTCCTTTTTATTTCAAAATAAGAGTATCAAGAAGAGATGTTTAGCTTTGATTCTCACCTTTATATCTGGGGCCAAGAGTAATAGTATCAAAGTGCTTCACGGACAACTAAACAACTTTTCACGAGGCAGACGTCACTTAGACGTGAAATATTTTGATGTTTTAAAATTGCGTGGCACCTCTAGTTGCACATCTGGATGCATGTATGTTTACCCTCTAATTTATATTTAGACACAAATAGCATAAACAATAATCCTCCCAACTCTTTTTAAATTGTGACTAACATTTAGAATGAAATTGATATTTCAGACAGTTTTGTTATGAGAATCTTTTGAACAATTTTGTTTAGTATAGAAAACATTTAAACAATACTGGAATTTTGTCCTAGCAAGCACTTTGGAAAATATTTTGCATTGATTAAAAAAAGTTCCTATTTTTAAAGAAGAATGTCAATACCCACCAAACTGAAAGACGAGTGATGAGAACTGCTTTCTTGCCCCTAAAAAACTGCCGACTGAGAAATATGTCAGAAAGTAGATCCAGTCTTCAAGTGCTTGGAGTCTCCTACTAGAACTTCATAACCAGTGGAGGTGGAACATAAGAGAACAGGACTTTCTAGCAGACGGTGTTCTGCTTTCGTTTAAACTCCAGAGGCGGTGTGTGAAATGGAAATCACATCTAGGTGCTGCTTGTCACCTAACTATCAGATTCTATAGGAGAGCTTCCTCACGTAGTGATGGAAATTGGAGAGAACATGTGGATTATTATTGCATGTAGAGGGCAGATACCAAAAATGATTCACAGCCATTAAAAACATAGGCTTAAAGTAACCCCTTAATTTTAGAGGTTTTTCTAACTGATTACTTCCAGTTGGAAAAACCTCTAAAATTAAGAGGTTATATTGGGACTGGGCCAATGTTTTGGCCCAGTCCCAATTTGACTCTTAGAATCTGTGGAGGGAGCTAAAAATAAGGGTGATTGCATGGAGGGCTTCCGCGTCAAAGACTAGGAGCTTATCACCCGAGACAAATTGTCAAAATGCATTTGGAAACTTTCAAAAAGCTATTAGGAATTACAAGAAGGGGTTGATTGCGGTATTGCCATTAAAGGATTGTTTCATTGATTATTTAAAAGGTTATAAAATAGAAATAGAAATCAATTATATTTTAAAAATTGTTTGAAAGATGCCTGTCCTAAATCCTATCAGAAACAAACTTCTTGGTTTAATAAAAAACATTTTTAAATCTAAATCTGGACTCCTCAACCTGTTATAGTTCGTCTGCTCACTTGTAGCGACACCTAGTAGTCTCCTGTTAGCATTGACTTCAATCTGGTGCTGTGTTAGTTATATAAAAGGCATTTCTTATGCAACAAAAGGTTTGGATTGGCTATCAATAACTATTAATAAGTGCCAAATGCAATTATTAAAAAAGTTACAAATTTTTATCAAAAGTACCAAGTCGGGGCACCACCTGATTATCAGGAATTAATAGCCAAAGAGCTCTCGGTCTATCAGTTCTTGTTTTACTAATAATTCAATTAAATTTTTCAATTCAGTTTTATTTATATAGCGCCAATTCACAACACATGTCGTCTCAAGGCACTTCACAAAAGTCAGGTACATACATTCCAATTAATCTTAACCATTGAACAGTGCAGCCAGATTCTGTTATTTATTCAAATTGGATAAAAAGTTTTTCTATCTAAGGAAAGGAAACCCAGCAGATTGCATCCAGTCAGTGACTTGCAGCATTCACTCCTCCTGGATGAGCATGTAGAGACAGTGGACAGTCACTGGCGTTGACTTTGCAGCAATCCCTCATACTGAGCATGTATGTAGCGACAGTGGAGAGGAAAAACTCCCTTTTAACAGGAAGAAACCTCCAGCAGAACCAGGCTCAGAGTGAGCGGCCATCTGCCACGACCGACTGGGGGTTAGAGAGAACAGAGCAGAGACACAAAAAGAACACAGAAGCACTGATCCAGGAGTACTTTATATGGGAAGGAAAATTAAATGTTAATGGATGTAGCTCCTTTTGTCGTTTCACCTAGAAAGAAAGAACATATAAACTCTGAGCCAGTTTTCAAGGTTAGAGTCTGAAAGAGAGCACATATAATTAGTTACAGTAAAAGCTCAGTCAGTAGCTATGTCTAGGAGAGAGAAAGGGTTAAACACTGAAAGACAGGGCCATGTGGATCATCGGTAGAGGGTGAGCATTAAGCTGTTGCCAGCAGAAGCTCGGATGATGCCCCTCTCTAGAAAGGTGTCACAGGTGGACACAGAGTCAGGCCAGGTGTAGCTTCTAGGAAGAGAAAAGAGAGAGAACAAAGTTAAAAGCTGAAATAACAGCAAATAATGCAAAATTGTAGGGCAGTGTGAGAATGTAGCGAAGAGGGTGAAAGTGGTCATTATGTCCTCCAGCAGCCTAAGCATAACTACAGCATAACTACAGAGATAGTTTCAGTTTATTTATTTATATAGCGCTTATTTACAACAATGTCGTCTCAAGGCACCCCACAAAGGGTCCGGAACGGCGCGGGGCCAGTGGGGAGGCCAGACCAAACCACCGAGTGCCAGAGCCCGGCCACCCCAGAACAGGCCACGTGTTGGGGCACTAAGTAAAATAATAAACTGATAAAGTTTGTCCATCTAGAGCCCACTGATGGCCATTGTTATACTAAAAACCACAAGGATTGGGATACCTCTCTCTGTCAGACTGATTATAACCATTGGAAAAGAGAGGGGGTCATAGAGGTAGCAGAAATGGAGGGTGTGTTTGCACCTCAACCATAACTGAGCCAGTTTAGGCTAAACCTGACTCCCCCTTACTCCATCCAACAAGGGGAGAAGAAGACGGAGGTAAAATAAGGAAGATAGCTCAGGATAACCTAAGACACTCTAACTATAAGCTTTATCAAAAAGGAAAGTTTTAAGCCTAGCCTTAAAAATAGACAGTCTGTCTCAGAGTAAAACTGGGAGCTGGTTCCACAGGAGAGGAGCCTGATAACTAAAGGATCTGCCTCCCATTCTACTTCTAGAGACTCTAGGAACCACCAGTAAACCTGCAGTCTGAGAACGAAGTGCTCTGTTAGGATCATATGGAACAATCAGATCTCTGATGTATGATGGAGCTAAATCATTAAGGGCTTTATATGTGAGGAGGAGAATTTTAAATTCTATTCTGGATTTAACAGGGAGCCAATGAAGGGAAGCTAAAGTAGGAGAAATATGATCTCTCTTTTTAATTTTCATCAGAACTCTTGCTGCAGCATTTTTAATCAGCTGAAGGCTTTTAACTGCATTTTGTGGACATCCTGATAGTAAAGAATTACAATAGTCCAGCCTTGAAGTAACAAATGCATGGACTAGTTTTTCAGCGTCACTCCTGGATAGGATATTTCTAATTTTGGCAATGTTCCGGAAGTGAAAGAAGGAATCCTAGAGACAAATAAGATTTAAACCTGCCTGGTGAGGTGTGATATTATACTGATGGTGTGTTGCTATTTAGCGACTCCTTTAAGTCCCACGAGTATCTTTAAGTACCATTGTTACAAATATTAATGTGTGAATGAGCGCTGTCGGCGTGTCACGGGGGATCACAGCAAGAGCACAATGAGCTGTGTTGTAAACAGCAGAACTAATGGTGGCTACAGTCTTTCATTAGCAGAGCTTTGGCATTAGGGATAACAGAGACACAATTTAACTTGTTTGGAAGGACTATGTAGGCATATTTTATCCAGGTTAGTGAGAGGAGATGAAGGGAAAACACAGATGAAACAGATTAAGCTCACGTAGCAGGAGTAAAGTGACTCTTTAGCAGTCATCAATTTGTTCAGAAGAAATCTTTGTATTCATCAGACTCGGTGGCTTGTTAGCACTTAAATAGTGAACCACGACAAAGAAAGCAAAACACAACAAACTAACAATATTAAATTTGTTTTATCCTAAAAACATTTTCTCTGCCCAGACACAGCATCTTGTGACCTGTTGTGATGAACAGTGGTGCACGTCCAATGGGCAGTTAAGTTCAGCAGGTCCGATGAACAGAGAAGATGTGGCGGCTGAGGCGAACATTAGCTCGGACTAGCGCATGCGGGGGCAGCGTGCAGAGCTGTGGATTCAGTTTCCTTTAGGCAGTAGAGAAAACCCTCTTCATCAACATAATTAGGGACACCGTCTCTTCTTGGGAAGTCTATTGAATAGATTAGTTTCTTTAGAGATTGATCCAAGGTTTCTTCGAAGATGAAGTCTTTTACTCGGCCAGCGAGATCAGAACGTTCGCACACGTGTCCTCCCTGATGCAACCTGTGAGAGCTGCGGGTAAAGAGGAAGAACACTGCTGCACACTGCTGAGTTTTGTAGCTGTAAGACGTCACTGGGATTCCAGATGTGAATCTTCTCCTTCCTGGGAGTTGTGCATGAGAATGGGTTAAACTGTGCATTCTGGGATTCGAAGTTCTCTTTTGTTCTCTGTTCGTAGTTCAGTCATTTTTGTTCCTTTCATGGCTAAGCCTAACATATTGTTGAGTGTTTGCCAGAAATGCAATGCGTCGTGTAGGGGTAGAGCATGCGCACCACATACAGAGGCTATGAGTCCTCGACGCAGACTTTCAGTGTTCGATTTCCGACCCTGAGACCTTTGCTGCATCTCTTCCCGTCTTCTCTCTCTGCCCATTTCCTATCTATATACTGGGAAAAAAAGTACGAAATAAAGGCCACTAGTGCCACAAAATAAAAAAAAAGAAATGCACCAGTCAGTCGGCCAGAGCTCAGAATAAGCTGGTTTTCTCTGATCGACCTGAACTCCCACCTTTTTCTTTAGCCAGTAAACACATCAACCGACAGCATGCACAGGCAGCTTATTAAAAATCAGAGAAATGTCAGGGCCAAATGTTTCTGATGGATAATTTCCATTTTTTTATTTTAAATTAATTATCTTTTTGACTATAATATGTAGGTATGATTAAATATAATGTGTTTTTAAGTTTTCACCATTTAAATATTGTTTTAGTCTACATGGTGGATGCCTTTAATTGTTATGCACAGACTACTGATGAAAACAATCCGGTTGGCTAACTCTTTTAATTGTTTATTCATTCTCACTGTCGATTTTAAAAACATAAAGGTAGCAATTCTAAAACAACAGATTTAACAACAGATTAACTTTGAGATTTTCAAAAAGGGGCCTGTTCTTCCAAATCCAGCAATTTCAACAAAAAGGAGAAGTTGAAAGTTCAGAAGAATAATACAAGAAAATGTTGCTGTAGTCCACTCTGCCTTCCTGTTATTTGGTGAAAACCTTGCTCTCTGTTGACATGCAGAAAATACAGTTTTCTTTCAAAAAGCTTCTTATATCTCTGTGCCTCCTCTGGCTTTTCTCAGGGACACCTAGTAGTTCTTAGAATATGTTGCATTCTCTAATTGGAAACATATTAGGAAGGAATTTTGAGTTTCCGACTGTCTGGTCACCGCTCTAGGTTGAAAATCAGTCAATTCCTGCCATTAGCCAATGTCTTGGTGCCTCCACGGGAAGAACTATTCTGTTTTGTATTTGTGTTATGGCCTCATATTTATTCATTTCTGTCCCTTGCAGGTCTACAAGGGTTTGGACATCATCACGAATAAGGTGACTGCTGAGGAGCGTGCCCAGTGCACACATCACATGATTGGCTTTGTGGACCCATTGGTGAGGACCTACACGGTGGTGGACTTCAGGAATAAAGCACTGGAGCTCATATCCTATATTCTGCAAATGCAAGAATGAAGAAATATGATGTTTCCTCTAGCACCTGATTCCACATGGTGCTATCAACCTGCCACATGGCCTCCGGCAGATTATTTAGCATGAACTGCAGGGGGGGAAACTTAGCGGATCTAACTTGCTAACTGGCTTTAATGCAGCTCTGTTTATGTGTGTGAGGGAGCTGCCGGGTCCTGATATTTGCCGGTGTGTCTCGCTGCAGATGTTCTCCTGGAAAAAAGCAAAGTTGGAGATCACTGGAGATAGTATTTAAAGAGGGGTTTATTTGCGGTGTGTCTTCACAAACACACACAAACACACATGCACACTGACAGGCGCCGACTCTGGGCAGTCACACCCTCCTGCAGACGCTGGCCGTCACACAGATGTGCAGAGAAGAGGCGATAACTAGAGATGGTATTTATGGATCAGGATGGCATGAGCACACACACATTTGCTCTTCTTAGTTTTTTTGTTTTTTTGCACACACACTTCTGCACACCAGTGCGGCGAGGGGATGCGGGGAGCTCTAAGAATAGGCTCAGTGCAGCAGCTGGTGGGAAGAGGGAGACAGAGGAAGAGCTGAATGCAGATTAGGAGGAAAAGAAGAAACACTATGAGGTAAAAGGTAGTCTGAGTGATCTTAAGGACGCAGGATCTAATGTCGCATCATTCCCCCCTCTAAACATGCCACTCACAGAAACCCCTCCTCCATGGCTTCCAGGTTCCCATCCTCTTGATTTTAGCTGCTGCTTGTCAATAATCGCCGTCACTCCTCCACAAGCGCAGAGAGGCAGGCTTGTAAGTGGACAAAAGGCGAGTGATGATGCCTGATGGGCTTTTATCTTGTTTGAGTGGTTATTTGATTAGCCCACAGTAGGAGGGGGGAGGAGGGGCAGAGAAGGGGGAAGATATAAGAAGATGCGACAGAGGAAATAAGGTGTGGCAGTGCTGTCTGTGAGAACAGTTTTTTTTTCTCCAGTTTCTCATTTTTTGCTGTTTGGAATCAGTTTATTGTTTGAATTTAAGTGGAAATTCAATGTTAGAAATCATGAGATAATTCCACAAAAATCTAAGTTCCCCTATATATATTTAATGAACATAGATCAAAATGCTGATTACAATGCCTTGGAAAAGAATACAAAAATGTTAATGTTGTTTTTTGGTATATTATTTGTAAAGACCAACAAAGTCAACTCTAACCAGCTTCCCCATCCCTGCTGAAGCAAAACATGCCCACAGCATGATGCTGCCTTCACTATGTTTCACTGTGTTCATGGTGGAATGTTGTTTTTTTTTTCATTTTGCAGGACCAAAAAGTTACATTTTGGTCTCATCTGACCAGAGCACCCTCCTCCTCCTGTTTTCTGTGTCCCCTACAGGTCTTCTTGCAAGGGTTAAACAGGAAACTGTGCAACTAATAGTTGTCAGCAGATCCATCCACTGTGTGAGCTGTGCATCTCTGCAGTTACCATGGGCCTGTTGACTGGTTCTCTGATTGAAAGGCTTGTCGGTTTAGGTGGACGGCCATGTTTCTTTCAAGCCTGGTGGTGCCTCTCTGTATTACCTTGCAGACTTAAACCTCAAATTAAGCTCAATAAGATCTGAAGCAAACTATTCTTAGAAGAAGGAAAGCATGCTGTTTCTAGACTTAGAGCTCAAATGACAAAAATGATTTTACACAAAAATATTAACTTTTGTGCTTTTTGCAGTTCGACTACAGATAACTTGTACAAATAAAACAAACAGAAATCCTTTGGTTAGGTATTTGCCACCTTGCTCAGTGAGTAGTTGAGGTAAAAAGATCTCCAAAGTTCACTGTTAAAGAATTGCAGCAAAGAGTGGCACCTTATGGTCATGAAGTCTTCATAACAAGAACGAGTCAACAGGCTGCTTGAGAGGCCTTACTGTTGTCCTACCATCAGAAACATAAAAATGTGAACTCTACTGGGACATCAACCAGACCCATAAACATGGAGTTTTTAACAACAAACACTCCAGATGTGCTGTCATTAACTCTTTGAAACACCACGACAATTTAAAGAAAAAAATGATAACCTCTGCTAGAAAACTGAAAAAGGGTCATCACTGAGTCTTTTTAGCAGGACTAAGATCCAAAACATATTGTTCCAGGCACAAAATCAGCGTTCTTCCTCGACCGTCCCAGCCCCCTCAAACTTAAATCCTGTTGGAAACCAGTTTAGATCAGAGCATAGGAGGACTCAGAACTAGATCTAAAGAGAGTGTGCAAAGAAGAATCAAGGATCCTCCGCTCTTTTTGTTCCAACCTTGTAAAATCCTCTCCTGTTTGCCTCGGAGGGCTCTCCAAAATATAGATAAACCGCTAAATAAATATACTCAAATTAAGGGAAAAAATGTTCAGTTTGAAGCTTTTCAGAGTGAGATCATGCTGCTGCAATAACTAAAATTTAGATAACTGGGAATTTGCAAATAACATCATTGGAGCCACAAAGTTCTGACATCGTCCTTAACCTGCTCCAACGTAGATGACCTGCACAGCAGAAATAAGCTGCCGATCATTGTTGGAGGAACAAACTATTACATTGAGTCTCTGCTGTGGAGAGTCCTGCTGGACCTGGGGGTGAGCGTCACAGAAACACGACTCAACACAGCTTGTGATGTTATGTATTCTGATCTGAGGCTGTCCACGTCCTTCATGTAACATTTTTTCTTCCTTATTTCTCGTATATTTAGTCAAGCAATAAGATATGGTGATCAAATGCCTTGTTTTTAACTAACTATAAGTTAAATGCCTACATTTAACTCATAGTTAGCTAAGAGAAGTTTTTAAAGCTTTATATTATTGTTTTTATGCTAATGACACCAGACATGATGTGTTTGAAGTTCATTTGGCAAGATCTAAATTAAATCGTAAATGAATAATTCAAGCTATTTGAAACAAACATGCCTCATAGCAGGAGAACGAGGACTCGGGGGATGGAGCAGATGGAGGCCAAAACAGGAAGTTGGAGCTGGAGAAACTGGGAGGAGAGGAGTTGTATAAAAGACTGGCTGAGGTGGACCCCAAAATGGCCTCTGTGCTGCACCCAAATGACAAGCGCAAGATAGCCAGGTGATACATCTGGTAATCTCATCAGCTCGATATGTTATACTTTAAACTTTGTCTTTATCAACATAGCGTGTTGCCTTACTGTTGTTATTCTGTTGCTGGGGTTGTTTTGGATGCTGGTCATTTCATACCTTGGTCATTTCCAATCTTTGAATTTGTGGTCATTTGGGTACCTAACTTTTTTTGGTTATGAAATGGAGCCTTCTGATGTTTCAAACCAACATGTATGAATTTGTACCTACTTTCACCACTGATGATTTAACGTAATTCTCTATTTCCTACTGATAGTCTCCCTTAGGGAACAATTTATTATGAATCCAGATAATATCATCTACCGACAGAAGATTGCTTCGAGTGATTTAGATCCGAAGTTATATTTTCGTCTTTCAGAAGAGTCAGCTCGCCCAACCTGGAATGGGAATAAAAATAAATGGGATATAATACAAAGTTTTTAACAATACCGTACAATCACAGTAAGTTATGTAGCAGATTTAGGCAGTTTTATGACTGTTTTTCTCCATATTTCATGAAAATAATGGAGGTATAAGAATAATGGACCATGCTTTTTTCCTGGCTGACCTGCTGATTCTGTTTTTGACCACTTGAATTATTTTATGGACTTTAACCCATAAGAGTATAAATGTGTTGTTTGGAATCCTAATTCTAATAATAATAATCTTGCTCCCTTTTCTTGATTAAAGCATTTGTACCATAACTCTATCTTATATTTTTTAACTGAAAAAGTGCATCAAAGTACCTTCTGTTGTTTAGTGCGTTTAAAGACTAAAAATAGCGGTCCTTCTTATTGTTGATGCGTTTTAATGGATAGGGAAAAAAATATTCAGATTTTTTAGTATTTGACCAACAATCAGAGTCTATCAAGGAAAAATTGGCAGATACCAATCTCAGGTCAATTGATTGATGCGTTTCTAGAAAATACCTAACTACAAAGAAGATGAACAAGTGCACTTCGGTCTGAGTGTATGGGGAAGAAATGGTTTATTTACGGGTTTGAACTGAATTCAGAAAAAGATAAAATGGTGATTTGTCGGTACAAAATGAGGGAACACACCAGCGGAGGAGCTGATTTACCTAGAGACGTTGTTGTTTAGGCAATATATTTTGGTTAGCTAGTCTCATGTCGGCAAAAGAAAACAACTTGAAACTGTTCTGAGGAAGGCAACAGATTTATACAGCCTTTAGAATAGAATTCAGTATCTTCATAAAAATCACCATTAAGATGGCAACCTTATAGATTTAATGTATTCTCTGAGGTTATTTGGTATGTTTTGGGATTTATGTGATTTTAATAAGAAATCAAATGTTAATCTTTCAAAGATATTTGCACACATAGACAAATAATGGGTTGGGAATATAATTAGAGAAAACAGCCTATGATGTGATTCTCTTCTGTTATTCTTCACGCTATGCAACTAAAAGATTAGGTTAAAGACAATGCTCGACTTGTACAGATGTGTTAACTTAGTGCTATGTTTTTATTTTTCATTAAGCTAAATAATTTTGATATGAAACATTTCACAGGATCATTTTGAACCTGAACAAAACTCAGCTTTCTTTGACTTGTAAGTCACATTGGATACAAAAGTCAAAGTTCAAGAGGTTCTTCTTTCTGAAACTATAGACCTGCAAAATTAACCTGCAGAATCCTGCTGTTACAACCTAACAATAATTAGCAGGAATGTTTTAATGGCATTTTTGCTAATCATGGTGAGCAAAAATGCACAAATGTCTCCGGCTGTTTTAGTCACTGGTAAAGCCAGCTCAGTAGCTTTTTGTTTACTCTGAGACTATGTTCCATTAGGGTGGAGTTAAACAATATCCGGTTTCAGCTTTGACAGTGCGCAGTGCATGCAGCCCCAAACTCATAATCCATAACTTACAAAAAAGCTCACCTGATGGATTGCTTTATTAGATCTGGAAGCTACTTGTTTTTCTTTTTTTATTATAAAGCACAAAGTCGTTGCTGTTGAATGCCATGGGTACAAGGGGAAATAACAAGAATCAAAGACTTGCTATACAGAAAAAAAAATAGTTAAACAGAAATAATTCAGCTACTGAACAAAGTTTAAACTCATATTTGTGAGCAACATCTTGCAGTTTGCTGGCATATTATTAGGCAACACACCTTTTTTATTGCTATATAGCACAGTGAGTAGAGCTGCCTAACTAAATCTTGCAGATTCAGATTTCTTTGTAGTCTTTCTGCTGTATCATAACTCATTAAATTAGGCCCTGATGATATCAGTTAAACATATTTTTATCGATAAGTATTGTAATGATGAAAAGATTAAACAACATGTTCTCGTCAGGATATCCCCTCCAAAAGTGGTGAAAGGTCAAATATAGGTCAACAGGTCAACAGGTCATATATATTGCTGCCATGCAGAATTTGCATGCATGGCACCTGAAATATATCATCCTATCAAATATTGCATCAAAGCAGTCCTTGGCAAAAGTTGGCATTGACAGTGAGACCTGGAGGGGTGTGGTTGGGAGGAATGGCCCTCCCGTTCTGAACCTGAGTGGTGTTTTATTATTGGACTTCTGTGCTCGTCATGTAATGTTCATAACTAACACCATGTTCAAGCATAAGGGTGTCCATATGTGCCAGGACATCCTTGGCCGTAGTTTGATGATCGACTTTGTTGTCTTGTCATCTGATCTGCGGCCGCATTTCTTGGACACTCGGGTGAAGAGGGGAGCGGAGCTTTCCACTGAGCACTACCTGGCGGTCACCTGGCTCCGATGGTGGGGGAGGATTCCGGTCAGACCTGGCAGACCCAAACGAACCTTGATGGTCTGCTGGGAATGGCTGGCGGAGTCCCCCGTGAGTCGGAGCTTCAACTCCCACCACCGGGAGAGCTTCAAACACTGTCCGGGGAAGGTGGGGGACATTGAGTCCGAGTCGGCCATGTTCCGCACCTACTGGTACACCACCAACACTGTTTACAGTGGCGAGGGTGTGCTGCTGACCTCAACTCGGGACTTGTGGGTCAGTGGGCAGAGTACTTCGAAGATCTCCTCAATCCCACCGGCACGGTTCCACTGAGGAAAAAAGCTCCTCGGTGGTAAGGCCACGGGGTGGATGAGATTCGCCTAGAGTACCTTAAGGCTCTGGATCTTTTGGGGTTGTGTTGGTTAACGCGACATCGGGGGCAGTTCCACTGGATTGGCAGACTGGGGTGGTGGTCCCCCTATTCCAATTATGACCGAAAGAACGAGATCACGGATACAAGCGGCTGAAATGAGTTTCCTCCGCAGGGTGTCTAGGCTCTCCCTTAGAGATATGGTGAGAAGCTCGGTCATCCGGGAGGGACTCAGAGTAGAGCCAGTGCTTCTCCACGTCCAGAGGAGCCAGTTGAGGTGACTCGGGCATCTGGTTAGGATGCCTTCTGGACGCCTCCCTGGTGAGGTGATCCGGGCACGTCCCACTGGTAGGAGGCCCAGAGCAAGACCCAGGACCCGCTGGAGGGACTATGGTTCACGGCTGACCTGGGAACACCTTGGGATTCCCCTAGACGAGATGACCCAAGTGGCTGGGGAGAGGGAAGTCTGGGTCTCTCTGCTTAGACTGCTGTCCCCGCGACCCGACCCCGGATAAGTGGAAGACGATGGATGGATGGATGGATGGATGGATACTGTGGTTCTATTTTGCACCTTTTAAATAAGAAAATTAATCTTACTTGATACACATGATTCAGCTTATGTTGTAAATTTCCCCCGCATATGCTAGAATTAAATTAAATTAATATATTTAAAACTATATTAACGATAAAAGGGCCCATTCTTTAAAATATATGAATTTTCAAAAACGGATAATTTCAACTGCTCTTTTGAACGGCCCTATGAAGGGAACGGATCCTGAAGATTTGGTTCCCTTCAAAGAGCCATAAGTCCCATTACTAACACCATAGTAGCAACAGAAACCCAAATGGGACTGACTTTCTTATTGGGGCATTTTTTCTTCTCTATCAGCGCAGCACTGCCCCCCAAACAGTCTGTTGCAACTGCATGACTTTCTTTGGTCCAGTCTAAAAAAATCACTGTGTGTAAGCAAAGCCTTCAACTTAAGGTGTGAATTTTCCACTTTTACCGATCGCTGGAACAATCCCTGGATCCAGACCAGCAGTGTGATCGTGCCCTAGCTCTTTGTTGAAAAAGCCTGAATGAAGAGCCAAGATGTCTCCAGAAAAAATCCAGTTTCCTTTCAAAAAGCTTTTTATGCTTTTGTGCTTTGTCTGACTTCATTTGAAATACCTCACAGAAAATAATTAACTTTCTTCACTCAGTAACAACTTCCACACCGAAGAGTGTTGGGGTGAGCTCCACCAGATGGCCATGTGGTGTGTTTGCTGACCAGAAACAGATAGGATTTCCGAGTAATCGGTCAGTGCCAGTCAAGCTGAAAGTCATTTAACTTTGCCGGCCGGCTGATTTCTCTTTGCATCTTCAACGATAACATTTTGTGGCCGAATATGAAGGCCATCCAAAGCACAAACATAATCATGAATTCATTTATGATTTACTTTCGCCTGAGGAGTTACCTCCTCAGCACGTGTGCTTTTGTGTTTCAACAGCAGCAACTTATTTCTGTTTTCTTTTTTTTTTTTTACAAGAAAATCATATTTTAAAAGAAATATTAACTGGTCTCATTAGGCAAGTCCTTTTTTTACATTTACAGTTGAAACGAGATATTTGAATATGTTATATTTAAGGAGAGGTAACAGTTTTCTCACTGTCTGACATTAAGTCAGGGTAAACTTTGCTGCTTTTATGTTAGTTTTAGGTCAGTGCCAGAATAATGACAGAACGTTTTTTTTTATCACTTTTGGCAAAGTCTACAAACATTTCCTCAGTATTTGGCAGAATTGCATTTTAAGCTGTAGTAGTTGGGTCAAACATTTTGGATCTCCCCCACAAGCTTTGTACAATATTTGGCCCATTCCCCCTGAAAGAACTAGTGTAACTGAGTCAAGTCTGTAGGCCACCTTGCTAGCACATCCTGTTTCAGCTCTGCCCATACATTCTCTGCAGGACTAAGATCACGGTTTTATGAAGGCCAATCCAAAACATTGACTTTGTGCTCCTGAAGTCACTTTAGAAGTAATTTAGCTTTATGATGGGGTGTCATTTGTTCCCAAGCTTTAACTTCCTGACTGAGGTCTCCTTCAATATTTTCATATCACAATCTTTCCTCATTATGCCATGTATTTTGTAAAGTGCACCAGTCCCTGCTGCAGCAAAACACCCATGCCACACGATGCTGCCACCACCGTACTTCACAGATGGGATGGTGTTCTCAGGCTTACAAGCTTCCCCCTTTATTCTCCAAATATAACGATGGACATTATGGCCAAACACTTCAGTTTAAGTTTCATCACACCAATGGACATGTTTTCAAAAATTACGCTTTTTCTATTTTCAAACTGACTTTTTATACTTCTTCCTCTATAAGTGGCATTTCAGCCCCTGTCGGTACAGGACTTGTTTCACTGTGGATAAAAAGGTTTAGTGTCTTTTTATACAGTAAACACCTGGTTTCAGCTCTACATAGCATACAGTTTGTATTCCTGAATAATAAAATCTTACACCATCACATTAGCTTGAATATTACCTAAAAACAATGTATGTCTTTTTGGGGGATGGGAAATCATTGCCAAAACTCCCCTAAAGCTAAGAGCTTCTGAGCTTTACAATAGTCCGATATTTTCTGTTTCAGATCTCGCGGTTTTTAGCTTGGCTTATGTCATTCGTTCCTCCAACTATTACTACTTCAGAATGCAGTTTTCCTGTGTTTTTGTTGGAGGCTCTGAAGAGATTACACCCTCTTAGGCTATGTTCACTCAGCAGGCAAATAAGGCCCAAATACGACTTTTCTGCCAATATACGACCCATATGACCCCTGAACCGAAGTCTGATTGCGGTCGCAATGAAATTGTAGTGTGAACCACCATGCAAAAAAACATGGATCAAGACCTGCTGTGTGTATGTAGCCTTGGTCTGACAGCTGCACATCAGGTTTCTCTCATAAGCACAGTTTGATCAGTAGCAGCAGGAATTGTGGTGTTTTATGTGAGCAGGTTAGGTTACCCTGTTCTTTATTCAGACTGGAGCTGACAGGCATTATCTTTTCCTGCTAACCTCAGTGTCCAGCGAGGCGTAACTAAAAACGATGTGCTTTGCATTTAAATCTGTTTCTTAGTAGGATCTTCTTATTTATTTCTTTGTGTCCTTGGGGTGTGTTCCTATTAAAGCAGTCATCAGCATTCACAGAACTTAGAACACATGATTAATTAGTGTCTTAAAAAGGGAGCTGGAGGTTTCATTTACAGCAGATTTAGTGGATGAGTGGGTCGTTAACTCGGCTAATCTCAGTTTACCCAGAGAGACTTTATGTGCAAGAAAAGGAATTTGACTTCACAGTGTGAGAGCATCCCCACTTTCCTGCTTTTTGTGCAGAAGTCTTCAAATTTACAAAGACACGGGTGTCCCTCACAGCCACTGGCTGGAGGAGCAGAGGCAAGGAGGTGACAGTCTTGGAGGACCCCTCAGGTACCCAGACCCCTGCATCTTCTGGCTGCATGCAGACATGGAAGGTGAGAAGGGGAGGATGTTCTGAAACCTCCGACTTGATAAATCTCTTGTTTGTATATACAGTGCTATTGGTCATGTTCCAACCACAAACTTCAAAAATGTTATTGGGATTTTATGTGATGAATTACCACACAGTAGTCGAAGGAAGATGAGAAATGGTTTTGAACATTCTTTTCTGAATACAAATCTGAAAAGTGTGGCATGCAAATGCTTTCACCCTCTTCACTCTGAGTGTCAAGAAGAAAGCTATTGTTCAACAATAAGTTTGGAACACTGTTAACTGGCCAACATGGAAAATGCTTTGCATGGAGGAAAACTAATACTGTGCATCAGCCTGAACAGAACATCACCTCTTGGAAATATAGTGTTGGCAGCATCATGCTGAGGGGAGGCAGCAAATCTGGGCAAAGTTTACAGGAAGGTGGATGTAGCCAAATGCAGGAAAATCCTGGAAGACAACACATTACAACATTCACCTTCCAGCAGGATAACAACCCTAAACATACAGCTAGAGCTACAATGGAATGGTTCAGATCAAAACAAATTCATGTGTTAGAGTGCTCTAGTCAAAGTCCAAACCTATATTTAGTTGAGAATCTGTGGCAAGAGTGTAGAATTGATGTTCAGAGTTTGAGCTATTTTGTAAGGACAATGAGCAAAACTCCTGGTTTTTAGATGCAAGTTATGTCAAAAGACTTGCAGCTGTAATCCACGTGAAAAGCGGCTCTACAAAGTACTGACTGGGGGGTACAAATGCGCACCACACTTTTCAGGTAACAATTATTACATTAATGTATTGAAGAGGTTAGTCTGTCACATAAAATCCAAACAAGACACACTGAATTATGAGGTTCACAGCATGTGAAAAAGTCCAAGCGGTATGAATACTTCTGCAAGGCACCATATTTTAAGAAAGGAACTGAAAGCTTATTGGAGCCTTAAAACTACAGGCAACCCCTGACCCTCTTGTCTTTTAGCTCTGGACCAGCGGTTGGATGCTCGTGTAGATGAGATGTTGTCTGCAGGCCTGATAGAGGAACTCAGAGATTTCCATCTCCGATACAACCAACAGAAAGTCCAGGATGACAGGTGAGGATTCTGTTCGTATTTCAGTAATGTGTCATGATGGAACAGAAATTTTTTTTTTATCAGTTTCATTTCTGTTGCTCATAGGACATTTGAGATTTGTTTGCGTGTTCCCTTCCTCAAGTACGATTAAGGTGAAGCCTACAGAGGTGGTTGAAACTTATTGAGAGTGCCTCCAAATCCCAAGGTTTTTTCATTTTCAAAAAGTGCTCCACTCACAGCCCAAGGAGACGTGGGTGACATCAGCGGAAGCAATTTATCAAACGTTGCACATCTCCCACTGGAACCATAAAAGGCTTTTTCTGCCTCCCCATCACTATCCCCAGCACTCCCCAAAACCAGTAAACACACTTTGAGGGGAAAGCTGCCAGTGTTGCTCTAACACCCACTGGGAATGTTGCTTCTGCTCCATCTCAACAGCAGGCCCTGCCGATATTACTTGGGTTTGTGGCATTTCGTCTTTTCTACGGTTAGCGCTTAATCAACCAAATTCCTATTATCAGAAAAAATACAGCGCCATTCTGGACTCCTCTGCGTAACCAAGGCGATAGGGGGGAAGTGAGCTCTGCCAAGTCATAGTGTGGTTATTTTTCTGCCTGTCCCGGTCTGACAGGTCACTCTTGCTGCTTGCTTGCTGTTGTTTCCCAGTGGCCTGCAGACCTATTAAGATACAGCCCAGGCTGCTGCGAGCTCTGTTCATATGGGATGGACGGGTCCACTGATGAGTAATAAATATGGAGATAAGTCCCTCTTTGTGTCCTGTTGCCTCTAATCAAGGAGGCCTGTGATCTGAGCTCATTACCTAAAGGAATTTATATAGCACACCTAAGTGGAGTGCCTTTACTTTTGCAGCAGCCTTTTTCTGCTAGACTGCTTTTAATGTTTCAATACAGTCCCATACAATAGTATGTATACCCCTTTAACTGTTTCACTTTTGTCACACGACAGTGTCAAACATCAGTGTATTTTATGTCACCAATCAACACAGAGTAGTCCATAATTATGAGGTGGAAGATAAATGACACTTTTGATCATCAAGTTGAGTTTAGGTCTGGGCTTTGAATAGGCCATTGTAATGCATGAATATGCTTAGATCTAAATCATTCCATTTTGACTCACTATGCATATTTAGTGTAGTTTTTGTGATCCAAGGTGAACCTCTAGCCCAGTCTCATCTTCCTATCAACTAGGTGCCAGCGTCTTTGTCCCTGCTAAAGAAAAGGCACCTCACAACATGATGCACCCGCCACCATGTTTCGCAGTGAGGATGGTGTGTCCAGGGCGATGTGCAGTGTTAGTTTTCTGCGACATGATGCATTTTGCATGAATGCTAGAAAGTTTAGCTTTGCTCTTATTGGACCCGATCATCTTTGTTCACATGTTAACTCTCTCCTCAACATGGCTTGTGGCGAACCTTAAGCAGGACTTCTTATGGCTTTCTCTCAACGATGGCTTCTTCTTGCCAGATTTGTGGAACTCCCAACTAACAGTTGTCCTGTCTACAGGTTCTCCTACCTGAGTTATGGATCTCTTGAGCTCTTCCAGTGTTACCAGGGGCCTATTGGCTGCTTGTCTGATTATTGCTCTCCTTGCATCTCGGTTTAGGTGGATGGCCACGTCTTGGCAGGATTGTAGTTCTTCTGTAATTTCATTTTTGGACGATGGATTGAACAGCCCTCGTTAAACTTGTGGTATTGTTTATTCAGGGGCATCGTAGTAAAAAACTAGGGCATGCCACACATTTTAGGTTTTATTTTGTGAAAAATGTTGTGTCTATCACACAGAATCCATTGAAGTTTGTGGTTGCAATGTGACAAAGCCTAAAAAGATCCAAGTGGTATGAATACTTTTGCAAGACACCATATCTCATTGCTTTGTCCTTATTTTTCAAATGTTCTTCAAAGCAAGCAAATAACCTTCAAAGTCAACTTATAGGCAGCTCCCTCTGATAACTCTCAAGGCTGCCACTGCTGATCAGAGTCATCTGTGTCAGGCGTGACTAAAATATGAAAGGTCACAAGACTCAGTCTGGCTTTATCGGGATTGTTTCACTTTCTCCATGGCTTGGTGGGTTCGTTTGAGCGGGATGCAGGGTTGCTGTTTCCACAAGGGTTGCTGTTTTCCTGTAGATAACTGGGATGTGTCTGCATGCTTCTCAACGTCCTTGCAGCTCTGCCTTCCCAAGGAAACACTGGTATGGGACTCGATGACAGAATACACAGGAATGAAAAATTTTTTCTAATCAGGATTCAGTTAAAATAATCCAGAATGTATTTTGCATGCTTTGGGTAATTCACATAGCTGACAAAGACATGCCCTGTGCTACGCCTAGTACAACCACACTCTGTTTTCAGTTATTGATATAATTGAAGAGTATATCTAATTTTCTACATTTTAATCAAAACCATAGTAATGGAAGAAGAATCGCAGTGATCGTCCTTGAATTCCGAGTTCGAGGCAAGATGGAAAATGCCAAGATTGACTTTCCCGCTTGCAAGCACTCAGAAAATTGATCCAGCAAGTGGTATTTTTACTTCTAGCTACAAGCTCTGTTACTCTCCTCCAGGACATTTCTAAATTACGTTTTCTTTCTCAGAGTTGCACACATTAGATTTATGTGTCTGATTTCAAATCTCAAGTTTTTGCAAAGCTTCCTTATTAGATACATCTCAAACAATTAGAATATTGCATAAAAGTGCAACGTTTTTCATGTCATGTCAGAAAGTGAAACTCGCATAATTTATAGAATCATTACACAGAGAGTGATCTATGTATATCAAGGTTTCGTTTTTTGTGATTTTGATGATTATGGCTTACAGATAAAGAAAACCCAAAATTCAGTATCTCAGATAATTAGAACACTGTAAAAAAGTTCATTGCTGGACACTAATGGTGTCACACCGTAATCAACTAATTAACTCAAAACACCTGCAAAGGTTTTCTGAGCCTTTAAACAGTCTCTCCCTCTGGGTCAGTAGGCTACACAATCATGGGAAAGACTGCTGACTGGACAGATGTCCAGAAGACAGTCGTCGACACCTTTCACAAGGAGGGTAAGCCACAAAAGGTCATTGCTGAGGAAGCTAGTTGTTCGGAGTTCTGTATCCAAGCATATGAACAGAAAATTGAGTGTAAGGAAGAAGTGTGGTAGGAAAAGGTGCATCAGCAACAGGGAGAACTGCAGCCTTAAGAGGATTTTCAAAAATTCCTTTCAAGAATTTGGAGGAGCTTCACAAAGAGTGGACTGAGGCTGGAGTCGGTATACTAGACATGGGCTACAAATGTTGCATTGCTTGTGTCAAGCCACTCCTAAACCAGAGACAACCTCAGAAGCGTCTCACCTTGGCTAAAGTGAAAAGGAACTGGACTGCTGCTCAATGGTCCAAAGTCATGTTATCAGATGAAAGTGAATTCTGCATTTCATTTGGAAATCAAGGTCCTAGAGTCTGGAGGAAGAGTGGAGATACACAGATTCCACGTTGCTTCAAGTCCAGTGTGACGTTTCCGCAGTCAGTGATGGTTTGGAGTGCCATGTCTTTTGCTGGTATTATTCCCATGATGTCCACAGTCAATGAAGCCATCTACCATGAAATTCTAGAGCACTTCATGCTTCCCTCTGTTGACAAGCTGTATGGAGATGCTGATTTTATTTTCCAGCAGGACTTGGTACCTGCCCAAACTGCAAAAGGTACCAAGTCCTGGTTCAATTCCTGTTCATTTTTGGCCAGCAAACTCCCCTGATCTGAACCCCATAGAACAAATATAGGCTGTTCTTAAGAGAAAGATGAGATATACCAGATCCAACAAGGCAGAGACACTGAATTATATCAATATTATAAGAAATAAAAGCTTGCAATAAGTTACTTTATGTGGAATGAATCTCTTTAAAACAACTGTTCCAGTGTTTGAAATGACTGGCAAAAAATATTGCACGTTTACAAATTTTTCGAGATCTACCTGTATGTATGTATATACAGCACTGTGCAAACATTTTAGGCAGGTGTAAAAAGTTCTGTAAACAAAGAATGCTTTCAAAAATGGAAGTGTTATTTATTTTCATCAGTCAACAAAATGCAATGAATGAACAAAAGAGAAATCTAAATCGAATCAATATTTGGTGTGACCACCCTTTGACTTCAGACAGCATCAATTCTTCTAGGTACACTTGCACACAGGAACTCGGCTGGTAGGTTGTTTCCAACATCTTGGAGAACTAACCACAGATCCTCTGTGGATGTAGGCTTTCTGACATCCTTTTGTCTCTTCAGGTAATCCCAGACACAATCCATGATGTTGCGATCAGGGCTCTGTGGGGTCAGACCACAGTAATTCTTGTTCTTCTTTACGCTGAAGATAGTTCTTAATGACTTTGGCTGTATGTTTGGGCTCACTCAAATAGCATTTTGGAAATTGATAAAAATAAACAATCATCATTTAAATTTCTGAAAGCATTCTTTGTTTACAGCACTTTTTCACACCTGCCTAAAACTTTTGCACAGTACTGTAAATTATTTATACTAGGAGCAGAGAAGCCGTCACAGTGTGAGCAAGAAGTCTTCATGAAACAGGATTATACTATAATAAAAAAAATGATTAAAGAATTGCAATTTTAAGCTATGTATTGCGTTTTATTTTGGCCATTAATATGGCTGCCAAAACTGAAACAACAGTCTCCATGTGTATTTTCTACATAATGTTGCCCACGGGCTGAAGTTGAAAGTTCAAAAGCATAACTGGAAGCAGCTTTGCTATAACACCTTAACCTTTCTGTTATCTGCTAAAAGTCTTGCTCTCTCTCGCTCTCTTGCAGCCTAAAACAGAAAATACAGCCTCTTTTTAAGTAGATTCTTCGATCTTTGTGCGTCATCTGACTTCTGTTCTAACAGCCTCACTGATACTGAAAACAGCTTTCAGTCTTTTTCAGTCGGTGACAGCGTGACCCGGTAGCGCTTAGTATCATGCGTACAGTGATTGAAAAAAGATCCAATTTTTGAGCCTTCGACCAGCCCATAATCAGTCAGGGCCAATCAAACTGAAACTTGTCTATTTTTGGTCACCAGCCGATTTCTTTATGCATTTCTGTTTTCTTTTTATATGGAAATCTCATTTTATATTTCATTGTTAATGCCATGTTTTTGTTCATTCTGTATAAAGTTTGATCGTCTTTGTGGGCTTCCATATTAACTTAAGCATACAGTATGTGATGTGTTTTGGCAGCTATATGATATCCAAAGCTTTAGCGTCTGTGACGTGGTGTGGTTGTAGGGTCTCACGCATACGATGCCGCTGGTTTCTTTCTTCTGTCTCCCTTTCCCTACTTCACCCCATCCCATCTCCTGCTCCTCATCATCCTTTGCTCTCTCAGCAATCTGATCATCCGTGCACTTTACGCCCCAATCGCCTCTCGCTCGGCCGCGCTCTATCTCTCCTCCACTCTCATGTCTCTATGGTTGGCTGCTGTGACCAGACATCAAGGTCAGGTCTCTCCCTCCCTTAGTCTCTTAGCTTTCCCCCCCTACATTTCCTGTCCTCTGGAGCTGTTCTCCAATTTCTGTCTCTTCCCGTCTGGCCAGTTTTATTGTTTTCCTTCTTCCAAGTGTGTGAATTTGGGATTGGGTATCTAAAACATAAAACATTCTTTGTAGTACTAGTTGATCAAATGTGTCGCTTTTCTTCTCACTGCTCCTGTTTGGCTGTTGTTAATGCTCCCTTCAGTAAAAACCAAGAAATAAAACAGCTATCTTAATGCTGTGGTAAAACATGCAGCATTGTCTTACAAAATGCATTGGGAATAAAGCATGATTGAAATCCATAGATCAATTTTAATGTTTAATTAAACAAAAAATAAGAAATACTTCAAAGAGTGACTCCTTACGGTGACACTTTGTCATTTTAAGCATATTATCCTTTGAGGTGAAATCTTAAGTCAAATTACCATGTGTTCACCATATATTACATTATTGTAAAAATATTTTAATATCTGTACTGCTGTGTAGAAAGTGCCAAAAAACAAAAAGTAAAAATGTGTTACATGATCTAGTTGCTTTCATATAAACCAGAAGAGCAGCTACCACTACTTCTACTAATGTTCAAATATTGATGATTTTTATGACTGTGATGTCATTTTTAGCCTAATATTTATAGTTTCCTCATGATTCATGTTTCAGTCACCTCTTTGTTGACATATTTAGAAAATCAAGGTTAAAAGCTATAAAGAATCTTAAGGATTAAGGTGACCATTAGAGTCAGTGTAAAGCTAAGAACCTCACAGGAAATCAGTTTAAAAAATACAGTTTTTGGTTGTTGCTTTAATTTTTTTTAAACAATTTATTTAGAGTAATAAGACCGACAACTGGCAGAGAGAGAGAAAGGGGGGAGACACACAGCAGAAGTGTTAAGGTCCAGAGTCTAAACCACGGACGGCTTTATCAAGAACAAAAAGCCTCTGTTTCTGCGACATCTGCTCTGCTCTTTGTTTTTTTTCTATTTTTTTACACTCTTACGCATTAGTGAAAAGGCTCCGAAAAATGTAGACCTCAAGAACCACACTGCTCCAGATATTTATATTAAACAGATGTTTTCCTCAGGGTTTGCGGGTCTGATCCAAAATGCCAGTAGGTGGCGCTAACATCAACATCATCGATCTCAGAATTGAAAAGAACAACCTGAGCGTCTCTGAAGCAGGGCTAGGCTAAAGATTCTCACTGAACTTTCGTAGCAAGTTTCCTTTAACATTATTTACTCTTTTTTTCCAGTCATTATTGTCTTCATGGTACATTTGAATTTTGAATGTAAACAGCTGCGACAAAGTGAGACCGACCTGGAAAAACTCTGCTCCCCTGTGGTTTCTAGTGCAGAAAGCCTTTTTAAGGTATGAAACGGTGCCGTCTGATATGGCATGTTTTGTGCCAGCCTTGTGTCAATTTGTACCCAACAAGTGGATGTTTCAGATATGTTTTAAAAACCAACATTTTATTAGTTTATTCTAATAGTAGTATGTTGTAAGGAAATGTGGCCATATGACTCCAATAAATAATACCTACCAGCAGGAAGTCCGAATATGCCTCATCTTATAAGAGTCAATTGGCCCGAACAGGGATTCGATTTCAAATAAATGAGAATATGATGCCATTCAAAATGTCAAGAAAATTAAATACTATTAAATTAAATGAGCAAAAATCTGAGCATTTTTTTGTCTCCATATTTCATGAAAAAAATACATGTGTACTAATAAATAGAAGTAGGAAGAAAGAAGAGAGTGCAAATTGGCAAAGAGGCAAATCGACCCGAAGCCTCCATGATTCTGTGTTTATCTCTACCAGCAACATTTTTGTTCCCTGTGTTTGTGGCAAAGAGTTGAGGGATTTCTCCTCATTCTGCCTTGTTAAAAAGCTGACTGAAAGTTAATAGCAATAGGTGGGGCTTGTAGAAATATCTGCACTCTCTCTGGTATTTAATAAAAAAATTGAATTTGAACTTCAGGAAGGGTATATAGCTGGGCTATGAGGTTATTTTAATGACATAATTATATGAAGCATTTAAATATTGTTGAATGTTGTCTTTTTCTTCCTTACAATTATCTTTCTTGACACCCAGGCCCACCAATATGTTTTTTTTTCTTCTTATTTATCATCATTGGCAATCCAATAGTTTTTCACTTGTAATTTAGGTCTCATCATTTAAGCTTTTTACTTACTTGACTTCTTCATCGCCGCCCCTCTAAAGTTGACATAAACAATTAAAATCATGAGTAAAGTCAAATGCAGAAATTAGGACAGCTTACTTAATACTCGGTTGTTTCAAAAGAAATGTTTATACATTGATATTATTCGTCATAGTTTTTATTTGTCTTAGTTCTTGGTGGATATGCTGGCATGTTGTGGGTCATTGTCATGTTGCAGGGTCCAGTTCTGCTGCAGCTTTATTTTTTCTGTCGGATGGTCCCACCGTCTGATGCATCGTACAGTTCATGATTGATACTGTGATGGTGAGCTGGTCAAGTCCTGCTGCAGCAAAGCATTCCCACACCATGACACTTTTCTGCTTTACAGTTGGTATGAGGTTCTTTTCCTGGACTGATGCATTTTGTTAATGCCAAACATGTCCTCTGTTCTGATATCCAAATTATTCAGTTTCAGACTCATCTGTCCAACATTTTTCCGCCTGGCCCTAATGTGTTTCTTTGATTCCTCCTTGCAAGCCGTCATGGAAGTTAAACTTGCATAGCCTCCTTCTAATTGTACAGGAATCCACTTTTACAAAAATGGTAGGAAAACCTGCTGTACGTACCATGACAACATTTTAGGATTTTTGGACACTTCTTTGAGCATCCTGCAGCCTGCTCTCAGAGAACGTTCTTAGAAAGCCAGACTTGGGCCTGTTGGCAGCTGTCTTGAATGTCTTCCCCTTGTAGACTATTTTCCCTAGAGTCGGATGTCTGATTTTAAATTCTTTTGAGACCTCTTTAAATCTGTTACCAGACTCATAAGGTTCTACGCTCTTTATTAGATTTTTAGATTTTAACCGGTCATTTAAAAAGCTGAGGAACAGTTTTCGACGAGCACCTGATGTCATGTAAGTAAGTAAGTAAGTAAGTAAAATTTTATTTATATAGCACCTCTCAAGACAAGTCACAAGTGTTTCACAACCTAAAAAAAATTAAAATTTGGAAAATATTTTTTATTATGTAAAATAAAAGAAAAAGAAAAAAATTAAAAAAATAAACAGCAAACGAAAGGGGCCAAAAAGATGAGTTTTTGCTTTTTTTTTAAAAGTCACCACCGAACCGCGTCCAAATAAAAAGGGAATAGAGCCAGATCAGGGGCTATGTTGCAAAAGCTTCCCCCCTTAGTTTTCACCTTTTGGATGTACGCCAGTGGGGATTTTATCACAGACCTCGAGACCTGGGGGGAAGTACGGTTACAAGAGTTTAGATTAAGTTGGGGCTTGACCGTGAAGACCTCATAAGTCAGGGCCCGAATTTAAAAAGCTCTGAAATTTAAAGGGGACCAGTGCAGCTGGAGAGTAACGGTGTGGAGGGGAAAACTTAAAAGATTTTGTCAGAACTACAGCAGCTTTGAAAAACCCCGGAGACTTCCAGGGGGTTTTTTTCTATGACAGGGAAATAAAGCATTACAGTAATCCCAAAAAAGGGGAAATGAAAAGCATGGATAGCAACTCAAATTCATAACGTGAAACAAAGGGACTTACTTAGCAAGGTTTTTCCCTAAATGATAAAAACAAGAGTGAACCGAGATTTGACGGGGTATCAAGGGTACTAAGGGAGTTAAAAGGTTACACCAAGGTTCCCGAGGAAGATTTTTCAAATTTTCCAAGAGGACCAAGAATTCCATTATCCCGGTTAAAATCTATCAAGGGCACAAACAAGGATTCATTTTTTTTATCATTAAGTTGGAGAAAGTTATCAGCCATCCAATTTTATAGTTCAAACAACAATCAGCAACTGTAACTTAAAGACATGTTCAGGCTTAAAAGAAATATACAGCTGAATGTCGTCGGCATAACAGTGATAAGAAATGCCGTCAAAAGTGCTCAGGATATGCTGCATAGATGCAGCCTTTTCCAGAATCTTGGATAAAAAGGGTAATTTTGAAATTGGTCTAGAACTGTTGAAAATAGAAGGGTCAAGCTTGGGTTTCTTTAAAAGTGGGTGAATGATGGCGTTCTAAAAATAAGTGGGTACAAGACCATAGGCCAGTGAAGTGTTGATTATCGAAAGCACACAGGGACTGATATGGGGGAAAACATTTTTGAACAGAGAGGCAGGTAGAATATCAAGAGAGCAAGAAGATGCTTTCGTTGAGTCCACTAATTTTTCCAGCTCAATTAAAGAAATAGGAGAAAAACTTTCTGTAACAACAGGCCGAGCTGGAGCAGGTACGGTCAGTGAAGAACCAGATGGGGAAATGTTAGATTTATTACTGATCTTATCTACCAGAAAAGAAAGAAAATGTGTAATTGTTGCCATGTTAAGTGGAAATAAATGTTGTGTTGTCCTAATTTATTCTTGACCAGAAAGTGCATTTAATCACATTATGGTGAAAATATTTATATATATATAAGGTTGTTTTTCTTGAGTTTTTA
This sequence comes from Crenichthys baileyi, assembly GCA_036173005.1. Lineage (NCBI taxonomy): Eukaryota > Metazoa > Chordata > Actinopteri > Cyprinodontiformes > Goodeidae > Crenichthys > Crenichthys baileyi. The sequence continues at coordinate 122,814 of JAHHUM010000307.1, forward strand.
TTGGTTTTATGTATATCACTTGAATTTTTCAGAATAGTTAAAATTGATGTGAAATATCCATTCACCCAAATATGGTAGAAAACCACACAGGTTGTTGCAGGGTGTCCTAAGTATTTTCACATGAAAGATATGGATGAAGGGCTGCGTGGAGGTGCGGTTGGCAGCACTGTTGCCTTGCAGCAAGAAGTTGCTGGATTTAAACCCCAGCCTAGGCTCTTTCTGCATAGAGTTTGCATGGTCTCCCCGATGCATGCGTGGATTCTCTCCAGGTACTCTGGCTTCCTCCTGCAGTCCAAATACTTGACTGTTTGGTTAACTGGTTACTCTAACTTGCCCTTAGGTATGAGTGTTGTTTGTTCTGTGTGTATCTCTGTGATGGACTACAACCTGTCCTGTGATTACCATGCCTATCCCCCAATGACCACTGGAGATGGGCACCAGCCGCCCCCTATGACCATGCAAGAACAAGCCGGTATAGACGATGAAAGGATGGATATATAGTTGAAAAGATAAATGATAACACAACCAATGTCCACTGTTCTGATAACCATCCATTGTCTGATCCGGTCTGCTTCCTGAAATATAACATCTAGTTCAAGTTGTGGAGTTATTGCTGGTAGAGTAAAAGTAGAAAGTGGTAGATCAAGCTACCCAGACTTCTTTGGTTTGATTATAGTTAGATCAGGGGTTCCCAAAGTGGGGGTCGGGACCCACCGGGGGGTCACGAGATGCTTTTCAGAGTCATTGTGAGGTGACCCCTGAGGTGTTTGGAGTGGCAAAAGAGACAAAATGAAAAAAAATAAATAAATAAATATACCATGAAATAAATCAATGTTCTATTAAATTACCTATTAAATTATTTTATTGTTTAATGCAGTATTTAATAATTAAATATAGGCCTACTATTAAATTCTGAAAGTCTATTTTTATTTCTTAAATAAATAAATAAATATAGAGTGAAATAAATATGTTATTTTTGGGTTCACAGGCCTAAATGTTTGGGAACCCCTGGGTTAGATGAGCTGACATTTATAGAGATGTTCCATATCGTCCGACTGCCAAGTTCTGCCCCAAACTCACGTCACTCCTATCATGCCGAGTTTAACCACCTCTAGGTCTTCAGGTCTGCTACGTTGAGATGTTTTTCCTTTTCATTGTCAGTCACTCTATCCCTGGGAGCATTTACTTTTGCATTTGGGGCTGGAAGGAGTGATGGAGGGGAGGATAAGGGGAACTCAGTCATCGCTGGGTGTTCATAAATGTCACAACAAGAGGAGGAAAGTTAGCATTTTGATGGGTTATGTTTCCTCTGCTTCCTACAGTCAAGACTATCAACATGGGATTTTCCAGTCGATCGGTTTTAAGGAGTTTCATGACTACCTGACCGCTCCGGAAAGCAGCAGCCAGCAGGAGAAAGACAAACTAAGAGACAAAGGTCGAGAGAAATACCTTCCCAGACTTGAGACTCACTGGTTTGTGGAATGATTGCCTGATCAATCAAAGGGTTTGCTCTTTTTCTGTTTCTGCCTCACCTTTCCCCCTTTGAACTGTTTTCAGGTATAGAAGCTTTGAAAATCGCCACAAAGCGCTACGCCCGCAAACAGAATAAATGGGTCCGTAACCGTTTCCTTAAACGTGAGTATCTGTCTGCCAGCTCACACAGTGGGCAGAGAGTGTGTGTGTGTGCGTGTGGTTGGGTGGGTGTACATTAATTTTTTTATTTTTCCAGATCCCAGATTTTTAGTGATCAGTCTCTGTTGAACAAAGTAAAACAACTTGAACACATTAGAACCACAATCTGCAATGTATTTTATTGGAATTGGATGAAAAAATGACGCAGCACATCACCCTAAGCTCACCCCTATGCTGGAACATGTTGGTGGAAGCATCATGCTGTGGGGATGGTTTTTCCCACATGGGTCAGAGTTGATGGGAAAATGGATGGAGCTCAATAGAAGGCAATCCTAGAAGCATTTTGATTTTCATAGGTAAAAAAGAAATTGAAAACCATGTAAGATATTTTCTAAATTTATGTTCTATCTGCTATTATTATTAGTTGTTAGAGGAGAAAAAGAACGCAGTGACAGAGGAAGGTTTCAGCTGCTGTGACGTAGAACACGGGATAATGTTTCACTATGTAGTTAATTTTATTATCTTTTGCTTTTGAATCTATATGACTGTATGTCACTGTATGAATCTAATTGTTCATACTTGTAAATGGTGCTGCTGTTTTGCCAGGTCCCTTTTGGAAAAAGAGATTTTAAATCTCAATCTGGTTTTATCTAGATAAACAAAGGTTTACATACTTTGTTCCCCTGTGCTTCTAAAGGGATGGAAGTGTTTGGGTGACGGCCAGATTAGCTGTCGCAGCAGGATGGACACATGCCCACGAAAGCTGGCGAGTTCTCTGGTTGCAGCCCGTTTCACCTCTGAATGTGCTTTCAAACATCCAGAGAGGTGGCTGTGTCCCACCAGCAGCATGCCCTTTAGTAACCCTGCCTCCTAATCCTGTTAGCCCCAAGTGGTTTAAAGGCCACAGCCAGGCCTAAACCTCAATACCCCGTTTCTGACCGCCCGTCTGCCTACACCGCACGCAACATATGGCCTCAAATGTGTGTGCGCCTAGCCGCGTTACTGCTGTTTTACTCACACTTTAATCCGTCTGGAGTCGTCTGAGTTTTGCACAGCCATTTGTTTTTAGCGCGTTTGCCCCTCGCTTTTAAAGGATCATGTTGACACTGCTGGAAGTTTGTTGCTTGCAGGAGGAATCAGCTCCGTTCTGTTCTTCAAAGGGTGGAGTTTTCCGTGGTTCCTGTGACATAATGTGGGCAGCATCATGCTGTGGTAGAGGTCTTTTTTATGTTCTAACATTTTTGTTACCTATTCCTGCCAAGCTTAATCAATCTATATAGTTTCTGGAAACATGCAATGTTTTTGTCATTTTTTTAATTTTTAAACTAGATTTTCTGCTTCCACCAGCAGCAGATATGCAGCAGCAGGACATTTGATGAACTGCATACAGTTTGGGAATGTTCTCTTTTGTCCTTAGCAGGAGAAAAAAAGAAATTTGCTGGAAATTTTCTTTCTGTTTTGTTTGGATTTTAGAGATATTTGGGCACAAAACTGCCTGCCATTTTTTAAGTATCAGATGTATGTAAAATATTGGTTTAGTTTTGTTTTTTAATCTGACCCTGACAGAAATTATGCTGGTAAATTCTTTGCTGTATTAAAGGAGTCACAAATGGCCAGAGAACTCGAAGTCTGGAGAAATAAAGACCCTATCAACCCTATTACTATAACTGTATTTTCAGAAGAGATGTTCTCACAGCAGATGGTCACACTGGATTCAGCATGTGAAAATTAATATCAGGGGCAGCAAAGGCAGGCTGCATTAGTATCAAGGTCTTTACCTGTTTGGAGAGAGACACTTTAGGCAGGTATCATCATTCCTTATTGGGGGTGTTAGAACCCCCTCTTTCCTGCCTGGTGGCCTTCTCGGCAGTGACTGCTGACGTCTTTTCTGTTTCATCTGAGCCTTAAACACACTCACACAGATGAAGGCAAGCCTCAGCTGAGCACACTAATCCCTCGAAGAATTACCGCGCTGTCTGGAATTTACCCTGATCGCGTGAACTTGGCCGACAGTGTTGCACTCATACGAGTCTTGTGGGTGGAGCAGAAACATGAAATGGATGGAAAAGAGAGAAAATGTAATGACTATTGAATTCACATGTATATAAACCAAAAGAGTAAGATTGCACGATAAAAGGAAAACACGCAATTGTGATAACGTTTATCATTAGCCTCACAGCATACTTGCCTAAGTCATATAACCCAAAAGATGGCTTAGACAATTATGCTATGAAGATAACGATATGTGACTATCGCGATAACGATATTGATTATGATGAGCCCATATATTTATTACCCTTCTCTATTGTTTATATTATCACAATGGCCACTATGCATTATGTGATCTATAGCATCTCAGTCATCAGTTGGCTATATCAGGTGTTTGCGTCAAAGGTGGTGAGAGGGCATCCAACTAGTGCGTGGTTGAATATTACAGCCTACCAATATTGCATCCCAGCAGTTATTGCAATGCCTAATGTTCACCCAATAAACCTCTCCATCTGTCAGTTTGTCAATTGTTCATTCATTCATCCATCTTTCTGTTCATTGATTATCCATCGTTCAACCACTTATACATCTAACAATTATCCATCCACCAGTCAATCCATCCATTAATCTTCCAATGTTTTATCTATCCATCTATCCATCCATCCATCCATCCCTATATTAAAAGGTTTTTATACATTCACCTTAAACTTTAACTCAAAAAGAATTCTTATTTTGGAAAGGGTAAGGTTTTGGAAAATGTTTGAATCATGTCTAAGGTTTAGGATGAACGCAGTTTTCCAGCTGAATCAGTTTTTAAACAGGCGGCAGACAGGTTTTGGGCATCTTCTCAACTTTGGTTACTGTGCGTATTTAACAGCAGGTCATCCAGCTCAAGTAAAAGTAAGTTTTAAGGGACTTCGCTTTAATTATATGTGTAGGATGACTGGAAACATACAGGGCAGCTGTGTGTGTGTGTGTGTGTTTGTGTCTTTTAGAGAGGACTATTTAATTAAAGGATTTAATTAATTACCCTTAATGAAAATGGTAATGTGAGGTTATATTAATTTTATTGAGTGCCTCCTCAGAGACTGCATTTGAAGTAAATGTATACACACACACACACACACACACCTGTAACCACAATAAACAGGTGCAGCTTGACAGCGGCCAGGTGAGTTATAAGTAACAGGGGTGTCTGTATCTTTTATTTAAAAGAGTAAGTGAATGAGTGGATGGATGTAGGGAGCCAGAATGAGAAGGCACACCCAGACGGAGACGGAGAGTGATGGTAACCTGACTCAGCCGAGGGAACAGGTGCTGGGCGAGTTCACACCTGTTTTCCAGAAAGCACGAAGTTGTCACAAGCAAACACATACGTGAAAGATAAAGCCGAGCCTGGAATTGTTTTCACAACGTGGCTCTCGGTTAACTCTGCTCAGGAGGGGAGATAAGAGCACCTTTTAATGAGAAGAATGTGTGTTGGACGTTGGGAAACACTGCCATGGGAATGTTTCCATTTGTGTATTGAGCACAAGCATGAAACATTCAAAAGAAGTCTAAAATCTAACTTTACAGGGGCTGCTGGGGTACTGAAATACTTCAGCTGAATTCTCTGGAGCTACAAGGCTTTAATAGGGGGGCAAATATGAATGAAGAGTCCATAGTTCATTTCCGGACACGGGTCTGTGTTAGACATCAATCCCCTCTATTTACCCACTGCCCTTATAGGCACATGAACCACTGGATTTTGCGTTGTAAAATTACCTTTGAGTGAAAAGAAGCAGAGAACTTTTAAATATAGCCTAATTATGGTTTAATTAACTTTACTTTTGTTTTTGCATTGAAAGAGCTGTTCCCCAGAAGATTGTGTTCACCTGCCTGTATACCCCACAGCATGATGCTGCCACCACCATGAGGTTGGCGTGTTCAAGGTGATCGGCAGTGTTAGTTTTCACACAAGTTAAATTTTGGTCTCATCTGACCAGTGCACCTTCTTGCATATTTACTATGTCACCTACATGGCATGTGGCAAACTGGAACTCTAGCTGGAATTTTGATAGAACAGTTTTATTAGCAAGTTCAATTATACTTTAAAGTACTGGTTGTATTTGGGAAGAGGTGAAAATAAAGCTGCACAGTGGCACCACGAGTTTAATTGCTCGTACTCGTACTCATCGTCTTCCGCTTATCCAGGACCGGGTCGCAGGGGCAGCAGTCTCAACAGAGACATCCAGACTTCCCTCTCCCCGGACACCTCCTCCAGCTCTTCTGGGGGGAGGCCAAGGCTTTCCCAGGCAAGCAGGGAGACATAGTTCCTCCAGCGTGTCCTGGCCCATGCCTTGGGCCTCCTCCCCAGGGAGGCGTCCAGGGGTCATTCAAAACAAATACCCAAGCCACCTCAGCTGACTCCTGTTGATGTGGAGGAGCAACGGCTTTACTCCATAACCCTCCCGGATGGCCAAGCTCCTCACCCTATCTCTAAAGGAGTTCCCGGCCACCCTGCGGAGGAAGTTCATTTCAGTTGCTTGTATCCGGGATCACGTTCTTTCAGTCGTGACCCAAAGTTCATGGCCATAGGTGAGTGTAGGAAAGTAGACCAACCGAATGGCCCCCAATAGAGAGCCCCGGACTCCATACTCCTGGAGCACATCCCACAGGACACAGGGAGGTACACGGTCAAATGCTTTCGTTAGGCCCACAAGGTACATGTGGACCGGTTGGCTAAACTCCCATAAACCCTTGAGCACCCTGCGAAAGGTGTATAGCTGGTCCAGTATTCCACGGCCAGGACTGCCACAGTGCTCCTCCTGAAGCCGAGGTTGGACTACCAGCCGGACTCTCCTCTCCAACACCCTGGCATAGGCTTTCCTGGGGAGGCTAACTCAGCCAAAAGGTGCTCACCGACGAGACCTGACCCCAGGCCTTGCTCCAGAATGGGGCCCAGGCTCCACCTAACCGGACAACGTTTTGTGCCACGTTTTTGGACAAAACAAGGCGCAAATCGCAACCTTAACATGGTGGAGGGGTTTAATTGGTCAGATGACCCCAGAGGCTTTGTTGTCTGGTATTGAATGCCCCTGGTAGTGTCTCCCATGGCAAATAGGTTCTGGATAATGGGACAGACAAAGAGCGTTTCGTTGTAATTGCTCTTATGACCAGTGTTTCCTATTGAAATGTATTGACAATAATCGATTCCAAATTAATAACGAGTAAATAATGAATATTGTATATTCACCCAATGCGATATAACGTACTGCAAGAAACTGGTTTTAAGTATAATGTACAACATTATTGGTTGGTCTGCCTGTTTGCAAAATACGCTGTTGCCAAAAGTATTCGCTCACCAGCCTTAACTCGCGTATGAAGTGACATCCCATTCTTAATCCATAGGGTTCAATATGACAGTCCAAGATATAGACAGTCCAGCCTTTGCAGCTACATCAGCTTCAACTCTTCTGGGAAGGCTGTCCATTAGGTTTAGGAGTTCATGGAAATTTAACCATTCTTCCAAAAGCAGATTTGTAAGGTCATAGACTGATGTTGGATGAGAAGGCCTGAGTCTCAGTCTCTGCTCTAATTCATCCCAAAGGTGTTCTGTCGGGTTGAGGTCTGGACTCTCACTGCCTGTGTGATTTTGAGGAAAAAGCTATTCCTTTTGCCAGTCGGGTTTTCGACCCCATCACAGCGCTGAGTCTGCGTTGGTTAAGGTTTTGAATGACATCCGTCTTAAGAGCAATCTATCAAAACCTACAGTACTGTGCAAAAGTTTTAGGCAGGTGTGAAAAAAGGCTGTAAACAAAGAATGCTTTCAGAAATATAAATGATAAATGTTTATTTTTATCAATTTACAAAATGCTAAGTGAAAGACCTAAACATACAGCTAAGTCATTAAGAACTATCTTCAGCATAAAGAAGAACAAGACTTACTGGAGGTTATGGTCTGGCCCCCACAGAGCCCTGATCTCAACATTATCGTCTGGGATTACATGAAGAGACAGAAGGATGTGAGAAAGCCTACATCCACAGAAGATCTGTGGTTAGTTCTCCTAGTTGTTTGAAACAACCTACCAGCCGAGTTCCTTCAAAAACTGTGTCCAAGTGTACCTAGAAGAATTGATGCTGCTTTGAAGGCAAATGGTGGTCACACCAAATATTGATTTGATTTCTCTTTTGTTGATTTATGAAAATAAATTATTACCACTTCCATTTTTGAAAGCATTTCTTATTTATGGCATTTTTTGACACCTGCCTAAAACGTTTGCACAGTACTTTCTGTGTTTGTTTTACTGAGTCTCGGTCATTTGGTAATTATAAATCAAAGCAAATAAAGATGACGTGGGTTTCATCAAGGCTCTATTCTCGGACCTCTTATTTTTCCAGCATCTACATGGTTCCCCGAGCTCTGATTTTGGAGCAAGACATAATCTAAACCTAAAATATATATCCTGATGACATGCAATTTTAAATTTCCGGATCACTCTGAGTGAGACTGAAACAGAGTTGGTGTGTCCAAAATATCCATGAGTACATGGGTCAAAATGTCTTTATCCTTAATCCAGAGAAGACAGAAGTCATTGCTTTTGGTCCCAAAAATGCAAGGTCAGCATTCAAGCAGACTTGAGACAATAGACCACATATCATGCAAAAAAAACCTGGTGCCATCATGGACTCAGACCTGAATTTGAATTATATTTTAATTTCCAGAAGGTTAGATCATTGTTATGGTGTCTTTACTGGTCTCTGTAAAAAGTCAATCAACTGGAGATCATCCAAAATGCTGCTGTCAGACTCCTGACCAAAAACAGGAAAATGGATCCTATCACACCAAGCTTTAAATGACTGAACTGGCTCCTTGTTGGTAAAATAGTATAATTTAAAATCATGTTATTGGTCCATGAGGCACTGTAGAAATACAAGGCCATCAGAGAGCTGTTTACTCAGCATTCCTTCAGCAAGAGATGCGCAAAGGGAAGCAGCATGTAGTTTTAGGCTACTTCGCTCTGGAACCAAGTTCCTGGAAACTTGAGATCAGGACTGAAAACATCAGTGTTTACTGCAGCTTTACCATAATGATTGCTTTATCAGGTAATTTCTATCATTGATTTAACTTTTGATTAGCTTTAAATTAACATTTTATTATTATTTTGTGTGGCAGTTCTATGCATTTCTTGCCTTTATGTCTGTAAAGCACTTTGAATTACCTTGTGTATTAATGGCACTACAAATAATCTTACCCTGCCTTTCTTTATGATGATCACCAAACAGGCGCCTCACTTAAATGGCATGTTCTTTTGTCTTTTCCATTTTGAAGGGTGGCTTAGGCAAATGGGACTCATTAATTCACATTTATACTACAGGAAAACAACAGGAAATCTCAGATTACTAACAGAAGTTATTTCACATCTGATCCACCTAAAAAGTAAAGAAAAAATCAGAATATGCTGCAGTTACATTGATTTTAGGATTCTGAAAAATATATATTTCTTAAAGGCTCGTGTCAGTTATAAACAGCAGATAAAGCAGGAGCTGAGGAAGACAAAAAGTGGAAGAGGAACTGAAAGAGGAACGAGGCCATTCAGTGAATACAGGCAGTGTTCCAGTTGGAACGACAGCCGGCAAATCCCAGCTGGTCCAGGGTACAAGTTTTTACAGTGGGGCACACACACTTACACACTTTGCTTATCCTCACTCAGCAAACATGAGAGCGGCACTGCAAGTGACTCTTGGCCCGCTTATTGCAACAGGTGGACTACTGTTTCAACACAGAATACACACACTCAAACACAGCACAGCAGCTGCCCAGCAACAGATTATTCTCCTTTTGGCAAAATGATCTCCCCCATGAGCTTGAAAGGAATCCTTTGCTTTGTGTGTATGTGGGCTCCAGGTACCTCATGTTGTGTGAACACCGAGATCTGTTTACAGTCAGAGTATTCTAATAGAGGATTAGATAATTAGATTTTAGGTTAAAGACGGGCTTTACAGCCAGGCTTATACAGTTTGTCAGTTTAATGTCCTCTGAAGTTATATATTTGTCCTTTGTCCCTTCAGAGCTTCTTATCACCCCTCTTTCAACACAGAGGTGATTAAAAGTTTTGAATTTCACCAGATCCATAGCAAGATCAAACAAAGAGAAGGGTTTCCATCCAGCATCTGTCGAACCCACTGCGCAGTGTCTCCCTTTTGTTTACCATCACTTCACCATTCCCAGTGGGAGGCTGCTGAATGTCAAAGGCAATTATGGGATGAGTGGTGGTGTTCAGAGAGATAAAGGAACAAAGTAGAGAAAAGGTATCAACCGGTGGGAGCAGGATGTCGGCTGCTGAGGTGGACCATTTATTAGCGACACTAAAAAAGAGACGTCCAACTCTTCCTCCTGTTTTGGTGCGTCTGTCAGGTTAAGGTCGTCCTTGGCCGCCACCCTGCTGCTGCACCTCTTGCCATTGGCCAAAGTTCCACAAAGTTACAGTTTTAGAGCAGCTAAAACTTTCTGTCATATCATTCCTGAGGTTTAAAGTCTTTTTAACGAGATGAAAGAGAAAAAGCCTGGGTGACTGGAGTTTTCTCCAGCTGTAAGTAAGTAAAACTTTACCTCTGTAACACCTTTCAAGATAGACAAGGATGGGATGTATACATTGAATCAGTCATGAAAAAGGTTAGGGATGGTATGGAGTATGAATGGAGTAACGCATCACTGCCCCTCCCCCACTCATTGCTCCACATATCTGGACAACTGGCTAAAAGAACACTACTGCACTTTTCTCTTCATTTATAAGGCACATTTGGCTGTTTTGGTGTTTGATGTCTTTATTCTTATTTACAGTCATGTTCTCAAATAGGCGCTGGTCATTTCACCTCTTCGCCATTTCATGCCTTCATAGTTTTAGGTCTTTTCGTACCTGAAAAAGATCCTATGTCAGTTCATACCTGATAGAGCAATGTTTTGTACATGTTAAATCATATCTACATTTCATTCGAGTCAGCTGGGTCATACAAAGATCAGAACCACAACTGATGGAGATGGGCTGTATTACAAAGTTGTCAGACAGTAATATATGCAGTTCAATAACATATTTTATATCTAAAGAGTTTTGCGACCAAACTAATATCATTATCTTTCCTGAAAATGCTAAACTAAAGAAAAATAAACAGACATGCAGTACCTAATGATATGGCTCCTTCCACTCAACTTTCCATTGATATGCTTGGAAACACGAATATATAAACAACCACCCTTGAAAGCAATGACTTTCATTCCTCATGGATGGTGTTGTATGATCTTGATCATATAAGTTTCATTTTTGACTCAATTTTTGTTTTTTATTGACATTCTAAAATTATTGAGATGCAACAGTAGATTAGCAATATTGCAGTAACCAGTATGTTTTACTATTTAGATTTATGTTCTATCGTCTTAGCAGCAACTTGGATAATTGTTTTTGATATAAAATAAAAGTACTTATTGTGATATATTTTTAAAACTTTCTTTAACAAATCCATGGCATCTCGATATTTAGGGTTTAGAGAATGAGAATCTCATACCTGCCTTTTCAATTGTGACTTTAACCAAGACCGAAACATAGTAACCAGTACACAGTGCAGAGGGTGATGGGTAAATGGTGAGCAGGAAGTAGACACTGAAACGCTGTGATGCTAAATGAGGCAGGTGCAGACTGAGATGTTTGCATTTAGAATCTGTTTATTCTGCTTTTACGCTCTTTGTCGGCTAGTTCAACACGCACAGCTTGCCTCGACTTGAAAATAACAAGCCGCACCACATGTTCAAGCGGCTGCCTGCTTATCATACCTACGGTATGCAAATTCGGATGAGAGGCAGTTGAAATGCAGCTTGTGCCTAAACTGATTGCGAGTTTGTGGTTCTGTGAAGCCTAAGCAGTTTTCTTTGGAGATGATCTGTCATAGTTGGGACTTTGTATTCCCTTATAATAATGGAGGCCCAGACAGTTCCCAGTAGAGTTGGAAACATCAGTCATGGCGCTGTCTGCTGCCCTCCAATTCACACTTCAGTCTGTGTGAAAAGGATTAGGCCATAATTGAGTTGGCAAACCGTACTTTAAAGGTTAATGGGATTTATTTGCATGAGAATCTGCTTAAAGGTGGTGCTAGCCAGTCTGCAGAAGGATTGATCATATTTGAACTTGCAAGACAAATAAATTCGGCCCTCTATTCTGTGGCACTTCAGAACTGTCTTCTAAAGACAAACAGTGTTGAGACAATACCTCCCACAGAAGGACAATCCAACTAAATAAAGACGGCCATGTCTTGGCGGTTTTCCAGCTGTGCCATTTTTAGATGATGGAATGAACATCACTTTGTGAGATGTTCACAGCTTGGGATATTGTTTTATGAACTAATTCTGCCTTAAACTTCTCCACAACCTTCTCCCTGACCTATCTGCTGTGTTCCTTGGTCTCCATGATGCTGTCAGTGATGTTCTCTAAAAAAAACTCTGAGGCCTTTATAGAACTGCCAGATTCATAAGTTACACACAGTTGAACTCTACATATTAATTTGGTGATGTCTAAAGGCTGTTGGTTGCTCTGGATTTTATTTAGGGGCATCGGAGTAAAGAGGGTTGAAAACAAATGCACACCACATGTTTCAGATTTGTATATTTTGTTTGTAAAGCATTTTATAAAACTGTAATTTTCCTTCTAATTCACGTCGTGCACTACTTTGTGTTAAAACACTTGTGCAAAAAGACCATTAAAAAAAATGGTTCTTCAGAAACTTCCCTACAGACGTATGGAAGGATGTATGGTATTGCTGTGGCATTGGCACAGGGGGAGATGCGGCTTGGCTTGGCTCTATCATTTTTTTCTATCATTGGCTGGTCTAGATGTTAGTGGTTGTGCGTCTCTGGGAGGGATGCAGCCGCTTGGCGGTGCGGGCTGTGGCCTTTCTGTGGCGCCCTTTGGCTTTGGCCGGGAGAAGGAGCGGGCCTTCTGGGCGAGGTCTGGGATGATGATGGGAGTCGGGTCTTGGTGGTGGATTGGTGATGGAGCTGTTGTTTCTGCTCTCTCGGGATTGTTTCGATTATTTTTGATCTTGGTCCCTTGCGTCTGTTCCCGGTCTGTCGGCTGGGGAGGGTTGCCGGGCTCTGGCGGCGGAGTACTTGGCTGGGCAGTGTGCGGTGGTAATTGGAATGTGGCTTCGCTTTGGTGGAGGGGCTGACTGGCCAGCCTGCTTGGTGTGGCGGGTATGCCGTGTGGGAGTGTGTGCGGCCGGCATGCTGGGGCGCCTCTGGGGTTTATCTGTGTCCTAGTTGAGGGTGGCCCTGTAAGTAGATTCATGCTGGGGGGGGGGATGGGGGCTCATGATGTTGAGATCGGAATTCATTGGGGGGTTTGGGACTGTTTCATCCTGGGACGGCTCTGGTTGGCGGGCTTGTTTGGACCAGGTAGACCCCCTCTTTTCTACATGGATGGGGACTCTGGATGGGGACAGGGGTCATTGGGGTCTGGGGTCAGAGTGGACTGATTGGGGTCTGGGCTGGGTTAGCTCAGGTTCGGGCGGTGCCAGTACTAGTCTGGGCTGGTGGGCTGTGCCAGTACTAGTCCGGGCTGTTGCTGGGGCGGTCTGCATGTCTCCACCCCAGAAGGAAGGGGAGCACCTAGTACAGAATATGTATGGGGAGTGTGAATGACGTTAATGTCAATTGTTGTGTGTCTTTACGTTGGGCGTGTGGGTGTGAGTGTTTTTATGTGTACGCATGAGGGTGGGAATCTGTGATTGTGAGTGTGTGTACCTGTTTTTTTATCAGGTTTGGTCTTGTGCTGCTCCCACTCCTGGATCAGTTTAGGCCCCCATCAAATGTGGGGCCTATTTCCTCCCTGCCACACTCCCTGCGGGGCCTGGGCCCCCTGGCTTTGTCGGGCCTCTGCTTGGGGGATGATGTGCCCCGGGGTCTCGAGTCTCTGGGTCCATGGCTGGATCTGCTCCAACGTAGACGGCTGCCGGCGGGGCCTGTAGGCTCGTCAATGCAGCTCCCTGGGGCTTTTGCGCTGTGGCTGCTGGGTGGTGCCCCTGCACTTTTCTGTAACAATGCTGTTGTTATATATGTTTCTGCAGGTGTAGAAGCAGTCTTCTAGGGTGTTATCTTGTATTCTTTTTTCCTTTGTCTTTCCATCTCCATGTCCATTACAATTGAAATAATCCCAAAGCAGTTTCTTAAAATAAAAGAAAGAAATGATACATTTAAACACTTTTATTAAAATTTGTACAAATAAGAATTACCCAATGATTTGACTCATATCGATGATTTTCTGTCCAAAATTGAATTACAAAACATTAATGAAGATTGGGAAAATCTTGACCTCCCTTTAATTAAAGAAGAAGTTATAAAAGTACTGAGTTTACTTCAGTCTAATAAATCTCCAGGGTAGGATGGTTTCCCCCTGAATTTTATAAAGAGTTCAAAGATTTGCTTATCCCACTGATTACAGATGTAATAAACCTCTCGTTTAAGACACACACACTTCCTGAATCCTTTTCATCCATACCCACAGTAATATTTTAAAAAGTTTAAAAGATCCAGTAAAATATACCTCTTGTGGGGCCCATCTCATTAGTAAATTCAGATTATAAGCTGATCTCTAAAGTGCTGGCAAATAGGCCTAGTTTATTATTACCAAAGATAGCCCAGACCAGAGTGGCTTTATTCAAAGACGCCTACCTGCCAATAACTGTGATTCTTTAATATAATCCATGTAGCAAAATTAAGATCTGACCACATTGTGGCTGAGACGTTTGACGCTGAAAAAGCCTTTGATAGGCTGGAATGGCCCTATTTGTTCAAGGTATTAACTAAATTTTGTTTTAGACAAGTGTTCATTAATTGGGTGAGAACGATATATCATAAACCCAAGTCAAGAATCTCAACTACTGGGCAAATCTCATTACCATTCTTTCTAAATAGATCCAGTAGACAAGGTTGCCTGCTGTCCACGGGTGTTTTTGCTTTAGCAATTGAACCTTTGGCAGAAGGCAATAAGAAAGGACCCTGAAATAAAGGGCTTTAAGTGTCAGAAAGGCGTAACATTCATTTATTAGCTGATGACGTTCTCTTATATATAACAGAGCCCCTTCACTCTCTTACTCGACTACAGGATCTATTGGACACTTATAGTACTGTTTCAGTATTCAGGGTAAATGATGATAAAACTGAAATAATTCCATTAGCAAAAATTTGACTAGTCTGTGTATCAAAGTGCATCTGTAGACAATAATTTGGGAAATCTTTATAAATTAAATTATATTGCACTGCTTACAAAACTGAGAAGGATTTACGTAGATGGATAGACTAAGTGCATTAAAATGAAGATTTTGCCAAGACTGCAATAACATTTTTAGTCACTTCCTATTCCATGACATCCAGTAGTTTCTTTAAAATTCATAATAAAAATATAAGACCATTCATTTGGAACAATACGGTACCAAGAATATCTTTGGAAAGATTGACGTGGGACTGTAAGTGGGGGGCTCCAACTACCCAATTTTAACAATTATTATTTTCTAGCACAAATGTGATTTCTTTTGTCGTTGCTTGATAATGACATGACTCCATCTTGGGTCCATATTGTATTCAATCCATTAAAAGACAATTGCATTAGTGATTTTTGTTTATAAATTTAATTACCGAATTTTGTCCAAAAATACTAATAACCCAGTTTTATTAATTCTCATTAAACTTTGGTTTGATGTGCATAAAACCATCGGTAAGGTGATCGGACTGACACCCAAATCACCTTAAAGCAGAACAAACAAATCCGTCTGACTGTAAACAACCAGATCCTGGAGGCATGGCATTATAATGGGATTCAAGCTGGAGGACTGTTATGAGTTTTCCTGACTTTTAAACAATTAAAAGAAGTTATAATTTGT
The DNA here is from genome assembly GCA_036173005.1 of Crenichthys baileyi. Classification (NCBI taxonomy): domain Eukaryota; kingdom Metazoa; phylum Chordata; class Actinopteri; order Cyprinodontiformes; family Goodeidae; genus Crenichthys; species Crenichthys baileyi. Next base: position 138,339 of record JAHHUM010000307.1, read on the forward strand.
CAAGCTGTACTTTTCTTTTGCTAACCTTAATTCTGATAATTTCTTAGAGACACCTTGAACGATACAATGGCCTTTGCCAAACTCACTGAAATGAAGAAATTGATATTTGAAAGTGGACCACACAAGCTTATTTCTAAAGTGTACTCTGTTGATATCTGAATGTCCTTAACCAGCTTGGTATAGATCTAAGGAAAGGTGGGAATCAGACATAAACACGAAGATTGAAGATCAACTGGTCAGAGTTGTGTCAACTTATCTGTCACTACCAATGCATGGTATTGGCTTGTCTACTATATTTTCTTCATCTGCTATGTTTGATCCTAGAAAAAACTCACAAGGTCAAGCCTGATCTGTCAGATTAGTGCCACAGAGGTGGATTCTTTCCTACACTGTACTTGGTTGTGTGTCAGGGTGAGAGATTTCTGGAATGACTTTTGTGACGCCGTGATATTCAAGTTACATTACCCGTTGATCCAGAACTTTGCTTGTTGGGGAACCTTATAAAAATTGACAAACCTCTTAACAAATTTCAGGTGAAATTTTTGGAAATGGCCCTCTGATGGGTCATCTGATGGGTCTTTTTGAGTGTTTTGTTATTTTGCTGATTTACAAACCCACATGTAACCTGCTCATTTCATTTAGGTCATAAGGAGTTAGACAAAAGCTTTGCAAACTAGTGAAGAAAAGATAACAAGGAGACTTGCTGAAACGTAAACAAGGGTTCATTGGCAGCTGAAAGCCAGCAGCAGACTAAATAAGGCATGATTTAAATCATCTTTATCGACTCTAATTTGTACATAGAAGTTTACCATCAATTTTTTAGGTTCGGCATTAGGCACCCCGACTACTGAGATGTTAAAATAAAAGGAAACCAAATTTGATTTACCTTCCAAAGGTTTATGAGTTATTGTACTTTGAAATTGCAGAATATGTTGGCTGTCCTCTCAAACGTCTAATTTCAATGTATTTTATTATGTTTTGGTTCCAGACAACTTACAAATCTTGACAACAAGCAAAATCACAATTGGACTTTTTAAGATGCTTTCCAGAAAAGTTCTTTTAAAAACATTCTGTTCTTCCAGGCCTTTTAGAAATCTGAGTATGCACTACTAACACATATGGTGTAGAGTTTTAAGCAACAGAATGTGACAACCTGTTGTTGACAAAAAGACCTTTCTAACCGTAATATGCTGATTTAAAGTGTCCGCCTGTCGCAGTGGCACAACAAACCAACACCGAGCAGTCAGCCAGAGATCAGAATCATTGATCGGCTCAGATTGAATCAACTGGGTCTATAAACACATCAACTAACTGCATGCATTAAGATTCACTGGAGATTTAATAAATACCAGATAACCACAAGGCACTTATGCTGTGATGCATACAGTAAGTGAAGAGAATCTTGTAATTCCTTCATTTTCTCTTGGATTCAAAACTGCTACCTCCATCTAAGAACCTGCAGCACATTTCTTTCACATATTTGTTAAGAAATGTAGAACATAAATGCTGCAAGGGTTTCAAAATATATGTGTAGTTAGCATTTGTATTTAAACCCCTTTACTTTGATACTCCCAAATAAATTCAGTGTAATCCCTTTTCCTTCAGAAAACACCTAATCAGTCCAATCCATCATCTGAAAACGGAAAGAGTGGCCGTCCACCTAAACTAACAGGCTAGGCAGGTAGAACATTAATCAGAGAAGCAGCTAAGAGGCCTGTGGTAACTCTGGATGTGCTGTAGAGAGCCACTACTCATGTAGGAGGATCTTTGGACAGAAAAAACTATTAGTCTTGCACTTTGCCTGCCCGGCCTTTATGTAAGCGTGGTAAGATGACAGTCACTGTTAAAAGAATGCCATAAAATATCCTGTTTACATTTAGCCACAAGCCATGTAGGAGGCATCCAGAAAACTAAGACGGAATGCACCATCCTCACAGTGAAACATGGTGGTGGCAACATCATGCTGTGGGGAGATTATACTGTATGACTAAGACCAGAATCTGGTCAGAGTTTGAATTCATGAAAAAATGGATGGAGCTAAATTTAGGACATGATCCTGGAAAAAAACCTTTGTGAGGCTGCAGAAAATCAGTCACATAAATCTTAATAAAATATGTAAAGGTTTTTGTTTTTAATGTGTCACAGTTTTTGTTTGATGTATGCTGTCATTGCATCCGTCTGTCCTCCGTCAGTGGAGAGCAGGGGCACTTTAGCCGTTCACTCAGACAGTCAGACACATATAGAGGTGGAGCAGGGGCTGCGGTTTAAAGCTAAGACCTGGCCCAGACACTGCTGACTGGTGCAAAATGAAAACACAGGGGCAGGAACCGTCAGAGAGCGAGGGAGTGACTGAAAGCCGAAACAAGACTGATGGCGATGGAAAGAGATGCTGCGCAGGAGGAGGAGAAAGATGGGAGGAGGAAGGAGAGAAAGACATTATCGAGCTGCTGTGAGTCAGCAGGTTGACAGGGCTTCGGGGTGCGGCTCCGTGGCGCGTCACTTCCCCCTGCCCGTCTTATTTCCAGTTAGTACCGGTCCAGTCAAACCAGCCAGATCCTGTTTGATCTGCTTAGAAACAGATGGAGCAGGTCACAGATGGGATTCTGCCATCGTCTAACAGATTGACTTCATTGCATTTATTTCATGATGCTTAGAGTGTGAAATCAATTAGCACACTCACTGTCCATGGAGAGCCTAATGCTCAAATGTATTTTAGAGCAGTGGTGTCATTACCATAATGTGGGAGATCAACTATTTTCATGTGTAATAGAAATAATTGGAGTTAAAAATCTGCCTTGTACAAGTTGACATTAAAGAATTCCTCTTTATGTCGGTGATAACGTGTACATCCCTTGTGTGTGTGTGTGCAGGACCAGGAGACAGAGTCCCAGATGTGTACGGCCTGGATGTGACAGATGTGTCGAGGTGGGAGGAGACTGTGCTGAAGCCTGCACTGCAGATCCTGGACAGTCTCAGCAAGGTGAGGCCTGATCAGTCTGCCGGTGGGTCGGCACCTGCGACTCACCTTGTCACTCTCGCTGGTTTAGTTTTCCCCTTTTTGCTTACTTTGTTCTTTCTTTCTGTTTCTCCAGTTCAAACTTTTAACACCATTGTGCAACTTTTTCAGTTTTCTATTTTTGTTTTTTTTCGGGGGGGGGGGGGGGGGGGGGGGGGGGGTTGTCTCATTCTGCTTTCCACTCAATCTTTCTTACCAGCTTAGATGTTTGGTTTTTCTTTTTTAAATTTTGGGGCGCTAGTGGCCGTTATTTCGCAGTATATAGGCAGGAAATGGGTGAAGAGAAAAAGGGGGGATTCATAGCCGAAGGTGCACGCTCTACTCTTACACCACCCAGCTTAGGTGTTTAACATTCTTATTTTAAAGCAGGACTTATCAAACATCACGTTCAAAATTTCAAATCAGACTTTTAGATGAGGTCAGACAGCTAGTGAGCAAATCCTATTTTATTAAATTTACTCGTAACTTTAAAGCAAGGTAAGGTGTTCTTTGTGGTTCCAGTTTATAATGCACAGACAAAACATGAATAAAGAGTTGTTTTCCTAGTTTAAGCACTTTGCTTTGAACATTACATTTAACATCCTGCTCACACAACTGTCGGTTGAGCCTCAAGAGGGACAGCGCTGCGTTACTCTTTGCTCTATACAGCCAGAGAATACTCTGGTCACTCTGGCTTCAACACTCTGGCTTTCTAAAAACATTTAAACTATAGTAAAAGATAAGTCAGGAAGTTTTAGTGCTTTTAGAATTCAAAGTTTTTCCAACCTCAATACACCCTGATGCTGGTAGGTGGTTCATGCCTATTTTTTGGTCATAGCTAAAGATGGCTTTCACCACCATTAACCAGTGGTGAATACACCATGTGTCCTGTCTGGGGGTGGATCAGTATAACTCAGATTTCTTTTGTCCTGGTGTCAGCGTGAGGAACCAGCTTTGGCCCCCATCAGAGTTCAGGGGCAGAGAAACAAACGCAGCCACCACACCTGCGACCTGTGTGACAAAATCATCATTGGAGACCTGGAGTGGGCAGGTGAGACTGGTTTTATTCTTATACTCTGCTACAGTTATTTATCTAACCAAACAAACACATGTGTGACGGGTGTAGTTGGTGGGTTGATTTCCAAAAAGGTGTCTACCTGGGAACTCAGTGAAATCACTATTGTGCATCAACTTTTTTTCTACCTGTTAAAACAGCGCCCTCCTCCACACTGGTGAGGATTTGTAAAAAGCGTTCATATAAATTATTTTATTGGAGTAGCATAATGCCACAACAATAGATTTACAAAAATCTAATGTTAAACTTGTTTAGATTTATTTAGTAGGGAAAATGCCACAGTAAGACAGTTGTTTTTTTTAAATCATCAGGGTTGTCACTGTTGGCTCCACAATGCTTCATACTACTCTGCTTCTTCCAACAAGACAGCTCTTGGTCTTCTCCTCTAACATTCCAATTGAATTCAAAAGTCCTTTCTTATTCCCAAACGGAAATGAAATGTTGAAGAAACCTGAATACTATGAGTGCTGTAGATGGGGATGTGGGAAGGAAGGATATCCTGTAGTGTCTGTATCACAGCAGATCTGAAGGAGCCTCTGACTAAAGAGACATTGCTGATGTAGGACAGTCTCATGAAGAGGATGTTCAGGTTCTCAATAATGTTCCTCATTTTGTGAAGAATCCTTTGCAAAATCATCTCTGAAGGTTCCAGAGCTGTCCACAGAACAGAACCAGCCTTCTTTTATCAGCTTGTTTCACATTTTTAGGTCACAGGCTTTGGTGCTGTCTCCACAGCAGACTTATAGAATATCTACAGCATAGTGCTGCAAACACTGAAAGACCTAAGCTTCCTCAAGAAATACAGTACACTCTGTCCCTTCTTGTAGACGGCTTTGCTGTCTCCAGTCCAGTCTGCTGTCCATATGAACACTGAAGTATTTATACTCCTCCACCTCCTTTTACCATGATGGAAATGGTGTTTGACCTTTTCATCTGCTTTTTGTTTTGTTGACATCCAAGATAAGATGTTTGTTTCCACACCATGCCACAAAGCGGTCCACCAACTCTCTGTACTCAGCTTCTTTTACATCTCTGATGCACCCAACAACTGCAGAATCATCTGAGTATTTCTGCAGATAATAGCACTTGGACTTGTACTGGAAGTCTGAGGTGTACAGAGGGAAAAGGAATGGGGTGAGTACAGTCCCCTGTGGTGCTCCTGTGCTGCTGACCACCTGGTTAGGCTGATCCTTCAGTCTCACGAACTGTGGTCTGTTTGTCAGGTGGTCGTTGATCCAGGCGATTGTTGAAGCCTCCAACTGTGTCTTCATGGATGCACTGGAGTTAGGGATGGGCGCTTAATGCCAAAGCTTTAAATAGTCATGACAGCTTTTGATTTTCAACAAACGTTCCAAAAATATTAGTTTGATGTTTTCATTCTGCGTTTGTCACCTTCTGCCTTTGAGACGTTGCTGCCTTCCTAAAGGCTGCGGTAATAAAAACACCCTTCGTTTGGAAGTGTTTATGTATGTTGTGGTTCTCTTTTCCATGCATTCACTGAGTGTGGTGGCAAGATAAACAGGTCCTGGTCCAGCTCAGTGGCTGGCGGTTACGATGAATGTGCTTTAGTGTCATGCCATATTTATACTGAAGGGAAACAGGAAGTTAGGAATCAATAATTTCAGTTCTTAGACACTTATCAACCTAAAAATAGAAAGTATAAATAAAAAAGGCTTTGGTTCCATTTATTTTAAAGAGATCACGACAGGTGCATGTTTGCCCACTGAATAAATGTACCTAAACTACCTAAGTTAAAGGCCCATTTATTTACCTATCTTTACCAGGGATGCCAATAATCGTGAAGGCTGCTATAATATTTGAACAGGCAGCAGCTGCTTAAAACCTGAAAAGCTTAAGAAAGATAACAAATCATCTTTTAATATGTACATTTATTTCCAGGCTTGTTTTTGTGTGTGTTTTTTATGTACCTGCAGCTCACCTCAAATCCAAAAAGCATCACTATCATGTGAGGAAGAGGAGGAAGTCTGATCCAGGAGGTGTTCCACCCCAGAGTACTACTGCAGCTTCCGTCTTTGCAGAAGGCCCCGCCACAAAGGACAGTAATGCTGCTGAAGCCCTGGACTGCACTGAAACCTCTCAGGGCTCTTCCAAAGAAACGAGGACAAAAGATGCAGAAGTACCAGGGAGACTTTGAAAGCTTCGTCCTCGCTGTCCTACATCTGTGTTAGTTCAGGTTTCCACCCCCTCTGAACACCTCTGACTTCTGTACTTTGCTGCATGTTGTTATTGTTCAGAAATACTATAAGCGACCTTAATAATGGACAAAAAGCTGATCTGAAATTCTGTTTTGTTGCCTGTTTAATTGCAAGGCTAAGTTTGATACATTTGTGGATTTTTTTCAAAGAAAATGCTGTATATGAGGTACTAATATTTTTATTGTTTTCCTTATTGCTACAATCAGTTTTCCAAAACATTGCATTTCAAACTTTCACCTGCCTCTGTTTGTTTTGACTTTAATAAACCTGAGTTATATTAGAAGGTTCTCAGTTCATGGATATGCATTTCTAGCCGTTAAGAAACCATATATATACGTTGCCTCTGAAATTAATAATATTACTTTACCTCATTCACATTTTGTCCCATTTCAACCAGCCCCTTTTAATCTGATACTTCTAAATAAAATCCTGTGCAATCAATTTACTCAGAAAGCACCTTATTAGTAAACAGAGTCAACTTCAAGACCAAGGCACACAGCAGACAGGTCAGGGAGAAGGTTGTGGGGAAATTAAAGCAGGGTTGGGTTATAAAGCAATTTCCCAAGAATACGGCACCTTCTCAAGCCTCCCAAGATATGGTCGTCCACCTGAGCTGACAGTCTGGGCATGGGGAGCACTATTCAGAGAAGCAGCCAAGGTGTCCTTGGTAACTCTAGAGGAGCTGCGAACAGCTACACCTCAGGTGGGAGAAATGTCGACAGGAAACATATCAGTTGTGCACGGCACATATATCTAGGCTTTCATAAAAGAGCGGGAAGAAGACAAAACATTCAATTTGCATGCCATCACACTCCTAACGCAGCCTTCCTCTCAGTATTTACTGAGATGTTAGAACAGATACAGGTCTGTTTCTGCTCAGCTTTTCCATGCCCCCTCCCAGCCATACCGTATATGAGGTCCCGAACAGGGGAACCGCAGCCTAACTTATGTGACACCTTCTCCAACCTATGTGCAGTTGAAACCAGTTGTTTACATACACTGTATAAAAAGACAATCTCTTTGTATTGAATCAGACTTAACTATTTTCCTATTTTAGGTCAGTTATGCATCCTGTTTGTAGTTTTCCACATTCTATCTAGGGAGTACAGCAAACATGTAACAAGGTGCTCTTGTTAGATGAGACCAAAATGGAAACCTTTGACCTTTACGTGGGACAGAAGCCTAACACTGCACGTCACCCTGCAAAAAACACAATATCCACTTAGGAATATGGTGGTGGCACAGTCATGCTGTGGGAAAGCGTTTTCTCCACATCCCTCTTTGTAAATTTTTATACGTAAAAACGTTTGTGTCCTTTCTTTCACGTCACAATTATAAACTCAGCTGTGTTGTACTGTCACATACTATCTCAGTACAATCAAAAGAAGTTTGAGTTTGTAATGAAAAAATCTGAAAAAGGTTAATGACTAGGAAGAGTTTGTGAAGGCTCTGTGGATTTCTGAGTTTTTAACTTGACACCAGCAGTAGTGTTACCTTTCTATCGTTTAAACCTTCTGTGATAAGCTCACACAGCCAAGGGTATTGTTCTTTGTTTGCCTGTTGCCAGCTTGTATTGTCCTGGAGGACCTTTTTCTTCTTTGTGTTTTAATGACTGGTTGGCTTCAGGCTAAGAGCAGAGGGAGTTTTTTTTTTTTTCAGAGCTGACTGTTTATCCAGCAGCATGTTAAAGCCCTTTCAAACCGAGTGTGTCTGCCTGTCCGTGAAGCGCTAACACAATACCTGGCATTGCTCCAAAAGCCTTTTTTGGCGTTACCTTTCCGTCTGCTCCTCTGCCACTTTTTCCCGTTTGTTCCCAGCTTACAGTCATCTCTTACTGTATTAAAACACTTGTTTTTTTCAGTTTGGTTCACATGCTCCTGCACTTTGACCTCATCTACATGATTAAAAATATTTCCAGCCGTATAATAGGTGGAAGTGTGTCCCACATTCTCGCTTTCCAAACTGGGTCAAGCTTACTGGAAGCTTACCATACAATATGGGAGCAGAGGTCAGCCTGCAACTGGTGTCTGGTTTTTATAGCCCGTTTTGGATGATCTGTTTTTCTTCCCTACTACTGCTGCAAGTTAAAACTGCTGGGGTTATTTTCTCTGCTTTCATATGTTTTCACCTTTTATTACAAAAGAAAAAAATAAGTGATATTTTCATTTGAGTGAGGATCTCTTTTGCATGCCTCTTATTTTCTTACTTACACTCTGTGAGGTATGTTCTTATCTGGAGTTCCTCACCGAGTTTGGCTTGGCACCACCAGGCACTGCTGCATCAGTCCATGCTCAGAGCAGCCAGCCTGCACCATTCAGAGACGCGAAGGCCCTTGAACTTTGCACACAAATGTGGGGCAACCTCTGCGGTCACGAGGCTAATTAGTAACTTACGCACTGTGGCGCATTTGATCTCCCACAGACACACACACATTCTCTAATGAACTTATTAGATGCCAGCAGGGGGCTTCAACTCTTAACAAATCCTAAAATCGTATCTGCATGCTATCACCCTCCTAAAGCAGACTTCTTCAGTATATCCTGAGATGTTAGAACAGATACAGGTCTCACCTGTGTGTGTGTTTTTATGCATTACCTACATTCACTGAACAACTACTCATGCCGTTTCCGCTCAGCTTTTCCATGCCTCCTCCCAGCCTTGTCCAGCCGAACCCAGGCTGTAAATGTAAATGTTGTGAGGCCATACCTTGCATGAGGTCCCGAGCAGGGGAACCGCAGCCTAACTTATGTAACACCTTCTCCACCCTATGTGCTGTTGAAACCAGATGTTTACATACACTGTATAAAAAGACATACTCTATTTGTTTTATAACAGACTTAACTACTTTCATATTTTAGGTCAGTTATGATTATCAAAATTATTTTTGTTTGCTCAATGTGCCAATGATGAGACATTGTTTTTTTCTTTAGTAAGAGTCAGAATTGTATATGCTTTGTAGACTTCTGGTAGGGTAATAACAACATTTGAGTTAACTTGAGGCACACCTGTGAACTTTTATTTAGGCCACACCTCAAACACACTGGTTTCCTGTATGACGTCATGAAAAAAAATCTGAAGAAATCCGCCAGATGCCTGGAGGTGCCACATTCATCTTTTATGCAGGAATAAACCCTATGAAAATGTTCATCAACAGTATCATACAGTATCATACGTAAACATACATGGCAAGATGAGAAAGAGTGTGGCAACAGTTTAACTGTCCAACTTGGTTATACTTGGAATATGCCACAAGGACAGAAATTTGTTTGGAGGAGTGAAGGTGAGTTTTCAGACCTAAAAGCACTGTACTAATTGTCACGCATGGTGGTGGCAGTATCATGGTTGAGTGTCTGTTTCCCCGCCAGTGGCACTGGTGTGTCTTACAAAGTGAATAGGATTATGAAGCTGGAGGAGGACCTCCCGATTCTTCAACTTTCTCTCAAATCAACAGCTAGATGGTTGAAAGTTGAACACAATTGTCCCAACAGGACAAGGTTTTCAAAGGCATCAATCCTGGTTTTTGGAAGGATAAAGCTAAACCAACCAATTTGAATGACCTCTATTGCACCAGTAGGAGTTGTCAAATGTTCAGCCAGAGGAACATTTAGCTAAGAGACATTTTTTCCCAAATATTAGTTCTGGTATATGTTTATATTTGAACATTATGCACGGTTATGACTATGACTTGATTAGATAAAATCCATACTAAATTCTAATTTGTGCACCCAATTCATGTTTTCAAAAATAACTGTAGTTCCGTGCTGTATGATTCTTCCATATGAATCATTAAAAATGTTCAAAATTACTGATTTTGAACATTTTTAATGTTCAATGTTAATCCCCAAAATGAGTACATGGAAACGTTTGACTGGAGCTATAATAAACTAGTCTACTTGAAAGAAATCCAAGTTTTTTTCTTCATCTCTTCTGCTGTGTCTGTAAGGTGAAGAAAAGCATTTTTGTAACTTTTGTTTTCACAGATCTGAATGGAAAACAACAGCTAGACTTATGACCTTATTTAACCCAGCGAGTTTTTCTCCAAGGTCGACTAATAGGATTTCCGATTTGTCCTTGTTTAACATGAAGAAGTGGATGGTCAGACAGGATTGTTGTGGTTACAGCATTTGTGTAAACTCATCTTCAACCTCCTCCTTGAATGTTAATATGTTTGATTTTTCACTATGTGCAGCTGTATATTTCCTGATGTTGCATTTCTTCATACATGTACACCAACATATAACATGTAATGTTTTCCCTTTGCGTATTGGTAAAGTGTCAGCACTTTTATGCAGAGGGAATTAAAAAGTGATGTTTTGTGCCCCTCTCTAGTTTGCAGCTCCACCGTAGTAGTGTCATCCAGTGACTGTGCGTCTGGGTAATTTAAAGTCCGCTTAATCCTAATCTCTAATCCCATTCTCTGCCATCTGGTCCTGGCTAGACACAAAAAAAACCCTCCTCATACACCTACCGCACACAGCTAATCAGACTGAGGTGCAGCCATAGTGGAAGATTTTGTAGAAAAAACCCGTTCTTCTGCTAATGCAGAGCATGTTTACAGATAAGTCAGAAGGCTAAATATTTGTGAATGGCAAAATACTAGACACCACACGATCCTGTAATCTCTGTGTGGAATGTGAAGGACCTGGCTGAGAATGTTCGTCTGTTTTGAGGGCTAAAAACATTCAGAATCTAAAGGTCAGGTGTCATCCTGACAACACAACACATTTGGATCTTTGACCTGATTTTCTTTCTTCCTATATTTATGTTCGGTGTGTGTTTAAATGCAGGCTTCCTGTGGTCAGGGTTGCTGTTTTGCTGTCCGTAGATGAAGAGGGTTCAGAAGTTGCGTAACAGGGTGAGATACGTAACACTGTCAGGTGTGACTCAGCCTCTTAAAAGAGCTTTGTATTGTTGTGTAGTGTGTGTGTGTGCGTGTATGTGGTCAGTTGTAGTATCTTTTCTGGTTTTACAGCTCCAGTTCAATTAGAGGCACTTCAGCAAGTGCCCCACTTCACTTTACTGCTTCTGTACAGTGCCTTAAAAAGGTGTTTAAGGCCCCTGAACTTTTACATGAAAATCAAGTAGTTCCATATATTTTTGGGGGATTTTGATAGACCAATGCAAAGTCAAAGCAATACTTTTCACTTCAATTCACTTTATTTATATAGCCCTTTACTAAAGTACTTTAGAAAAAAAAGTTAATTAATCCGATCATACAGACTGATTCCAAGTCAGTTACATACTTTCCAAACTGAGTTATCAAACAATGCAGTCAAATTCAATTTTTTATTCAAATGGGTTAAAATCCAACCCAGCAGGTTCCATCAAATCACTGACTTGCTGCATGGATGAGCATGTAGCGACAGTGGACCTTTGCTTGCATTGTGTTGCTGACTTTGCAGCAATCCCTCATACTGAGCATGCATGTAGCAAGAGTGGAAAGGAATTCTCTCCTTTTACTTGTTAAGCCTGATGAACCCGCCGGTGAGTTGAGCTGAGGGATGCCCGTTTTTTGCCGGCTCTAAAAGTCGGCCAAACTCCGCCAAATAAATCAGGAATAGTAACAGTTGCAATAGTGGTTCCACTTGAAAAATATCCTTTTATGTCTTACCTTTACACAGGTACCAATAGTTTTCATGTGGACCATATAACTGTGGAGCTATAATTGATTAATTTAAGTTCTATAATTTCAGTGGAAATTGCCCTCAGGGCAGCAGAACCAGGCTCGGTGTGAGCGGCGATCTGCCACGACCGGCTGGGTGTTTGAGAAGACACACAAAGGCACTGATCCAGGAATACTTTAAGTTAAAATATTAAAGGCAGTAGTAGTACCTTTTGTGGCTTAATCTGGGAAAGAAACACAGCTAACCCTGAGCCAGTTTTCAAGTCTAGAGTATGAAAGAGAGCACATACAGTAAAAAGCTCAGCCAATAGCGCTGCCTACGACAGAGAAAGGGTAAACACTGAAAGACTCGGTCAAGTTTATCGTCTGTAGAAGGAGAACATGAAGTTGTTGGCAGCAGTTCCAGGAAGGAGTCACAGTTAAATAGAATGTGGCAGGACAATCTCCCCTATTTAGGTGATATTTGAAGGCAACTAGTTGCACTTTCGTTTATCTTGGGGTGTCAGAGTTGAGAGGGCTGAATACAAATGAATGCCAGTTTGGAGATTTTTTTTATTTGAAAATGTTAAAGTGTGCTCTTGTATGCACTTCACAATTATGCAAAACATTCAGTTGGAAAACCTATGAGCTTCGTAATGTGATAAAATGTGAAGAAGAAAATATGAATACTTTTGCAAGGCAACGGTACCTACCTTAAAGTTGCCCTTGTAGTGGTTTGTATGTAACTGTATGTATTATGGATTGCACATCCAGAGGTGTATGATTAGTGTGTTGTTGCAGCCTAATTCACTCAATCTGAAGATGGCGTTCTGTAAAATTACAGTGGGATATAGATGTCCCGAACCAAAAGCAGACCATCATTTATTCATGCGTCTATGGGGACGAGCGAGGTTCAGTGAGTTCATGCGGCTCCTTCTCTCTCTCTCTCTCTCTCTCTCTTACTGTCTCTCTCTCTCTTTCCGTCTATGTCTCTTCGTCATGCTGTCTGGCTCCTGCAGCGGCTTTCTGTACATGACACATGAGTGCAGCAGATGGAAGGGCAGAGATGTGAAAAAGCCTTTAAGGAAAGTGCCATAGGTGCAGTGTGAACATTGCTTCCTATAGTCGGTCTGTCTCTGTGCTGCATGTTTTCTGCCTGGTTATGTAATGTGGGGGCTGCCCAGTACTTTTCTGCTTCTTCCAGCCTCCCAAATTCAGTGTGTGACATGCCTTCCTGTTTTTCCAGCAACCCGGTGAACTCTTTCCCAGGGCGGTAGTTTGGAAAGTTAGCTCTCAGCCATGCATTTAATTGTCACAACTGGATGCAGGGTATTAACCCTTACTGTCTTATGGCAGCAGCTCTAAATAAAACCTATATATGTAGGTTGCTTTTGCCTTCATACCAATCATTTTACTGGCTGCAGAAAGTGTCTCTTCTACCTCATAAAAGCACAAAACCTGGTTTATGTAGGCATACAAGTATGTGTGACTGTGTACGGACTGCAGTGTATACTCACTGCAGTGAACAGTGTGTGTGCGCATCTAGGCCTCTCTATTGTCAGGGAGTTGAGCGCTGGAGCCGGCTTTTTTCCCGCCAGTGCGGCGTTTTGTGGGTGGGGTTTTGGCTGGCTTTAGAAGCAGAGTGCCACAGCTTCCCGCCCGATATGTAAATAGGTTCAAGGTGGGTGGGGATGGGATCCTCCCATATTGCGGCACTTAACGCTGTCCCTGCCAGGCTGGAAACAACAGAAACAACAGAGCAGAATAAATGGCTGTATGTGTCATAACCAGTTTGTAAAATAAAGACACACAGCCTGGGAAACCTGTGCAAGAAAGATGAAGTTTAAGTCAGTGAGGTGAACCTAGCAGAGCACAATCGCATCTGAAGTGCCTTGTAAAAATATTCATATCCACTGAAGTCTATTAAGAGCTTTACAGGGACTTTGGAGGAGCTGGAAGGATGGAAAACCTGTCAGCAGGACAACTATAGGTGGTGGATCACACAAATCTGAGCTTTATGGAAGAGTAGCAAGAAGAAAGCCATTGTTGTTCCCATTTGCGGTTTTCCACAAGCCATCTAGGAGACAGAGGAAACATGTGGAGGAAGTATAGAACAAGGTTTCATGACTCTCCTTTGTTTTTAGAGATTCCTGCTTAATGCAGAATTATCCCAACTGTAGCGTTGTTAGCGGCTAACTGTTAGCCCATCTCTGGATTCTCAGTAATTATTTATTGTTTTTTGTCTTTCACTCGTTTTAAACCTGAGTGTAAAAAATGTTGGCTATAAAAATATTCAGAGTTGGGGGAGGCGTCTTTACTGTTGTCGCCAGCTCAATTAGCTGCATCCATTAACACAGCAGGGCATTTCAGGAACTACTTCCTTTCTTACTTCAAAATAAGAATCTCAAACAAAGATCTTCAAAAAGTAGATCTTCTGCCATGAGATGTCATTACACCCCAGTAATAATAAAAACACTAATCTTATGTTTATTTTATAGTTTTTTTTTGCTTGTGTTTTTCTTTTTGTCTATTTAGGACTGGGATTGAATGTGTGGGGGCCATTTTTCTGTCTGCTAATACGTTTTTTCATTCATGCAAGAGCTCATTCCAGTTTACTACCACTTTCAAAATGTGATTTTTGTTTTGTTCAAACTGATATTACCAGCTTCCCCCCTGTCCACATCATGACTTTGTTCAGCAGTAAGTAGCTGTACCATTCCAGGTTTACACCATGTTTCCTGAAACAAAGTCCCAGGTATTTTCACAAGATTACCAGATACCAACTGACCATTCACTAACCTAAAACATGTATCTCTAGGAGTACAGGAGCATAGAACCAACCTGAAACATGACTTAATTAAAACAACTTGTTTCTCGCTTTGTTTTCCTCTTTCCAACAATGCTTCAATCTGCTCGGGAAGCAAAGACTTAGACCATCAGCTCGACTTTTACAGGTACTTAAAACAGATGTGGTATTTTTTGACAAATTCAAATGGCTTGCTCATGTTTTAAGCGTGTTATGCAATCTGACGTAACATTAGATGCCCTGTGGACCAGCGGCAAGTTTTGTGCACACACGTGTGCTCGCCCACACCCTCTCAGGCCCATTTCAAGGGCCCCATTATATTATTGAACAAGTTTTGCAGGATGGAGAACACACCTGCAAAGGATAAAGACCATCTGTCCTGCACTAAATTAGCCAAATTTTAAAAAGAAAAAATATTAAGGGTAATAATGTTTGCACAACTCTGCTGAAAAAACAGCTTTTTCTGGTGAAAAGACCAAGACAGGAAACTTCTGTCTTCATCTTTAATGCCACACATCCCATGTACAACTCAAATAATAAAACCATAAACTTGATGTCCCATTTTTAATTTGGTTCTCATTATTTATATCACAAAAACCTGGAATTTTCTCAGGGGTGTGCAGACTTTTTATTTCCAATTTGTATCAGTTTTCTATCTGGCTTTCTCCTATTGAAATTAGACTTTAGATGAATTCCAACGCAGGATCATAAGGTCTTGTTAATGTGCTTCTCGCCACAGTTGGTAATCACATCTTTGAGTGGTGCAACAGTTGGTGAGCGGCCTTAAACACGCTCCGCCTGATTTACATTGGGTGATGACTGTGGCTGATCAGTTAGCTCTGTCAGAGTTAAAGTGAAAGGTGGCAGGGGAAGCCGACAGAGGGAAACCGCTGTGTTTGTGTATCAGTCTCTGTTTGGATGATAAGTTGTTCCCTCCTGAGAGCAGTTAACGGTTAACACTGGATCCGCCTGCTGCCGTGGCGGGAAACGAGGAAAGCAACAAAGCAAGAGGTGGATTTGCAAAGCATTTCAGAGGAACTATAGATTGATCTGAGATAATCTTTGACTGTTGGAAGAACTGAAGCCGCTGCTCGTGTTTGCTTTGTGAGCTTAACAGTAGCTCATATGTTGTACTTTAGGACACTCAAAATTCAACAATAAAATATAGATTTGCATATTTTACTTCCTCTTTATATTCATTAATCATCACATAAATGGTTTCCGAATAAAAATGCCCAGTTAAAGCATTCAAATGAGGGTTAAACTGTGTAAAGGTATAATGGATTGTTATGTTGTTGCAAACACTCTTTGTTGAAGGATAATAAACCTGTACCTTTATTATAAATGTGCCAGTAGGGAAGTAAACTGTAACAGTGGTTCCTTATTTATGACACGGCAGTTGGGACACCAAGTCAAGCCTACAGGTATTTGTAGGTCACACACAAAGGGCTTTTGTCTTATGTTTCTAGCTTGAAGCTGAGGTTTTTTTCTATAATATAAAACAAAATTGTTCTGCTGCTTTCTGTAACATATGTTCCTTCTGACCAGTTCAACTATGCCCCCCTGCCCCACATTACACCTTAAAGGTAAAGATTCTGTACAGGGAACACTTAAAATAATCATTAAATCTTGTTTTGAGTCTAAATTAATTGCAAAACATTACAGCTTATTTGCAGAACGACGTAAGCTGATACATTTTTATCATAGTATCGGTTATGTTCTTCTGTGTTGATCCAGTTTTAGCAGGTTTGGAGGTTATGTATACAGGGGTTGGACAATGAAACTGAAACACCTGGTTTTAGACCACAATAATTTATTAGTATGGTGTAGGGCCTCCTTTTGCGGCCAATACAGCGTCAATTCATCTTGGAATGA
The DNA here is from genome assembly GCA_036173005.1 of Crenichthys baileyi. Classification (NCBI taxonomy): domain Eukaryota; kingdom Metazoa; phylum Chordata; class Actinopteri; order Cyprinodontiformes; family Goodeidae; genus Crenichthys; species Crenichthys baileyi. The sequence goes on from JAHHUM010000307.1 coordinate 154,908, forward strand.
CATATACAAGTCCTGCACAGTGGTCAGAGGGATTTTTAAGCCATTCTTCTTGCAGGATAGTGGCCAGTCACTACGTGATACTGGTGGAGGAAAACGTTTCCTGACTCGCTCCTCCAAAACACCCCAAAGTGGCTCAATAATATTTAGATCTGGTGACTGTGCAGGCCATGGGAGATGTTCAACTTCACTTTCATGTTCATCAAACCAATCTTTCACCAATCTTGCTGTGTGTATTGGTGCATTGTCATCCTGATTCACGGCACCGCCTTCAGGATACAATGTTTGAACCACTGGATGCACCTGGTCCTCAAGAAAGGTTCAGTAGTCCTTGGCAGTGACGCGCCATCTAGCACAAGTATTGGGCCAAGGGAATGCCATGATATGGCAGCCCAAACCATCACTGATCCACCCCCATGCTTCACTCTGGGCATGCAACAGTCTGGGTGGTACGCTTCTTTGGGGCTTCTCCACACTGTAACTCTCCCGGATGTGGGGAAAACAGTAAAGGTGGACTCATCAGAGAACAATACATGTTTCACATTGTCCACAGCCCAAGATTTGCGCTCCTTGCACCATTGAAACCGAGGTTTGGTATTGGCATGAGTGACCAAAGGTTTGGCTATAGCAGCCCGGCCGTGTATATTGACCCTGTGGATCTCCCGACGGACAGTTCTGGTGGAAACAGGAGAGTTGAGGTGCACATTTAATTCTGCCGTGATTTGGGAAGCCGTGGTTTTATGTTTTTTTGGATACAATCCGGGTTAGCACCCGAACATCCCTTTCAGACAGCTTCCTCTTGCGTCCACAGTTAATCCTGTTGGATGTGGTTCGTCCTTCTTGGTGGTATGCTGACATTACCCTGGATACCGTGGCTCTTGATACATCACAAAGACTTGCTGTCTTGGTCACAGATGCGCCAGCAAGACGTGCACCAACAATTTGTCCTCTTTTGAACTCTGGTATGTCACCCATAATGTTGTGTGCGTTTCAATATTTTGAGCAAAACTGTGCTCTTACCCTGCTAATTGAACCTTCACACTCTGCTCTTACTGGTGCAATGTGCAATCAATGAAGACTGGCTACCAGGCTGGTCCAATTTAGCCATGAAACCTCCCACACTAAAATGACAGGTATTTCAGTTTAATTGTCCAACCCCTGTATATCCTCGCAGGCACGTTTACAACGACCTTTTGCTGCCTCCTTGTGGTAATATGTAGTACATACTACAGTAAGCTGAAGGTGATGTGCAAAGTAAGAACAAATCAGCTTGTAAATTCAAATCAAAAGGTAAAAGGGTTTATGTGTAAATAAAGCATACCACTAACAACTGATTAAAAAGCTTTGTTGTGTATACTGCCTTTTAAAAGTATTCATACCTGATCTACTTTTTACATTACATTTTACATTTTGTCACTTTACCACCACAAACTCCAATGTATTCTATTGGGATTTATGTGAAACCAACATAGTGTGATGTGGAAGAGAAATTTTCCATGATTTTCAAACCTTTAGCAACATAAGAAAATCTGAAAAGTGTGATTTACATTCTTAGTCACTACTTTGTAGAACCACCTTTTAATGCAGTTACAGCTGCAAGCCTTTTGGGTTATATCTCAACCAGCTTTGCTCATCTGGAGACTTTTGTGCATTCTTCTTTGCAACAGCTCAGTTTGAGTCAGACTTGTAGCATAATGTCGGTGAATATCAGTTGCCTGGCTGTGAGTTAATGTAGTTTTCCTTCAACAAGGTAAACCTCCACAAAAAACCTGCCACAAAAAAAGCCTGGGATGTTTTTTTGTAACCCAACTCTGCTTTAAACCTCTACATAATTGTATTCTTCACCTGTCTGCTGTGTTGCTTGGTCTTCATTATAGTTTTTTCACAACTGTTGTCTAACAAACAGGCCTTCATAGAACACCTGCATTTATACTGAGATTAAATTACCAAAGAATAGAATGCATTAACTAATCAGGAAACTTCAAAAGGCAATCCAATTTTATTTAGGGGCATCAAAGTAAAGGGGACTTGCTTTACAAATAAACAGTTTTGACTTTTTATTTACATGTTTCTTTAGGTTTATGTTTTGCAAAAAGAACAACAGTTTAACTGTTGCACGAGATAGTTTGAAAGTATAAAAAATGAGCCAACAAACATGTTCTAAAACTGATTCTATAGATTTAGTTGGAAATTGTACCACAAGTAACTCCATGGGTGAGAGTTAGCAAGCACGTTACGTAATGTTAGCTAGCTTGGAAGTAGCTCTCAAAAGCAGCAGTGAATGGAAGCAGCTGAAAGTCTCACTTTTCTACACATTATCAGTCAACGTTTTATGCACACTACACTAAACTACATTAGCTATCCATCATTCCACACAAAATCTGTTGTTCCGTGTAGTTTTTTCTCAAAAACATTGGTCCTAACGTGTCATTTCAAGCAAATGGTACACATATGCTGGCTGGAAGGGAAGTCAAAATGCCAGTATACAATCTGTCATTAATATTCAGACACTGAGGAAATGAAGTGATCTGCTCCTGCTGCTAATTGTGATGGGTAAACATGCTTGAGGAATGCTCGAGAGCAGCAATTGAGAGCAGTTATTGATTTAGTTTAATAACATGATCTGGGTATGTCAGCAGATGTTTTAAACGGATTAAGAACATGCCCTGAGAAAACAACCTGTTTTAGGTGGTTATGCTTTGTGGTTCTGGATGACATACATTGAAGAGCATCTCTCCAAAGGCTTTTTTTGTCAGAAAGGTGTCTTTTAATTATATCTGCTTTCATAAACACTGTAAAGGCAACAGGGATTTAATTTCAAGATGTTTATGTTGTCTGGCTCTAATGTATGTTTTCTCTTTAAGAAAAAGATGCTGACCCTTTATGTCCCAGATATGACACACAGACGCACAACATCAGCGTTTGAATGTAATAAATGAGAAGTTTATTGTTGCACAAAATATACAAAAGAACAAGCAAATGGAGAGCCCCTCCCCTCCCTCTGGTTCATTTGCCTTAATGAAGCTGAATTTCTGAAACCTATGACTACGGCAAGTCTGATGGCCAAGCCAAACGCATGGTAATTCTGAGAGACAACACATACCCGAATCCAGCATCACTGAACAATTAAAAATGAATAGAAACACCTTATTTACACACTCTTGTCAGAACTTTTACAACATGCCATCTATGTATGTATTACAGGATGCACTCGGGCACACATCCCTGTATAGAAAATATATTATAAATTAAATCAGACAAAGGTCTATCGACATCCAAAATACAACAGTTCTTAAGCTCCTTTTTTTCACGTTTCCTTTCTAACTGGCTGAATGGCGTCCTCGGGCTCACACTAAAAGAAACAACTCTAGTTGGGTGGAGGTGGGAATGTTGGCTGAGAATCCAAGCGAAGCGTGTAGATGTCGAACAAGAGAAGACTCGCTTATTTACACTGGAACGCTCAGATCTCTCCTAAAACGCCTGATCTTTCCTTGTCATTTCTTCTTGTATTTAAGATGCTCAGTGATCTGTCAGGACTACCAAACCCCCCTGTAGCCTGTTTGATGATGTAATAAAAGTGTAAACGAGTTAGCGTTTGGCACTAGGTGAAGAGGTGTGCTGTAGATTCCCATGATTCGTGTAGGATTTGCTTTCTTTAGCACTAGGTTGAGAGAAGAACTAATTGGAGAGCAGGTCTGATTTTCTTGGATTGTTTCTGTCCAACATATCAGCTGGATCAACATAAAGCTGGATAATGACACATCTTTTCCTTTTGATCTCTAAGAAGCTAGCGCTGGGATATCTGAGCAACATTAGCACCATGTAGAGAAAAATGCAGATATGAAGATTTTCAAGTAAAGCCAGACAGCTCACAAAGGTTTTTGTACTGCAAAGTGTTCAGCTCCAGAGCACATTAATTGGGTGGATGTTTTTTATTTGGTGCCCAAGGAAAACTACAAATCAAATGGATGGATGAGATGGATGGGAATCAATCGGGGGGAAAAAATGGAGGTCTTTTCATCCTATACCCCACAGCGGCACTGATGTGAGGAAAGAAGGGACAGAGACAGAAGCAAATCTCCGGAGTGGATCCATCACATTGCTTCATTCGCCTGCATATGGAAACCAGTGCAGCTGAGGGATATGAAGAGGCCAAGCCACGATTCCCACAGGAACGGGAAGGCTTCAAGGAACAAGTTTGGGATTTCAGGAGAACACACATGGCATTATCTTTCAAAAAATACTTGTCTGACTACAGCGGGAACATGAACTCTAACTATTTTGGTTCTGACCTTAAATTTTCCAATATACTGTAGCTTCTTCAGTTATCCTACCTACTGTTAATCTGCGGCTTGTGTTTCCCTTTTTTTAAATAAATATCTATAATCTTCATTTCTGGCTTTTTTTGTCTTTTCTTACTTTACAAAATGAAAGACAGAATGATGGACAGCTGATAATATATATAATTAAATTCCTCTTTTTCTTATAATCAGGTCACTCCTAACTCAGAGATGGTTCTCTTCGTTCGTTGTAAACAAACAGCTTTTTCAGCCACTGGCGTCTTTTTCCCTCCATCTTCAAGTGCGCTCCGACATTTCTCCCTCTCCTCTTCTGTTCTTTCATTGCAGCAGGGCTCTGATTTGTTTGGAGGTGCTGTCATCGTTTAGATGTCGTGTCGTATACCTGAAGAAGAAAAAAACAAAACAATCAGGCCAGAATGATTTGACAAAACCTTTTAATTACAGAATCAGGTGCAATTATTGGCACCCCTGGAAGCATAACCTCACACCCCCCAAACAACTGGAAATATCAACCTTTAATTTGAGTACATTTATTCAGTTGGAGTGAAAAAAAAACATGTTAAATAATTGTTACAATTATTAAAACCTCTAAAAAATGTCATTTTTAGCTTTAAACACTCCAGGTGGGTTTGGCCTGAAGCAAAGAATAAATATTTGGGAAGGGACATCATGGCTACCTTTTGGTACGGTGGAAGATGTGTGATGCTGAGGACCTATTTCTCTTCCAAAGGCCTGGAGAACCTTGATGCATGGCACCATGAACTCCTTGAAATCGCAGGACATTTTAAATATAAAAAGTGGTGGCTTCTAACATAACACTGAAGATGAGTTGCCATTCGGTCTTTCAGCAGCAAAATGATTAAAACCGTCAGGCCAGATCAACCCGGAAATTATTCACATTGTTGCAGAAAAGGGTTCAGTAAATCATCATACATTCCAAGAGGTCTAAAAATGTTTTTTACTTTTTGCTTCACTAATAGACAGGCATACAATTTCCAAATTTTTTTCAGTTAAATGTTTTTAGCATATTCTAATCAACAAGAACAAAATAAGGTTCAGTCTTTCTTTTAAAACGCTTGCTGTGTTTAGCAAAGTTTAATAAATAGGTGCCCCCAAGTCTGCTTTGGATTAAACGTCAGTGGATGGTTGTGGTTTTATTCACTATTAAACCAAAATGTAAGCAAAAAACATGGTTTATGACACATGATTCCTTTGTGTTGTCTTTGCATCATTTCTGAAGGGCCTCTCAGCAGTCAAATAATTTCCCCAAAATAAACTTTTAAAAAGTGTCGACCTGCATAAAGTCCAATTTTATAATTTGTTTAAATTGTACTACAAAAACTCGTCCCAAGGGCTGCAATATGAACATCCGTGATCTAGAGCGGTTGTGCAGAGTGTAATGGTCAAAGATCCCTCTCTCTGTTTGCTTCATACTTGGGAAATGTTATAGGAGAAGAGTGAATGAAGTCCTGTTGACCAAAATAATACTGACAGAAGGGATGATAAGTGTGGCACAGGTGATCTTCTTTTCCCATCTGTACTCAAATAAAGAAAATATGTTTTAAAAAAGACCTTTACCAGAGGTGTAAGTAAGTGTGGCCAGCCTTTTTCCGTACTCACCTCAGTGCGTTCAGAAGTCCTTCCACACTGTTGGACGGTTGCTCTTTCAGCACCTTGATGCAGCCTTTCATCTACCAGCCAACAGAGACAACACGGGGCATTAGAGGACAACGGAGAAAAGGTCAAAAGCCTGGGATCAACCTCATCTACAAGTTGCTGCTGATGTCTACCAGTTTATTTTTGCAAACACAGTCACAAGCAGATTTACAGTCTGTGGGCCGTTGAGCGAGAATTTGTAAGAGGCCCCTAGCACGATTAAACTGATCTCTTCAAAGACATTTTTGCTCTTTAATAATTTAAAGATTTAATTTTGTTAGGTAATACCAAATTATGGTATTACTTGTCACTGAGTTCCCTTTTAAACATTTCTTCCTTGCTTAGAGAAGTGTTCTCATAGCAACAAGTACTCTAGACTGTGATGTGTGTAAGCACAGAAGTAACAGGACGAGCTGCAGTAAGAACGCAGTGTTAATTCCTGTGCTTTAGACACTTTGAGATGTCAGTTATTAGATATTAAAAACAAGAAATGGAACAGCAGCAGTAGAGATCGGCAGAATAATTAGAAGTGACTGGCAGTCCAGTGTTTGCTGCTGTATATAAAGCACAGCACAACATTTAGAGGAAGAGCTGCCAGGTGGCGCAGTTTTCACCAGATGCAGCAAATGTTACAAACCTTTTCATTTTCCAGACATGTCTGGTAACATGTCAGTATGTTAATACAAAGTTATCACCATCACTTTCCCTTATTTACAGGCAGATTCTAAAGTATGAAGCCAGGAAGCAGCTGTTTAATGTAAACATACTGTCTTAAAAAAGCGTTTCCATTTGGATTCAGGTCTGGACTTTGACCGTGCCATTCTGACACACCATAGTAGCTCTGGGTGTATGCATAGGATCGTTGTCCTCCTGAAAGGTGAGCCTCTGCCCTAGCTTCAAGTCTCCAGCAGCTTCCAACAGGTTTGTCCTTTATTTAGCTCTATCAATCCTCCCACTGCCTCTGACCAGCTTCCCTGTTCCAACTAAAGACAATCATCCCACAGCATGATGCTGCCACCATGTTTTAAATGATGGTGGATGTAGTGTTAGTTTCTGCCACACTTAGCGTATTACATATAGACTTAAAGGCTCAATTTTCGTCTCATCAGACCAAACCATCTTTCTTCCACATGTCCTGTGACAAACTTCTTCCAACAAACACTTTATTTTGCTGCTCTTCCATAAAAGCCAGATTTGTAAAGTGTAATACTGATAGTGGTCCTGTTTGGAGATTCTCCGATCTGAGCTGGGGATCTTTGCAGCTCCCCCAGAGTTACTATGGGTCTCTGGGTAGGTACTCTGATTAATGCTCTCCTTCTCTGGCCTGACAGGCTTGGCCATGAGTATTGCAGTCACGTCATACTCTTCCGAGTTTCGGATGAAAGGTTGAACGGTGCTCCATAATATGATCAAAGCTTGGGATATTCGAACCCTGCTTTGAATGTCTGTTATGTTACTTGATCAGAGTTAAACACACTGAAGTTTTAGGATGTGATGTGACAAATTGTGCAATTTCGCAAAAGACCCCGTACGCTTCCTCATGGTTGAGCTATGTGAGCAATTCTGTACATATCTACTGAACTCACGTCAATTTTGGAGGTTTTGGCGAAGGCCCCGACAGGATGAACATGGTCGTAGAGGATGATGACGCCTACCATCACCCTCATGCAGAACAGCATGGTGTCTGTGTTGGTGAACCGGCAGCGGTACTCCCTACAACATAGAGCGTCACAGAAAAAAAATACTTATCTTCTGAAAGCAAGTCTTACATTCAGATTAAAGAGCAGAAAGGAACATAGGGCCAAGGTGACCACCAGATGACAGAGAGCAAAAGACAAATCCAAGAGGTAAAGAGAATAAGGAGAGAATGTGATGGATTACTAGGAGGGAAAACACTTACGGCGTCTCCAGCATGACACGACACACACAGGCCATGGTGCTGAGGCAGTCTGTGGTGTCCTCTATGGGCAGGGTCTTATTCTGCACAGAGACAACCAGACCACATATGACCCTTTGTTTGCACTTTAAATTCTGGACCTTTAATGTGTGAAAACATTGTGAGGAAATCTTTAAACACTAGGGGGAGACAAAGCACACTAGGTATGGAAAGCCGATAATTCAAAATTAAATAAATACTGCTATTGATAAATTATTAATAAATATTCCATGAAATAAATAAATATCCCCATGAAATAAAACAAAATAATTATGTTAAAGAAATTTTCATCTTATTTTATTTAATTCATTTCAAGATTTATTTAATTTACTTAAAGAATTATTAATTTATTTTACTTAGATGTTTATTTATTTATTTATTTATTTCATAATGCAGTTTTATTTTGTACAGCTACTTTACCTTTTCACCCCGTTTTTCATTTTAAGCTCTTTTTATTTCATGTTCTGATATTCAAATGAGGGGGCGGGTATTTTATCTGTGGGGCGGCGCTGGGACAGCAGGGCCGAGCTCAATTCGTGGCTGAGGCCGGCAGAAGCATGCCGCTACCTGCCAGAAGACAGCATGCCGGAGGGAGCCAGGGGATTCTGCGAGGATGGCCCTGGCTCCCTCCTCTGGCTCCGGCCTAAAAGCCTGCCACGGCGGTTGCTGCTGTTTTTGTGGAAACCGATGCTGATTATCGGCAAACGGGATGTCATACTGTTATAGCCTGTTACTTTTAAATGATGATGTCTTTATTGGTTTTTATTTAATAAACAGCGTTAGACCCATAACATAATGTGGCTGTATTTACTTGAGATGGGAAATAAATAGCGTAATGTGTGTGTATGACGTAATGAAAGGATGACGAAGACTTATTGCACAAACAGTTGGTTTATTATAGAGCACGAGTGGCTATTCTGAATTGTCACTCACAGAAAATTTTAAATAAATGCTTAAAAACACGCTGGCACTCTATGGAAGTCCCTGGCCACAAGGCTGCCACAGGGTGCTACGGGGTGCCAGACCGGCTGTAAAAGCCTTTATTTAACATGCTGCCACGGCCGCCCCTGTTTTTTTGAAAGCCAATGCTGATTATCGGCAAATGGAATGTCGTTATTGTTACTATTGCTTGTTAGTCAGTAATTACTTTCAAATGATGATGTCATTGTTGGCTATTATTTAATAAACAGCGTTAGACCCATAACATAAGGTGGCTGTATTTACTTGGATGGAAAATAAATAGCACTATGTGTGTGTATGACGTAATGAAAGGATGACGAAGACTTATTGCACAAACAGCTTCCACAAAAACAGCAGCAACCGCCGTGGCAGGCTTTTAGGCTGGAGCCAGGGGAGGGACCCAGGGGCATCCTCGCAGAATCCCCTGGCTCCCTCCGCCTTGCTGTCTTCTGGCAGGTAGTGGCATGCTGCCGGCCACAGCCACGAATTGAGCTCGGCCCTGCTGTCCCAGTGCCGCCCCACAGATAAAACCCCGCCCCCTCATTTGGATATAAGAACATGAAATAAAAAGAGCTTAAAATGAAAAACGGGGTGAAATACGTAAAGTAGCTTTACAAAATAAAACTGCATTATGAAATAAATAAATAAATATCTTAGTAAAATAAATAAATAAATCTTTAAGTAAATTAAATAAATATTTGAGTAGATTAAATAAATCTTGAAATGAATTAAATAGAAAAAAAAAGAAAATTCCTTTTAACATAATTATTTTGTTTTATTTCATGGGGATATTAATTTATTTCATGGAATATTTATTAATAATTTATCAATAGCAGTATTTATTTATTTATTTTATTTTGAATTAAACGGCTTTCCATAACTAGGAGAGTAAAATATTAAGTGTAAAACGATTTGGCTAAATGAAAGTAGGGAACAGCCTGACATTGCATTTTACATGAGGCTCAGCAACGTTTCTCAGATTCATGCCCCATCAGGAAATTTACGTTGCCTTTTTTTATATATGTATATATTTATTTAAAATATGACATTTATGTCTTTCTTGGTGGCCCAGAGATATGAATAGAGAGTACATCTTATTTCCATTAAAAGGGTGGCATAATCCTTTAAAATATGTTTAAAACTGCTTTCCAGATCGATAAATAAAACAGAATAACAATAACTTACAACAAAGATAGAAACAGAACAACAGTGGGTTAAAATCAAGGTAATAATCAGGCAGGATTTGTTTTAAACAATATTATTACATATATACTATATTGCCACAGCATTGGATCATTTGCCCTTACACACATGAATCCTTTGCAGCAGTAACAACTTTTCTGGGAAGGATTTCCACAAGGTTTAGATGTGTGTTTATGTCAATATTTGACCATTCTTCCAAAAGCGCATTTGTAAGGTCAGACATTGATGTTGGACAATGTTGGCTCTCTAATTCATCCCGAAGGTGTTTTAAATTTGCATGTTTTGCTATTTCATTTACAGCACTTTGGTTAATGGGAAGAGTTTTAATTGTGCTTTACAATAAACTTGATTTGACTTTAGTTTGTTAATCATAGGGCCATATACAAATGTCAACTTGTTTTTATTGTGACCATGGTTTTTATACATTACCTGCAATCACACACGTAAAGTCCATGAAATCTGCTACTTTTGAGACTTCAGCTAAATTTCACAGTTAATTTTCCAACATGTTTTGCCAATAATAATTTTCAATAACTGGGTCTTTTTTTGACTCAGTGAGTCTTTTTTGCCCTGGCACACTTTTATTTATTATGTCAATACTTCCTTCACCTTTCCCTTATACAAAAATACAATTAAAACTCACTTGACTTGTTTTGTGTTCAGTTAGACTTTGACCTCTGGGAACTGTACCTCTGAAACGAACTTGGTGGTGGCGTTACTCAAGGTCTTCAGCATCGGTGTTGCTTCAGCGTAGAACAGGGACATCCGATTGGCCATCTCGTTGTTTACCTCATTCTCTGCATCCAGCTGCGTGGACCCAAGAAGAGATGCAACAGTTTAATAATAATGCCATTTATAACTCTGGTGTTATTACTCAGTTGTCAAATGCAATATTGATTGTGCATGTCTATGTGTTGATACAAGGAGAGCAGTGCTCCCACCTAAATCATTAATAATTAAAGAAAGAAGGTAAAGCCATTCTGCCTTGATTTACTTCATCATGATCTTACCTGCTGGTTATTCAACCTGTTCCTACTTATAGTCCTCCTGTAGTAGCTGAAGTCATTTTGAATGGCCGGATTTGTCATCTGCACAATGACAGGAAATGGGATATATTTGATTTTATGACGAAATATAATTTTTTTGTGCAATAGAGGTGATTATCAGAACAAAAGTGATTATTTTCACCTTTAGTTCATCAAAGCTGAGTGTAAAATGAAGGATCTCTGCAAACTGTTTGGCCAGGGCCTGCTCTCGCTCCAGGTGCTGCATGGGAGCATAGGGAGGGCTCGTTAGCGCCTCCAACAGGCTGCGCAGGGCGTTCTCTGCAAAGTAAAGCACACCTCAGAAATTCAAAACTATCTCCTTTTATTCAGCTTGTTACAATCTAGAGACCTGTTTATAAAACTTTAAGGTAAAAATATAAACGGCGTTACAAAGTGTAATATTCACTAAATAACAGAAAATAGTGAAGTAGAAGGAAAATAATATGAATTTTTAAAATTTGTTTTACAAATAGAAATCTGTGCAATTGGCATGTGTGTCCCATGCATTTATACTCAGCCCCATTTATTCTGACGCTCCTAAATATCCTAAATCCAGTGCAACCAAATACCTCACAGGTAAACTAACAAGTAAGAGGAGTAGGCCTGCATGTACACTCTATGTTTAATCTCAGTGTTAACGCATCTGTTCTAAGAGGGGCTCGGCAGTTTGTTAGAGAACATTAGCAAATAAACAACATCAGGAAGACCAAGAAACACACCAGACGCGATGGGATACATGTTGGTGGGAGCAAAGCTGTGAGGAAGTTTTTCTTCAGTGGGGACAGGGAAGTTGCTCAGATTGGAATATATGTAAAGCTAAATACATGTTGATCCTGTAAAAAACTGTTAAAGGCTGCAAAAGACTTAAGTCATGTTCCAGCTGGACGGCGAACCTACATATACAGCCAGAGCTACACGAACTGGTCTACATCAAGCACATTCGTGTGTTAGAAAGGCCTAGTCAAAGTATTGATATAAACCCAACTAAACATATGAGATGACATTGATCATCGCAAATGCTCTCCATCCAATCTGACTGAATTTGAGTTATATTGCAAAGAAAAATAAGCAAATCAAAGCTGGTAGAGACATACTCCAAATGACTTGAAGCAGTGAAAGTTGGTTTCACAGAACCAGCTTTCAGAGCTGCTGAATGCAAATGCAGGCCACACCTTTTAGATTTGTCTGTGTAAAAAGATTTAACTTCTGTTGCATTTTCCTTCCTCTTCATTATTATGCACTACTTAGTGTTGATCTATTACATAAAATGACATTAAAAAACATTAAGGTTTGTGTTTGTGGCATGACAAAAAGTGAAAAAGGTTTGAGCAGCGTAAATAATTTTGCAAGACACCGAATGATGTGAATGCGTAGAGGCTCATCCCTTTCATATCACTGACTATACATATCCTCTTTGTCGAAAATGGCATTAAGCTAAACCTTTATAAGGTATTAGTCCCTATAAAAAATCCGACACCAGAGCCTGACCTCAGAGGCTGCATGGTGTAGGGATGCATCAAAAGCAAAGCCTCCTGTGACCCCATCTCTTCCTCTGCATTAAAAATGCATCATGGCCTATAAATACAGCAGAGAAGTGTTTAATCTAAAGGGCCAGGCCAGAAACCCCAGTCTCCCTCCTGCTGCTACCACAAACCACCGGCTCTCCATCCTGTGCACTAACTCCTATTGATTTAATGTGCTGGATTGCATAGTTTTGCAAGTTTTGATTTGCTGTAAATTAATTATTTAATGTTTTGTATAATATAACAAAATATGAAAAAGAAAGCAGCTCAGGATGTAGAAAGAGGAGGAGGAATTTGTAGTCTGAACCCTCTGGTCATAATCCTTCCCTCTCCATCATGGAGCTTGAACTCCCCTCTGATAGTGGAGAGACATTCTCATCAATTATTAGCCAGCCCTCACTTTATGGTAAGATGAGAACACCGTGTCCCTGAAATGGAGGTATTATTGGAAGGCAGAGCAGAGGCGGCTGCTGAACTCTGTTTAACTATCCCTGTCTCTTTCAGCACTGGACAACCATGTACCACTGTTTCCATAGCAACGGCTGCCTCGCGGCTTGGTCAGGATGCTGCAGAGATGTTGGCGAGGACGTGGCTCCGTTTTGAGTGTACATGTGTGCTCAGGAATGCTGTTGGACCAAAAATGCAGTCTAAATGACAACAAGGGCTCTTAGCAGCCATTATTCCATCTTCATCACCCTTAAGGGAATCTTAACTTGAAAAGATTATGTATAGCAGGAAAGTACTGTCATCTTACTCTTTTGGCTTCAACATTGTGTAAGAAAAGCTTAACTTCTGGTTTCCTGAAAGTTTTAGATATTCCACTGCGTGATCAGACCTGATTTAAAGGAATGGGTCATTAGCAGGATCCTCCAGGAGAATTAGATGTATTGGATCAGGGACACATCTAAAGGATACCGGCCTCTGATGATGCTAGATTTGCATGCTGCCTCTCCTTTGTGGTCCCTGAGGGTTAACTGAATGGAAACTTTGCTCAAGCGTTATTGAATTGCATTGCATTTTTGCATAACTGAGGTTCTGGGTCAATTTGCATATTCATACACCTACTTTGCCCTTTCCCGCTTCGGCTATGTACCCATAAACCACCAATTTCGTACTTGTAGGCCTACTCAAATTATGTGCAGTCTGGGAAAAGTTTGGCCCACTCCTCACATGCCAAATGTTTTTCTTTTTTTGTGCACATACAGCCCACTCCAGTAATCAGACAGGAAAGTTTGTGAAGACAGAAAGGAATGACGTGCAGCAAATGGCCTGAGACCGGGAAATGAACCTAGGACAACCGCGTTGACAACTATAGCAACCGCACGTGGTGTACCACCTCTACCAACTGAGCCACCAACTGAGTCATCAGTACCCCCAATATGCCTTCCATCATTTTTAAGTGTATCAAAAGTCTTTACTTTTATTTTTGCCGTATACCACTCGTGCTGCAGTTTTCTGCGCATCCAGCAGGTTACAGTGTGGCGAACAGCAGACACTTTTTGTTCAGATTTAGATTATAGTTCTAGTCGCCTTAAGCTATTTTTGCAGGTCAATTTAAGTTTCTGATTATGGGTCAGAGTGGGTTCTGTCACCCTCTAAGATGGTTTTGGGGCTGAAGAAAACATCTCACCCAATCGGAGGGAGAACTCATAGAATCTCTTCAGCTTGGCCACCAGGGGGCAGACTGCATTCCAGGCCTTCTCCTGAAGAGCGAGATCGCCTGGGTTCTGGATGGCCTGCAGGAAGGGACACAAAAACAGATGTCATGATCAAAAACTGCTTCAACCCTTCTTCTCTCCCTTTAAGCTACATTTCACATTAAAGAAACATTTTCTCCTTCTGCCTTTAAGGTACTTTTTTTACTACAGCATCACCCACTGTCTTATCACATACTGTATCTAACAGGATACAGATGTAGTTTGCATACAACACGAAAATTCTGAGACTGTCAACAAATCCGGCTCAACTGTGTTACTTGCACTAAACCAATCAAATTCTGTGGCATTCCTTGAGCTAATTTGGTACTAGGTGATTTCTATTTAGACATGGCCTAGAGTGTTTAATATATAATCATACTTCTAATCAAAAAAATCAAAAAAATATTTTTGGTAAAAATATCACTCAGAATTAGAGGCATTAGTAAAGCAACGTGTTGCAGTAGCAGTATGTGCACAGCAGTGTATACGCTTTGCTGACTGAGTTTACAATGAAAAGAAAAGAAACCAGCCCCAGTGAAACATGGACTGACTGAGATTTTTGTGCTTAAAAACATTATTCAGTATCAGCAAAGAGAAGAAATGATTCAGAACTTATAGTGAAACTTATAAGAGGAACGTTATCAGCAGAAAACATTCTTAATGATGAAGTTCAAGGGATATGAAACCTTTTGCATGGTACTGTCAAAGTTATTGAAACATTACCACTTGAATATTTGTTTTAAATAAATGCACGACATTTCTTTCCAGCTATTTTTGATGCTCTCACACATGACCACTTTTGTTATGTTCTGCTTCATGCACCTCACCTCTCGTATTTCCTGCCCCGCGCCGTTATAGGACTGCAGCTCGGCAAGGATCCCATGAGCCTCCTCCAGGACAGCGCTGACCTGGTTCCACACGGCCGTCTCCGCCTCAGTGGGCTGGGCATCTGCCGTGGAGAGGTGGGGGAAGCAGAGTGTGATGTAAGGTGCAGGGAAGAGATGGAAGTGTTCACAGAAGGAAAACCAGAGAGGGAGGTAAAAAAAAGAAGAGAAGACAAGATCGGAGGAGAGAAGGAGGTTAATAAGGAAGAAAGAGCTGAAATGATGTTACCCTAGAAGGTCGGGTAATGACCTGAGATCACTCTTTCTGTAGCTACAGCACTTTATCAAATTGGGATTTAAATCTGGCCTTGGAATTAAAGATTCACACACTGACTCAAACCGTGTCAAGAGATTTGTTTGGGATACCCTCCATCACGCAGTAAGGTCTGATTACAGAGTGCGACCGCCTGTGAACTAAATGACAGCTCTGTTTCACATCACAGGAGGAATAAATTCGACTGATGACTAGGAAAATATGTCTCAGCTGTCCATTCAGCAAAGATCTCTAGAGATCAGTAAATATGTTACTTTCGTCTCACATCCGTGCAATTCATCTTTTTCACGTTTGTAACTCTACCTGTCAGTTCTGTGGACTGATGCAGATTGTTTTGGCTTTCAAGGTTTAATTCTGAGAAATGTTAAATCAAAAAACGCCCAGGCCGGCTCTGTTCTTGTATACATCATGTTTTTGCTGTATTGGTCCTCCCATTTATACAGCTTTGGTCAGACGTTTATTTTCACTCATCATTGTCGTTGATGTCATATTAACTTGGCACTCTGAATGGTTTATTTGAACGTTTCTGTTTTCCACACAGAATCAACATAGGAGAAACAACTCAAATGCATTTTAGAAGCAAGAATTGTGTACACAAGTTTGAATTTATCATAGAATTTCAACAAGTTTGCCTCATTAATAGACATACATCCACACTAATATTTGGATAAATGTTCCTTAGCAAGTTGCAGAGAAACCACACACTTTGTTCAGCCTGTTTGTCTGTTATTCTGCTTCATCCATTTCAGAACCAGTTTTTTATGTAGGGTTGGGATCATTGTCCTCTTCAAACACCTATTTGCGTCCGAGTTTCAACCATTTAACCCTAACTGTCCCGCTCCGAAAAAAGGAAATTGGTAAGAACAACACAGGGGCCGCCATGGTTCAAGCCAATTATAAAGTCTGAGATGCTGGAAAATCTGTTTAATAGTGAAGCACATTTTTACCAGCATCGACTAATCGACCAAGAAGGAAGCTCCTGTTACCTAATTGGCAACGTCTTTTATGAACTGCCAAAGCATGGTGGTGGCAATATCATGCTGATGGCCTGTTTCACCAACAGTTGTACTGATACATCATTGATTCATGCAGTTTTACAACTTCGCTTCAAACCAACAGCTAGATATTCAAAACTTGCACCCAATTGTGTGTTCCCCCAAGGCAATGATAGCTAACACACGTTTAAATTGGTTTTGGAATCAAAAAGGCGGAATAAGTTAAAATTGTTTGGGCTGTACAGCAACCTCTGTCACTGGAGACCAATCAACTTATAAAATAAATTCAAATATCCGGTCAGAATTAAGCTAGAAGCTTGTTGGTTGCTACAAAAGCAGGTGATTTCTCTGCAATTTGTTGAAAGATGTTTATCAAAGTATCAGTTGGAGTAAATTAGTAAATTGGAGTGTGTGTTTAATTTTGACCCTGTGTGGATTAGAGAAAATCAAAGCCTCTAACTTATTCTCCTAACTATTTACAAAATCATTTGAAGTTGCTTGTGTGAGCTGCACGGTGGGACATTAGTTAGGTCTGTTGCGTGGCATTAAGGAGGTCCTGTGTTTAAATCCTGATTGGGGGGCTTTCTACATGGAGTTTGTATGTTCTCCCCATGCATGCGTGTGTTCTCTCCAAGTACTCCAGATTCCCAAACTCACCAAAAACTGTCGGGTTAGTTGTTAAACTGCAATCAGGTATGGACGTGTGTGTGTATGGTAGCTTGACCTGAGTGTTTTCGTGTTGCTCTGTGATGGACTGGTGACCTGTACAGGGTTTATTACGCCACTCGCCCAGTTACTGCTGGAGTTGGGCACCGGCCCCTCTGCAAGGATAAGTGGGTATAGAAAATAGCAAGATGTTTGTTGTGCAGTCACACCTGCCCATAAAAAGAAAGGTTTTAAATGAATCATTTAAAGATCAGAAATATTGTGACTTTTATCCTGATGATGAATGGATGTAAAGTTCAAGACATGTCCTCTTGAGTCATGAATCATTTTGGTTTTCTTGTCTTTTCTCTGTGACTCAGGTGTAACGTGTGGGAGTGTTCCCGAGCAGCTCTCTAGTTCTTCAGTACTGCTGATGATTTCTGCACCCGGAGGTACCGGCGCCATGCAGAGAGCCAGTAATTATGCGAAATGTGCTGTCCTATACACACACGGCTGCCCTATTAAGCACCGCAACCTTTGCTATTTTTATAATGCATCATTAATGCCTTCCTTATTCGTTGGGTAAACAACATGCTTTGTAAACTAGGCATTAATTAGAGAATGATAACAAACTAAGACCTAAATGGGAGGATCAGAAACCTTCGCGTAAGCTAAATGCAGTAAGTAACTGGACTCAAAAGAAGTTAGTTTAGCTCAGATAAAACTGAAGAAAACAACAAGTAGCCTGACTAAGATCCCCATAGATTTGTTCCTCTCTCTAGTAAATGATTTGTTGCAGCATAAAGCGCCAGGAATAGATGAATGGCTTAAACCCAGTTGTGAAGACACTTTCTATATATCCATACAAGCAGGAGTTGATGGGGAAGTAACCTTTCCAGTAGGGGCTGTAGGTAAGTAATAACAATATAAAAAAGTAAAAAACAGTTCCTGTACTCATAATTGAATTCATACCCTTTCTTACCCTGTTCACAGTATTATAGCTTAATCTTTATATATTTCTTTTTTTCCACATCTTTTTAATATTTTCTAAGAGGGTGTCTTCCAGGATGGTCCATTATTTACCCCCATCTATCTTCCTATCAACTCTGCGTTGCTTCCCTGACCCGACTTCCATATGATATGATGGCATTCCCTGTTCCTTGGCTGTGGTTATTTGATCTTCTGTTCCCTTCCTCTCACATCAAAAATGAATCTTTGTCCACAAAAGTGCATCTCACTGGATATTTTCTATCCTGTGGGCCATTCTCTTTGAACTGCAGAGATGATCCCAGCAAATCAGCAGTAGTTCTCAGATTAGCCCATCTGGCACCAACAACCATGCTACTTTCAAAACTACCTGAATCCCATTTTCTTCCCCATTCTGATCCTCAGTTTGAACTTCTTGTCTTCACCACATCTAGATACCTTATTGCACTGAGTTGCTGCCATGTGATTGGCTGATTAGTTTGTTGTGTTACCAAGAAACAGGTGTACCTAATAAAGTGGCTGGTGGCTCTTTTGTGCAATATTAGAAATTACTATTTCATTGACCAAAAGGCTACTATTTAATAGTGTAGTTTTAAGTTCACATATACATGCTAGTCTCTCTATCCATTGATTTGTTTTAGCAAAACCCAGTTAGCAAGATTTAGGCAATATTACCTTTTCTAAAATTTTATATTTACTCATTTTGTTTTCATGACGGAAACTTAAAAAAAACTATCCACAATTTGTTGTTTGCTGATTTTCTCATTCAAACAAGGTATAGTAGTTAACTTTTCAAGCAAAGGTCGCCTCATGTGATAGCTGAATACAGTCCAAACCAGACTTGTGTGACAGAGCTGAGTGTGTCCCTCAGCTCGGGAGAGAGAGCTCACAGATGGCACAGAGTTGGATGAAGAGGGGGACGGTCTTCTAAAGCTGCCATTGCCGACTCTGACTCATTCCTTTTTGCTTTTGAAGTCGAGTGAATCATATGCATAATGAAACGGGGGGAAATTCTACCTATTTGACAGTTTGACATCTCACACCAGCACTGAGCTTCCCCGACTCCCACTCTAACATACAGCTGGCAAAGGAGGAGAAAGAGGAGGTAGCCAGCTGTTAAAAGGGTAAAGCGGCAAGGAAGGGACAGTATGAAAGGATACAGTGCAAATACAGCGTTGTGAAAAAATATTTGCTTCCTTACAGATTTCTTCTATTTTTGCTTTTCAGTGTGACATACTGACAATGTTTCAGATCAAGCAAATTTCAATATCAAACAAGGATAACATTAGTAAATAC
This sequence comes from Crenichthys baileyi, assembly GCA_036173005.1. NCBI lineage: Eukaryota > Metazoa > Chordata > Actinopteri > Cyprinodontiformes > Goodeidae > Crenichthys > Crenichthys baileyi. Next base: position 174,308 of record JAHHUM010000307.1, read on the forward strand.
AAAAAATAGTTTTAAATGATGATTTATTAAGGAAGAAAGCTGTACAAACCAACATGGCCCCATGTGAAAAAAAGAATTTCCCCCTAAACCTATAACTGGTTATGTTACCCCTGGTGGTAACTGCTATAAAATGATAACAAGCAATTTGTTTTTTACATCTTCTTGGAAGAACTTTGGCCTACTCTTCTTTACAGTCTTGGTTATTTCACCCATGGACAGCATGTTTAAGGCCAAGGCACACATTTTAGGTCCATACTTTAACTGGGTTTCTCCAAAATCTTAATTTTATTCAGAGGTAGACTTGCTGGTGAGCTTTGGATCGCTGCTCTGCTGCATAACCCAAGTTGGCTTGCATGTAAGGTCACAAACGTATTGTCAGACATTCGGATTCAGGGTTTTCTCCTATTCGTGGCTCCATCAATTACAGCAAGTCATCTTGGTCCTGAAGCAGCCTCAAATCATCTTTGATTCTGTATGATGTTCTCTGAAATGCTGTTAGTTTTAAACACAACTTTGAAAAAAATTCCACAGAAAATTTTCCTGAAGGTCTTGAGGATCAATAAGAGGATTTTTTGTCAAATGTGAGACGGGCCTTTGTGTTCTCAGTGGTTTTCACCTTGGAACTCTCCCACAAAAGACATTCTTGCCCAGTTTCTGTCCTTTTGTTCAGTCACTAACACTGATCTTATCTGTTATTTTGGGTTATCTTATGACCTCCTGGATGAGTTGTCACTGTCCTCTTGGAGAAATAATGGAAGGCTGATCACTCCTAGGAAGGTTTTTCACTGTTCCATGTTTACCTCTGTGGATAATTGCTCACATTGTGGTTTACTGTAGTCCCAAAACTTTACAAATGGTTTAGTAACCCTTTGGCAATGACTGTGTTTCTCATCTGCTCTTGAATTCCTTTCAAGGCAGAACTTTGAGATTTGTCAAATCTTTTAGCCTACTTCGTGTTTTCAGATAGGTTCTATTTAGAAGATTTCTTGCTTCTACAGGCCTGGGTGTGGCCAATGAAACAGAACCACCAAAATGTGGTTAGTCACTATTCATTATTTGACAAGGGGAGCATAAAGACTTTCACATTGGATAGCTTTACCGACATTAATGAAATCCTCTTTTAAAAACCTCTGTATGTACCCAAGCTCTCTTTTCATGATATTAAAACTAGCTTGATCTGAAACATTTAAATGTGACAAAAAAGCAAAAACAGAACAATACTTGAGGAGGAAAATACTTTTTTACACTGTATATCTACATCCTGGCAAGCATATTAGTCTCAAAATCAGTCTTAAAACCCTTCATGTGAACTTCTTTAGGTAATAAAAGCAAGAACTGCTAAAGAAGACAACAAGCAGTTGATCAGTAAGAATGGAAATAACTTGACTGAAAATTCTACGGTCTTTTTAATTGAGTTTAACCCTAAGACCTGAAATATCTTGTTAGGATGAATGATTTTTGCACTGCATCGTCTAAGGTGGGAGAGGAAGGAGCACAAGTGATCATATTTACAGGTATTTTCTCCACAGTCATTCTCTCTTTTTCAATCTCTTCATCACAATCACATACACCGGATTTGTTAGTGAAAAGCAAACACGCAGGTAGATCCAACATCCAGCAGAGGATAAGGAGATGAGGATGTGCTCGGATGACGATAGACTGTGTGTGTAACATCGTCATCCTTGAGCAACAAAAACCCACACAGGACTGACATTTGCTATTTATTTGTTCTCATCTTTTTGGGCGTGAAGATCAAAGCGTTTTGTTTCCCATTTTACACCAATTCTTTTGTGCTTCTCTGTGAGAAAGACTTTCAAAAGAAGCCAAATGATTCAAAAATGCCAGTCCCTAACAGAAAAGATAAAGGGTGAGGAGAAATAAAACAGAGGAGAGGGGGAAACCAGGACGTAGAGATGGTACAATGGTTAGCTAAGATGGATGCAATGATGTCAAAATAAAGGGAAAGGCAACAGAGAGAAAGGGATAACTCAAAAAAAGAAGCTGATGGTCTCACGTTCAAAGTCAAGGAAAACTATTGGCCCATGCTCAAGTTCGGCGCAAGCCAGCACTTTCAGGAGGTTTCCCATGAGCCCCCTGGAACAGAGAGAGGGGAGAAGTCTGTGGGTGATGAGGGGATGGCAGTGTCAGGGGTTGTGCGCACATGGGTGTATGGATGTGTGTGTGAGCCATATATGTGTGTGACGTGCAGGAGGCGACGTGGTGGGAGTGGGCGACCGGATGAGAGAGCGGTTTGTTGGAATGGTATGGCGGGAGCAAGGCCTGGGTGATGCATGGCAACACTGACACCAGAGCGTATTCAGTCCCACTCTCTTGTGTTCTCGCCAACTCAAAATACACCCACATTTTGAGGCACTCATGGTTGCACTCCTCAGTTTAGAAAATAAGGCTTACAGAAGCAAAAGTGAGTTTGAATTCTCATAAAAATAATAAATATAAGGCTAAATCCCTGGAATGCAACAGTTTTTAGCCAAAAGTACAGAAAAAATGTAAAGAAAACTGAAGGCTGCTCCCTTTTACATCCAACACATATCTAATCTAATCAACACATATCTAATCATTCTCAATTTATAGCTTATACAATTTTCCACGATAGGCGTAGGCTGGTTTTAAGGTATCATTATCTTAAAAAGTCCTCTTTTTGAATTTATTAAAATTTTGCATCATACTGTGCGTGCAGTTTTAACTCCTTTTAATAAGACGCAATACTCAATATGGAGTTGGCTCCTGATACATTGACTCATAGCACTCCCCATTCTTCACCTGTCACTGCGAGCCATCAGTCAGGTGTGTATGATGGTCAAAGACGTAAAACGGACAAAAAACATAAAAACAAACGTAAAAAACTATAAAACTCAGTAAAGGAAAGAATTTACAACATAAGAAAAATAAATACTATACAGTAATTAAAAATGGCATTCCCAGATCAGTGAAATGTTCAACTGAGTAGGGTGATTTGAAAACTTACAAAAAGTGGATATCCAATTGTGCAATAAACAAGCTTACTTTAAATGTGTAACTAAACTTAGCTTGTCTTTATTCTCTTTTTATTTGTTGCTTCCACCACTATGAACATGTGTTTAAAGAATCCCAATACCTGTAAACCCGGCGTGCTAACTCTCTGGTGTGCTAGCTAACTCACCACTGAAGACTAAATTCAGATTTCTTCCTTTAAAAATCTACAGACTCCTTGCATTTTTATCATCAAATTCTGAATATTCGCGCCTGCACACTGCACTGGTTGGCAACAACTAGCATAAAGGTCTGTGATATTAGCGTTCTCATTTTTTTTTTACTTAGGGTATGTGCAGGAGGAGTTACAATATGAGGCATTAGAGGACTTCAGACGGCTCCTGACAAGCCTCAGGAACCATAGATGACTGTTGATACACACCAGTGCCCCCTGCAGGTGTAAGTTAAACTGTTGAGTTATTTGTAGAGCTCATGACAAATGGAGCTTTAGATGTTGTCATAATCCATAAACATTTGACCCTAAAGATTCGGTTAGTTAAAGCTATAAACTACAAATAGCTATAGCTACAGGGACAAATAATAACCACTCAGGAGATCAGACAAAATTGAAAACTATTTGATTTAAACATTAGCTGAGTGGATATTTCTTCCCACCCAAGTCCACCTGCTCTGATGAGAGGGCTGCTTCTTGTCAAGTGGGGATTATTACACTAAAATAAACACATTTAATTAAGTCTCCAGTGAAAAGGAGACACAGGTGACCATGATCTGAAGGTGAGTCATCCATATTTCTATGCTAAAAAGCTCTCTAGTTTTTATATTGATTACGTGTTTGTAACTATATCAAAATATGAATAACTAAAAATTATGTGTTAAGACTAAAAGGTCCTGGGTTTAAATCCAAGAAAGGGACTTTCTGTGTGGTCTTTGCAACAGGCACCTGACTTCTCATGGCCCTGAACAGCCAATATGTTCATTTTTAACCAGCACTGATTATAGTATTGCCATCGCTTATGCTTTACTTTTTTTATTGCTGCAAATGCTATAGTACCATCAAACCAGTGTATTTTTGATTAGGGTTATCATGCCAGTAGAATGTCATACCAGCCCATATCTAGCCCGCTGCAGATAGTACTGATGTGATTCACAACAATGCCAGTGTCTCATAATGGCATCTACACCATTATCCGTGTGAGAGTGGAACCGAAGAGCATCTGATAATGAGAAACAACACCCTCAACAACACTCCATCACACCATCAACGACTCAGCAGCTCGCATCCGAACATCCCCCCCCCCCCGACCCCAGTCCACCAACCTCTCACGACGCCACCTTCCGCTCCACACTCACAATTCAAGCACACAGACACATGCACACAAACCCATGCGCTCACTTACTTTCAAAGTCCAGGAAAAAATGCGGACAGTTCTCTAAATCCTTGCCAAGGACCTTAATGAGGTTCCCCATGGCCAGCGACCTGGACAGGAGGAAACAACAAAAATGCATACAGAACCTGGCAGCCCGCATTAAAACACACACAACAGACACATGGAAAACACCTCAGGTTTGTTAGCCCATCTGTCTCTCCCCCTTCTTGCTTGTTTCTGCCATGCTTCTGTTGAGGCAGCATCTCCAGAGCGGAAACAGACATTCCAGTCATCAGTGACACTGATCACAGTTTATGTCCAATATGCTGTATCTACTTCCAGCAGAGTCACTAGAGCTGGGCAGTGGTTTTAATCCATTTAGATTACTATAGTAACCTAATAAAAACTCGCCATATACAGACTGCTCCCTTCTAATGGTTTTTATAGGCAGTAGTCTATAGACCACGGAGAATTTTTTTAAACCCTCGAACCAACAGGGCAGATGCCAGAGCTTCAGAGACCACAGATAGAATGAGAACAGTGCTTTTTAAACATATTCTTATGCAATGAATGTTCACATTTTACCAAGTTATAATCTCAAACATGTATTTCATTGGAATTTTACGTGATAGACCAACAAAAATAGTTCGTAATTGTGAAGTGATGGAAAACTATGTGGTTTATTTTTATTTTTTTTCACCAATAAAAATGTAAAACATTTTTCTTTTGAGTTCAGTCCTACTTAGTCAGTACAGTGTAGAGCCAAATTTCCCTCCATTACAGCTGCAAGTTTCTTAGGGGAACGCATCTATCAGCTTTGCACATTTAGAGACTGTTTTCTAGAGATAGAAAGTTATTCTTTGCCCAACAGCTCAAGCTCAGTCAGAATGGATAGAAAATGTCTGTGAACATTCATATAAAAATCTTGCCACAGATTCTGAGTTATGTTTAAGTCTGGACTTTGACTTGGCCATTTTTGACTGTTCCACTTTGCTCTAAATAAAGAGAGCAAAGTGCAACAGTCAAAAACTCACAATTACAAAGCAAAGTGGAATCGAATTTAGATTCCTTGTTCGTATACACAAACTTAGCGAATAAAGTTAATTCTGATTCTTACACGTGAATTTGCTTTGACCTAAACCACTGCATTGTAGCTCTGGCTGTTTCTTCCTGCTGGAAGGTAAAACTTCACCCCATTCTCAGGTCTTCTGCTGCTTCTAATTGTCCAGCCTCTTCTCATCAGGTCTGACCAGCTTTCTTGTTCCTGTAAGGAATAACTTCCTTTCAATGATGGCTTCCTGCTTGCAACTCTTTCATACATGCCAGATTTGTGGACTGCATGACTAACAGTTGTCAGTCAGTCAGTCAGTCATTTCCTGCCGCTTATTCCATAGTGGGTCGCGGGGAAGCTGGTGCCTACTAACAGTTGTCTTGTAAATACACTATCTTATCTGAGCTGTGGATCTCTGCAGCTCCTCCAAAGTAACAATGGGCTTACTGGCTCCTTCACAGATTAATGACTATGTCTTGATAGTCATACTCATTACAGTTTTAGATCATAGATTAAATAGCGCTTCCTGGGATGTTTAAAGGTAAAGGATATTGTTTTATATCCTAACCTTACTTCAAATCTCTAAATAACTTTATCCCTGACCTTTCCGTTGTGGACCTTTGGTCTTCATCCTGCTGTTAGTTCGCTAACAAACATCTGAGCACAGGGTAGCATTTACACAAAGATTAAATTACCACAGGTAGACTCAATTTACTGGTTAGATTATATCTGAGGCAATTGGTTGCACAGGATTTTATTTTGGGGAATCAGACAAAAACTTGGCCACACTCTTCACAATTATTCACTACTTTGTCATGGTCTATCACATAAAAGGCCAGCGAAGTATGCAGAAGTTTGTCATTGTAGCATGTCAAAATGTGAAAAAGTCATCCACATTTTTAACAAGGCACTGTAGGTAATGTATTAAACTGCTTATAAACAGCTGTTGTGAAAGTTGCGTTACAATTCTAAGGTTTCCCTAACAGATAAACCCTGTTTGTTGAACATCTTAAGCATTCTTTAGAACATCAGGTGGCGGAAAGGGAGGGACCAGACTAACAGAACGTTTTAAACCAGACTAGAAAATGTTAAGGAAAAACAGACACACAGCTGTGTAAGGGTGCAATATTTTTTCTTATTAAACAACAGGACAGAAGCCAAGTTTTACTTCCACTGCTTTCTTTATGTGCTATTTTAGTACTCAGGAGAGGCCTTGTCGTTGTTACTCAGCAAGAACGGGTATTGCGGCGCAACACCGAGATACAGGCGATCGATGTTGAGGTTTACCGACATCTCCAATAATACCCGTGCCTCCTCCAAAATCCTAATGCATCTACATCAGCAAACAAGTACAGCTGCATGCTGAGTCATTGCTGTAACACATGAGTTTAGCTTGCACCTCGTCTAACTTTGCCTTATAACCTTGGAGAATCCACGTATAGAAGATTTCTCTTAGGTTTGACGAGCGTGCTGCGATGGAGGAGTTGAGGTTCAGCCGGGAGCAACTTACCATGGTATAATAAGTTGCTTTGGTACGAAGCAATGAAAACCTGGTGACGCAATGTTTCTCTTTGCCAGTGGTAGCCTCACGTCAGGCTGCATCCACACACATATATAAGCACACACATGAGAAGCTGAGACTGGAGCAGCATGAGGTCCATCCCGAGAGCAGCGCTCGGCGGATGGTTGCCAGGATACTGTTGGCTCGGTAATGCTGCCTGCTCACCGTTGTTGAAGATGGAGGAAAAAACGGTAACAAGCTTGCACAAACGGAAGATGTCATTGCTTGTGACGTGTCTTTAAAATGAAACTGCACCAAGCGTGAGGGCGCAGCTTTAGAATGAGGTTATTATAAAAGCATCTCACAAGCGCTCACACCTCTGTCGTCTTACCCCCTTTCCTCTCAGTGCTGCTCCTCTTCCTCAGTTTCTTCACCCAACTCTCTCCTCCTCCTGTCTTGCTTCTCTTTGTGCCTTCTGAAAGCGTCGCTGTGAGTAAATCCCCAGTTATTCCAGCTCAGAATCAGTGGCCCCGGTTGCCACTCACCGCCTCTCTGGAGATTGATGTGTACTTGTGTCTCTCTGTGTCTCTGCCGTCCTCTGTTTGAGTGTGAAGTCCACTTCACACCTTTCTTTTTGACATCTATTTAAAACCCCGTTGTATTCGCCATTAGCTTTGACCCAGATGCTACTCTATTCTTTTCAACTCTGTTTTAGAGAATGATGCTCCGCAGGGTTGAGGTTTTCACCACACACAGACCAGAGCCTGCAGTAATTTGTACGTCTCTGCCTCTTTCTGATGTGAGTCTGTCACCTCTCATGCTCTTCTTGCACAGAAAAACTCATTCTCTCTTTTCGTTTCTGACATCAGAATGGGTTCCTCAAAAATATCCCCCGCAGCTCTCCTTTCTGCCTCACTTCTCTATTTCACCAAAGAGCACCACCCCTTTGGCCTTGTTTTGTCAAAGGACATCTCTGTCAAGGGGCCTTTCAGTATTGCTGGTGGCCCTTGGGTGTAAAGAAGTCTAAGAGGGAGGAGGAGAGCAATAGGGCCGTGCATTGCATAATAGTCATTAGATCCATCACTGTGGGAGCATTGAGGCACGGCATTCTTGGAATTAGGAAGTGTGGTCGGTGGCTTCTAGTTGCAGTTTCTCATACATGCAAACACACATAACGTTGCATAGCTAGTGTGAAAGTGGAGCAAAAAGCTCCTCTTATGCAACTGGGGAGCAAAGAAGAGAAACCAAACCGAGGGGCTCCTTGAGTCTCAACAAAGACACATCTCTGCGACCACATGGGCCTGAAAAGCAAACCTGGTTTAGAGTGGGAGCCAAGCAGCTGAGCTAAGCCTTCTTGGCTCCTTTCAGCTCCCACTGAAAGAATTCTCCTGTTACAGCTCAGCAGCTGAGCAAAGACACAGCGCCGACTCTCTTTGCCAAGTCTAACTTCTATTAACTCACCAATTCAAGCTTCCTCTACCCTCTGAGAGCCATGCTGGAAACCACAAACTGCCCATAAGTGACGGGGTACTTACTGGCCTGTGGATCATCGCTTTATTTCCTTACCTTCTTTGCTTGAGTTTATCCCACTTGAACACTTCACTGCATCAACCAGGGCTTCTCAGCTCCACACACTGGTTACAGCATCAGCACCCAACACCTGGAAAAGACAGACAGAATGAAAGAGGACCATCATCAAATGCTACACCACAGCGAAATGATCAGGTGCTGAGCAGACAGGATGTGAAAAAGATTTTTTTTCTCTGCTCTGTGGCTGAAAACCATCAACACCAGTTTGAATTATACAAGAGCTAACAAACAAGTGTTAAGCCAAAATGCTCTATTAAAACCTTATGGGTCTAACGCAGCTTTACTTGAGAAAATAGGTCAGTGGTCAGTGTTGGGTCTTCAACACAGACCACAAAACCTCCAAACCCAGAGCAGTTCTAATATAGTGCATTATTCCACTGGTAAAAACCATTTTTACAATAGATTTAGGACTGAGATCCCCTTGTGGCTTCACAGTATGACATGTGTAAGGAATGAGGCAGCATGGGGAACGTACATCAAGAACTCTGGAGTGTATCTTCTCAGTTCATATGCCTCAATCTGCACTTTTAATACACATGGATGCGTCATGTGTGTGTGACAGAACAGCTTACAGAACCTCCACCATGGAAAGTTCCATAAGACGCTTGTGTGGACGCTCCTTGTTTAGAAAGGATTGCTGAGTGTCGAACCTTTGAAGGTCAGCCCCCAACAAGAAACCATGATTTTTAAATAGGGTTAGAGTTAAATTTCACAACCCAACCCCTATAAAATAAAAGTGGGGAATTTTTGACACGTGTCATATTTATGTGTATGTTGCCTCTAAGTCGACCAATTACTACTACCCCCACAAACCACCAATAAAAGCAGTCACAAATATGGGGTGATACAAAGGTGCGATGCGGGGGATGGTGTAAGCAGTGCTGTAGGGTCCATAGACACCTAGGCTAAAACTGGTTTATATTTGGTCTAAAAGAGAAGGTTTTATCTAAGTGTTTCTAGATGTTTATTAGAAGTCTAACTTTAAACCTGCTTTAGATTTGACAAGCAGAAGAAAAAAAAAGGAGAAAGCTGTGCTTGAATTTAGGAGCTGAAGACTACTTACATCTTTATCAGGTGTTCTATAATTCAGTCACTTCTGAAAGTGCAAATAAGATACAAGTTCAGCACCTTTCACTGGTCATGGTTCCCTGTTGTTGCTGGTGAAATACATGGTTTTTAATAATGCAAATTACATCTGCCACAGCAGTAGTCTGGCAGCACTGGGTGATCTCTGGTATTAGCAGGTCAGTCACAGAGGAACAGCCGCTGTATGAGGGGGAAGTAGAGCTTTATGAACTCATTCCTTTAGGATGTAAAGAAAGCATCTTGTTCTCTATGTCTCAAAGACAATCTCAAGTTTATCATTAGCTTGTCAATTTATAGGTGTAATGCAAACAAAAATAGAGTTTTTTTTCCACACATCTCTATTATTACTGCAAAGTTACAGGTCAAAAAATGAGAGAATTCATTCATATTGAGTTAAAAGAAGCTGTCTTTCAATTTCTGTTTATGCTAAGCTCAGACCACTTTTAGACCTGGCAGTTTTGCAAGTTACTGTGTATACAGTAGCTCCACATCAGGGCTTTGCATGTAGTTAACATTGACTCATGGCTAAGTGAAGTCTACTTGGAGCCTTAATGTTGAAATCAGGTCTATTGCTCAGTGGATACATATGTTCATATGGCGCAGGTCATGACTGTCTTTAGCGACTGACTCTGGAAAGGCTGAAGCAGGTAAAAGAGCGGCTTGTTTTTGGGGGCTAACCCTGTTGTGGAAAAGGCCTTGAGGGGCAGGCTCTGTAATGCTATCAAATACACTTTAGTTCCAAGATACACAAACACCCAAGACCCTCTGGTTAGTTGACTTTAGGACTTAGTTTAAAAATAATGATGGGATGTTTTGCTATATTCCGTAAAGCCAATTAATTCAGAGCCGAAAAAAATAGAACTTAATAGGTTAAAACTGATCTGTTATGCATTTTAATTGGGAAAGATTATAAAACTGCAAAATAAACAAAGCCAAACTTTATTTTAAAAACGTCTGCTAAAACAATGTCTGGAAAGCAGAATGTGCATCTTGCATTTTCTTTTTGCTTTGAAGCTTGTTAGATTAATCTCATTCCTGTGCATCTCACACAGCCTGTTTTACCTACTGACTGGTGTAGCTATTAACACTGCTGCTGCTGCCCTTGCATCATTAAATCTCATCAGGAGAGAGTGCAGACTGGAAGAAGATGGAATATTTGCGGAATGGTTGCTAGGGAAACACAGCCTCTTATTCTCATGGCAACGCACAGTCGGGCATCGCTTGCTGTTTTCAGTACGCTGCATTGGTTAGACAATGATGGGCCATACTTGGTTTATTATTTTCTGTATTTGGGGATTCATCTTGTGAGGGCTGTATAGAACAAGCTTCATTCCTGGAATTCCTCATCCAGTCCATTATTGCGGGAGCTTAACCATAACTGATCCATTTTAAGTGCTCAATGGCTACTGATCTTCTCTGTGAATAGGCAAATTCGGGATCCTTTTCAGAGGCCAAGGTGAGAGCATGATCTAAACATTAAGGTACAGCAGGTTCACACCTGTGGACAGAGTGGAGGGGAATGTCATCAGTTTGGGAGTGGGATTTATCTGTTTTACTGTGTTCATCTTTGCAGGAGATTTGCAGGAGAAATTGACAAAATCTCATCACCTTACAGTATGCAAGCCATGATCTTTGGGACCTTGGTTTTGTGTTTTGCTTTATTTTGGTATTTCCTATTTATATTCAGCTCCCTTGTTCCCAGTGTGTTCTATCAGCTATGTCTCCCATTTTCTCAGTTGGAGCTGTTGCTTTTGCTAATAAAGTATTCGACGTATCAAAATGAGTGCAGGTTTCCAATTTTATCCTAACCCCAGGGCTCTTACTGCACTGATGGATTATTATTTTAAGTTCTGCTAATTAGTTAAGAGCTTCCGTTTGCTGTTTGAACTCCAAACCCACTGTTTGCATTCTCAGCACTTTTTTATTCAACCACGAGCTGAAGTTGATATAACTGCGCTTCCCATATATATTTTTATACTTCATGTGCAGTATAGTAGCAACTGCAGTTTAATTTTATTCCATCCATACCCCATCTAAGACGTTTGGGCTTAAAAGTTGCGTTGCTTTCTGGTGATGTCTTCTTTTGTGTAAGGATGTGGTCTAAAGGTATGAATAAAGACTGCATGATTATTTTATTATTTTGTTTGTTTTTGCCTCCTTGAACTGGAATGGGCTCAGAACCACGTTGGTGGAAAAGGGGTAGGTATGATCAGAATCAGACTGTGTGTTACTGGACTGTTTTGAAACGAACTGGACTGATTTGTATTGAATATGGTCAGACTGAACTGGACCTGTTTATCTTGTATAAATACGCTGTATAAAAATTTAAACTGAAGTGAATTGAACATAGGGTGTCCAGAGACAGGTACAAAATAAAAAGGTTTAAAATTCAACCATAACTTCATAAAGCTGAACTGACGGACCCGTTTTGGAGCACATTGACTGAGCTGTGACTGAGTTAACCACAACAGTGCCAGACAGCAGCTGGAGGCATTAAAGATGAGTTGTTGGAAATTTTAGCATGAGGATGGACAGAAAAACATTTCCTAAACCTGCTCTGAGTCTGAATAATGCATTCTTAAAAAAGTGTAAATAAATATGTCTGCAGTAAAATTTTCAAAGGACCATGTTCTGTCCACATCAACCAATATACGGTACTGCTTGTGTGGAAAGCAGGTCAAAAATAGAAACAATATATGCACAGCTGCAGTATATAGGGTTGGTATGTGTTTCTGAAACTTAATCATTCAGATCCCGGAAGAGTTTGATATTGATACTGCACTTATGAATGTCATCATGAATCAATGTCCTGTTAATCAAATTTTAGACTGCTTTGCCTTCTCCAGAGAGCAGACACTATCAGAACCAGGCCCAGTCAGCTGGAGGGGAGAAGCTATAACTGTACAGCAGCTGCATTCTCGGCCACACGAAGATCCATAAATATTCATGGATGTGTTAGGAGAGGTGGAAGCCACAAGCTGATTAGATGAAGAGACCTGTGTGTTTTACTCAGCTTATATTACTTGTTGAAAAAAAGTAATTCTTTGATAAAAGAAAAATCATCAAGAAATGTTGTTTTAATCCCATCTGGCTTTGATTTTTTCACTCTCTTCAGGCACCACTGATCTTGAAGCTCCTCTTTTATGCATCCTGCTTGATACACCTTCTCCCTGCACACCTGTTTGACCTGTTTGTTTTGATCCTCTGCCCTTCTCAGCATATTCTCTTCTAAAGGTAGACATGAGTGCAGGAGGCTGCGGTTGTGTTTTAGAAGAGAAACATACCATGTTAAGTTGTTTGATTGGCCAGAAGAGAATCAGTCAGCCTTTTCAGGTTCATGTAAACCATATAGTGTCCTTTTCATAATAAATTGCTGATATTATTAGTGAAGTTAAAGGGTGATCACATAAGGAAGGTCAGGTTATTTAAGGACAGAGAGGAAATGAGAAAGGGAAAAAACAGTATATGTGACAAGGAGTGAGTTTCTGGAATAAAATGGGAGCTAACACTGTCAATGCAGCTAGACCATTACTGCTTATGGAATCCTACAGCCAACTGGCCTCAGGCCAAAGACACACTCCTGCAATGATAGACAATTCAAAAGAATCCTGAAGAAATGCTGATTATCCCCGCCACTCACTGTGTTGCACTGTGTACCACCAAAATCTCTCCCAATCTGACTTAGACCCATCAAGATCAGCTTTAGTTTTTAAATCCCAAATGAACTGACACCCTCCTTTATAACATTTTATGAAAATGCATATTTACATTACTAATGTTGAGACATTAATTTTGAAGTATTTCTAAACTTTTATTTTGAAAGTCCTGATTGCGAAGCCTGTAGGTTTAGGTCCATTAGGAATTTAAAGACCACTCTTGAAATAATCCAACACTCAAGAGTCTATTTGAGATTTATTTTAAAGAGTCAATAGAATTAACTTTTTTCATGCCAGTTTTAGTTCCATGTGGAATTGACTTTTTCATTAATCTACTATATCAAATATGCAGACTTTTATTTTAAAGAGTATCTGTAAACCTAAATCTGGAACTCCAAATTGCTAACCTTGGTGAAAAGTCAAAAAAGACTTTTGTCAAGCTTGCTGTACTTTCTTTAGCGATCTAGAACCTACTTTTGTAATGAACTAATCTTTGAAACATAAGGCTCTAATTATGAAGAGTATCTAGAAAACTTGTTATGAAAGTCCAAATGACTAACCATGTTAATCGTTGGTTTAGGCCCATTAGATATATTGAAAACTACTCAAAGTGAGTCAAGAAATACAGTTTAAGGGTGAGTCTCTTATTTTGAAGAGTAGATGTGAGCTTTATTTAGAAATGTGGACCTTTTCAATATCTGGTTTGGTTCAATTCCTAATGTGGAACTCGCTTTTGCAATAATCTTAGCTATGAAATATTCAGGCTTTTATTTTTGAAGAGAACCTAAACTTTATTTTGAAAATCCAAATACTCAACTGTTGATCATTGTAAGCCATCAGGCATTTGCAACCTACTGCTGTAATCATTTAACATATTTGGTATTTAAAATATTAAAAAGATTGTACACTGGTTTAAGCCAACCAGGATCCTTTTGTTTTCATTTTATCTTTAAAGAAATGTTCATGAGGTTTACTCACAAAGTTTCAACATTGTCCTGTTAGGCACCAAGAAACTGTTTATCATTGAGGGGAAGCGGGAGGGAGAGTAACGGAGATGGAAACTGAAAGCAAAGCGTACGATGCTCCTGCACCACACGTCCCCCTTTATTCTTCCTTCCTCTTTACCACACACACATGCTTGGTCCAGAGCCATGCATGTATGGTCCCTCCTTAAAGGGCGATTGCAAATGAGCACCGAGTCTGTGCTGCGGAGCTGACAAAGACAAGAGGAGAGGATGTCTTTAGAAACTGAGAGGGATATTATGGCATGTTTAAATGCAAAAGCCTGTCGTTCTTTAGTAATTTTTCAAGCAAACTAAAAACTGGCTTAATTGTTGGAGGAGGTATGATATATGTACATATACTTTCACTAAGTACATTAATCCACATTTATATTTTTTTGCAGAATTCTATTTCTTACAGACAATCATAGGTGATTGTTGGGAAAATAACAAAGGTTTAGTGCTTTCTATCTTTTTTTCACAAGAAAGAATAATATTTGCTTTAGACTCAATGTGGCACTGAATAATTGAATACTACAATATGGCTTGGGGGCATTTAGAACCCTAGAAAAACAAGAGCATTGCTTTAGATTTTAGATTTAATTGTGCTTGAGCTGTCCGAGGCTAGCTGGATGTGCAGGAGCTCCTATCTTTATTTCAGATGTAGGATGTTGCCCATTAGCATCTATCAAAGAGAACACACATAGCTCTTAGGGTTCTCCGTTCACTAAGAGGGGGTTCATGATACTGTCGTACTGTTATCGTTAAACACTGTTTCCCAGAAGCCCCGCTATCTGTAAACAAAGACACACGTTATGTACGTCTCTGCAGGCAAGCTGCTCTTTGTCCTTGATGGGATGCTTACACATTGTTTTATACGGGTCAGGGAATGCCTGCATGTGTGAGGGCTTTTATGGACGCAATTAGATTCAATGGGATGAAAACAAAAGGACATTTGAGTTGATTTGAGAGGACAGATGGTCCAAATGTTTTTACCCCAAATTTAAGCCAAATTTTTTTTTATATTAGCCATGGTTTGCATATATTTGCATTAGACATGGACATGAATGAGATTTATTCACAGCGTATAACCAGGACACTACGGTTTTATTGTATTTACACAACATTTTAAATAAATACGTATGGTTAAACCTAATAAAAAAATGAGAACATGATCAACAATTCTTCCCATTGTTGGTAAAAAAGATAAAACATTGAATATTACTGTTATACAAACATTATATACACAATTTTTATTGTTTTTTTTATCTCATACATAGACTTCAGCAAAATATAGACACAAACAGCCACTAAATGAGGTAGTTGATTGTGATTATTGTTCAGAATAGTATAACTTTATAATAGACTTTGTTCATGGATTAACACAAATATACCAAGCTGATATCAGCAGGCTAATAAATCGGGCCAATGGTAGTAATGAAACAGTGTTACTTTATAAAAAAAGGGATGGGTGGCACTCCCTAACTTTCCAAGATGATCATTGTTTTTCAGACCAAACTATTCTCTCACAGCCAAATTAGAAATGTGTGTTGGATTTCTTTCAGCCAGCTGACTGGCTGTGTGCAGGTAAAAGTGGAGGAGGGGGAGCTCTGCGTTGCATTACAAACAGCAGGGGCAAACTGCAAAATGGATGGATGGATGGTTTGGAAAGAAGGGGTGCACAGCTCTTTAGTGTGAAAAACACATGCCGCTCCAACAAGCAGAAAAAGAAAAAAAGCTAATAATAATGAATAAACTAAAAACAAAAAGTAATGCATGAAGAGAAAACCCCTCTTTTAAAAAATAAATAAAAGCTATTTTTACAATTAAAACTGCATATGATGGGTATTTCATATTCCATAGCCACATACAAACGTGTATGACCACAATAAAGGACCGAACTGGGCCATCGTGTGTTTAAATCAATAGTCAGCAGCTCGTGACCACAGAGGAAAAGTGAATGAGTTGACCCCTGACCCTGGTGTACCCAGCAGTCCATATTCAGCTCCGTGCACTGAAGCCCACCAGAGAGAATTGGCCCGTCCTTGACGGAGGCGATGCTCTATCACAGAGTGCTGCAGCGTGTCTCACATGGCAGAGGATGCAGTGTTACACCATTCCCTGCTCCGCTGGGAGGAGAAGAATAGCAGCAGCAGCACCTTCAAACACCAGAAATTGGCTTCAGTGTAAGGTAAAGTTGATGGTGCAGAGGGGTAGGTGGGGGGTGATGGAACAGGATAAGAAGGGACTAAAAATGGATGCGGTCAATCCCTGGTGTGAAAGTGTAAGATCTTGGCTGTTTTTCAGGCTTTTTCCTGTCTAATGGGGTATTTTCTAACCCTGTTGTGTTTTGGTTGTTTGGATGAAAATAGGAATGGAAGCTCGGTAGACGAGGGCCTATAGTGATTCAGAGCAAACAAAGGAAGCCTCATCTAACATGAAATAAAAGCAGAGCTGCCAGCATCCTGGTGTTTCCGAGGCATGCTAGGCTCTGGTATACACACATGAACAAACACAGATTCCCTGTTGTTTTGACTTCATAGAGTTGCACCATTAAGAGAAAGTATTTAAAAGCCACAACCACACACACACACACAAATACACACTGAAACTTACTGCGGTACTGATTAAAAACTGTAAGGAGAAGTGAAGCTTACAAATCTGATAGCACAGTTCTACGCTATGACTCTCCTGCTCTCTGTTCTCCTCCAGACTGTGGAGGCTTCCAAAAGCTGAATATAAAACTTGTGCTTGACTCGAGATAAAGAAAAGACTAAAACGATGTTGAATTGGGGCATGCAAAAGTCCAAACATGACATCAGATGGAATGATTCAGGCCATACAACAAATAGAGCACATGGACACAGGGTATTGATTTTGGACTTTATGGAACGTTTTTTGCATCTGTCTTAAGACTACTGTATGATGAGGGAAAATCCGTATGGTTATGTTTCTGCTCCACTGGTTGTATTATCAAATACAATTCTAAAACATGATACTACAAACCTGACGTGGATAAGGAATAATGAGTCTCTCTGCTGTGATGCTATCTTGAAAAAAAATAGTGCTTACTGGACTATAAACCCACTCAGTTGCAGTACAAATGGGAAAGGACTGCAGATATTTGCCTTAGATATGTAAAAAAATCTATCCTGATCTCACATTTTACATAAATGACCTACAGACCCTAAATCTGGTCTCTTATGTTCTGCTCTCATCAACACATAGTTAGATATAATCTTCCAGTGGGGATAAAAGGTATCTGATTCCTTTCTTTTTTTTAATTCTTTAGACACAAAGAATTGTTTTATTTTAATGTGGAGAGACAGAATGTCAAAAAAATCCATATAAAAATCCATAATAGACATTAAAGGCACATTAAAGATACACGTTAAAAATTTGCTTTGCATGAAATAATCTTTTGAACATCAGCAAAACATGATTTAGGATGTTTTAGAGAAACATTTACTGGTGTGCACAGTGCTGATGCATTTTCTGTAGTTGGTCACCATGTTTGCTTCGATCCCAAAAGGGATTTTGACTCTTTACAGAAATCCTCCAGGTTTCTTGCCTGGCTTTTTGAAACCTAACGCATCAGTTACCTCTGAAGCACTGAAATCTTCTCCTATATCCTTTTTGTTGTCCTGGTAATATGCTTTGGGTCATTGCCATTCTAGAAGAACTATCCTCAGTGTTCTGACTAAGGGAAGAAAGTTCTTGTCCCAGATGTTGGTGTGCAAACCCCTGCCCACTAGCCTCTTAGTGCAGGAAGGGCCTCCTGAAGCCTTATCGGACAAAAAGCTCCAAAGCATGATAGCGCCACATATATGCTTGAATGTGGAGAAGATATTCCTACGTTCATATATATCAGCATTTCTTTTCTTCCAAACCCAGCCAGTCAAGTCAGGAGCTCAGTCTTATGTGATCTTAGAACTTTCTCCCAAGAACTCTCTAATTCATTTGGCAAACTTCAGACAGTCCAAAACCTGTGTTTCCTTTAGCGGGGTGCTCCAAGATTTCAGTCAAACACAACATGTTATTTTAAAATATAATGATGTTGGTGACCTTGGTCCCAACTGCTGTCATATCAAGCTCGTCCTGTGTAACTTAGGACTGATTCCCAACGTTTCTTATGATCATCCTCACACAGGCAAGATCCTACATGGATCTCCAGGCTGAGGGTCCATTAATAGTCATTTTATCTAGTTCAAATTAATCACACCAACAGCTGTCACAAAGTATCTTGGGTCTTCCACATGTTGGTGGTTAGGTTGATAGGGAAGAAACAAAATCTATGGACAGGTGTGCTTTATACATAAGTTGAAATCTGTAACCGAATAACTGATACATTTATTTGCCACTTGGTCCATATCCAATCATGTGGAGAGAGAACCTTTGCTGCAGTGTAGAGGAGCAAGTATCTCTTGCAGTCGTTGACAAGTAAATAAGTTTATAACTTTTATGGATTGAATTCCTTCTGGATTTTTGTTTGATATTCTGTGTCTCGACATTAATATTATACTACCATAAAAATAATAGAGAAGTAATTTCGTTGTGAGTAAACTTACAAAACCAGTAGGAGACTAAATAGGTATTTCCCCGATGTGAATATTTGGTGGATGATTTGTCCTCTAAGTCACTAAAAATGATTTGCAGAACAATCTTTCTCTCCCTCCATTTTGCTCACTTTAGCCTCCGAGTCCGGGGTATTGATCTTAAATATTTCCGGAGGGCGAACATTCTGGCTACGTGTTGATGTTAGTGGACAGCGATTGATCTTATCGACAGGCTGCGATATCATCAGAAGTCCTGTGAGGGTAAACTGATTACTCCAAGAAAGTTTTCCTCTCCTTCCTTCGTTCATTAAAGTTTTGCTGCTTAAGTTATGTTTGGTTAGAGGCTGGGAATGACTCACTATGGCCTTTTTCAGCAGGACATCTTTAACTACATTTAGAGGTAGGCACTATGATTCAAGATTTATGAGATCTTTACTCCTTTGGTGCTCTCTGAATCAGTGGGTTGCTTTAGAGATTTCTTATACATTTGAGATTTCTTTATTAAAAACCTGGTTGAGACCTTTCTCAACCAGGTTTCAAACCTAAGAAATTCAAAGTCAAATTATTTTCTGCCCTATTTAATCATTCTAAAGGTCAAAATGTATTAAAATGTACTAAGTGGAGTTCTTTATTTTAAATGCATTGCTTTTGACCTTTCTATACAACAAAAAAAATCTACAACTGCATCTGGGATTTTTGAAACACTCCCGAGACATGAGCAAATTAAGTCACTCCAGGCCAGCAGGACGCCCCCAAGATCACTTGACCTCTCATACAGGCTAAAATGGTTTATTCCAATTGTATTGGGAAGTCGAACTTAACCTAGTAAAGGTCGGAAATATAAGAAGTCAGACTTTGAAAAGTCGGAAGTCTCTATTTCCAACTTCAGGATCCAATATGGCTAGGACACACATAAAACTTAGGGAAAGTTGCAGAAACACAGTATTTATTAGCACATCTGGCAGTGGTATCTCATAACAGCAGTAGTACACAGTACTCTATAACCACTGTTTGTGGATATGTTTCTTTGGTGTACGAATGCAAATAATGGAAAAAATAAAATAGAATGTTATGGGCTTGGTTTTCTGGGCCAAATTCTTTCAGAAGTTAAATTTTAGGTCAACAGTTGGAGCTAAAACTGCTTTTAGTCCTGATTCCTGTTTGAAAAACAACACACTTGTTTCATTCAAACCGCCCTAGGCCCTTTAGTTGTGGCAATATGTCTGTCATGTTGCATCAACACATGTAATTCACTTTAACATTGTCATAATCTCATTTGTAAGTTACTTTGGATGAAAGCGTCTGCCAAATGCAGAAACATAAACATATACAAAAGGGCCTTGCAGAGAATAGTGAGGGGAGCTGAAAGGGTCATTGCAGCGTCCCTACCCTCTTACCAGGATCTTTTTCAGATTCGTCACAGGAATAGGCCTCGGAACATTGTCAGAGGCTCCTCACAGCCTCTCCATGAATTTCTGTCATCAGAAAAACAGGACTGCAACATCCAAAGCAGAAACAACAGACTACCACAAAGCGTTCTGCCTCGAGCTGTTCAAGTGCTAAACAGTTGTTAAGATTTGGCACTTTATGTTATCGCCGCTATTTTATGTTTTTAGCTAGTTTGTGTTTTTATGTATTTCTGTTTTATTTAATCTACTTTTACACAAGTCACAGAGAAATAATATCTCATTCCATCGTATGCTACTAGCTTTACACAAAATGACAATAAACTGATTTGATTTGGTATTAGAAAATGGGTCAGTGTCAATAGGACAGTACTTTTCTCTGTTTCATTTTCCTCATTTAGAAGAACTGCTCCAACAGGAATCGATCTAACACTTTGTATGATGCTGGTGTTTAGCCCAGAAAAAAAACTAAACATGAGCTACTTCATTACAACAGGCTGAAACTGCAACCAGAGCAGCAATATCTTTCGATTCATATTTAAAATGCTTTTTCATTCTTTTTACATGCATGTATTATACTGTGGATATATTAAAAAGATGACAATGAGACCGCTATTTCAAGTTCAATTAAATGAGTAAATCCCTCTAAATTCATTCTAATGATTATCAGCTCAAATTATAGTAATGTCTTGTTGTTAGTTAGTGATGAAACTCTATTGATTTTCCCTCTAGAGAGAAAATTTCTCATTAACAGAAATCTAAAGATTTCAATTTATTACCCAGCATTAATTATTATTAAATTAAACTGTGTTTGTTTTCTTCTGCATTCAGACTTGAAGCTACGTGAGTTAACCTGCTTCTGTCAGATTTACTCTAAAGTTGTTTTTATTTGTATCGACCTTTGCTTTTAACTTTGATCCTGAAAGCAAATAAACGTATTTGTAAAGACATGAGCCTAGTCTATAAAAGTCTGTAGAATGAGTCACTGTAGGCATTTGTTTTAACTAGGGCAAGCCCTATGACTTTAGCTGTAAGTAGTAAATGTGATACTGTACTATTCCATAGCAGATGAACTTTCGCTTTCTATTAGAGGAATTGCTCTCACTGTGCTGCCCTTTGCCACCCTAGCCTTCGGCCCCTTTAACAAGATCATCATCAGCTCTGAGGAAGTAATCCCTAAATACAGACAACACTTGATTAAAAATACACACAAACACACACACACACACGATAACCAGGTGAAGACGGATGACATTTCAGGTTGTGGTGTTATTTCAGCTCTGTAACTGATCTAATTCATGTGGAAACCTAAAAGCCCTGAATGACAGATATTTCCAACAGACATAATTGATCACACTGTTTGAAAACCACTGCTAAATATGAGAATCTATTAAGGTACAGCTGTGTCTGCAAAAGCAAATGCTCCTCCACATTCAAGACAGGTAAAATTATTGAAATCTATTAAAGGATTTAATAGATTTCAGGCGTGAAGTGTCACAGTTGGATTTAACAGCACACAGAGTTTTCTAAACAGTTGAAATGATTTCTCATCATTTTACCAGATAGACAAAGCTTTTAAAGACCTAAGACAAACGATCACATCTTCTTGCCATCCTGCTCCATGTTTTTGCCCTTCCAGCTAACTTCACACAGCTCCATCTCCTGTTTCAGCCCTCCCAGCGCCTATCAACAGGCATATTGCTGCTTTCAAGCTGCACACCTCCACAGCGTGAAGTGCATACAGTGCCTTGCAAAAGAATTCCTTGCTTTTAAACCTTTTCACATGTTGTCATGTGACAACGACAAGGGTTTCTGTCAGGGTTTTCAGAACGTTTTACAAATAAAAATCTGAAAAGTGTGGTGTGCCCCTTTATTCTGATACTAATGAAAAAATCAGCTGCAACCATTTTCTTCAGAGGTCATCTAAATGATAACTGGGTCCACATGTGCATAGTTTAACCTCAGTATGAATACACATTACCCTGGATACACCATCCCTGGCATCATGGCAGCGTCATGCTGCGGGAAAGCTTTTCTTTCCGCAGGGACAAGGAAACTGGTCAGACATAATGGGAAGATGGATGACGCTTTACACAAGGGAATCCTAGAAGAAACATGTTTACCAATAGAATAAAGCAGGCCTGCATTAAATGTATCCACAGCCACATCTCTCTGAGTTCCCCACAAGCTAATAAAAGGAATTCAGACCAGCTGCTGTAGCCATGTTGGGGACACAGCACACATGTGGAAGATGGTGCTCCGGTTAGAAAACACTACAACTGCACTGTATGAAATTATTTTGTGGGTCAAAAAACAAACACATCCAAACACAGAAACATGGTGGTGGGAGCATCATGCTGTAAAACATCCCTGTGGTAACGCCGGCCATACCAGCCACAGCTATGATGACTTAATGGCTCAATTTAAAGCATGTTAATGTGTTAGAAAGGCGTAGTCAAAGTCCTGATCCAAATCTAATTGAGAATCTGTTGCAAGAATTGAAAACTGATATTCTCTCTTCCAATCTGACTGACCTTGAGCCACTTCTTATTTTTTTCTTTTTTCTAGCACACAAAATTCCAATAAAATACATAGAAGTTTAAAATTGCTGGAGACTGCGAGAGAACCTAAAGCTTTCTCCTCTGTGACACACCAACCCCCAACCCTGTCTTCTGCCATGTCAAAAACCTCATCCTGACTCATGGTAAGTCAAGCTAATCAGATGCCTCACCCGGTATGGAATCAGGAAGTGGGGCATTGTGGGATGGACAAAACCAGTAATACTCTGCAAAGACAGCAGGAGAGAACGATTGCGCGGTCCCACATGCTGCTGATACAATTTAGCAGCAGGCAATTAGAATTTTTGAGGGGGAGAAAAGTGACACAGAGCACCGAGTTCATGAAGACTGATGCGATCAGAGGATTGTTGAAACCGAGAATGAATTAAATATTGGGGGCAATAATGGATAGGTGAGATGAGTGGGAGAATGGACAGCTAGATCTCCTCTAACTGGAGGAAAAAAAGGAGAGAGCGAAGAGGAGGAGTACGGAAGGAGGGGGCGCGTGAGACAAAAGAGTGACAGCTAAGGAAGGAGCAAGGAGGAAATGCAGACGGGCATGTTTCTATGGGCGCTCAGGACAGATTTGGGGTGAGGAAATCTTACATCACTGTGGCGGGCCAATCAAAAGTCTCGTTTAAGATGTTCAAAGGGAGTGTCCTAGCAACAGCGAAGTAAATACCATAGCAGCGGCTAAAAAAAACAAAAAACTATTGGCACTCACACATGATTCAAAAATTCTTGCACTCTGCTCTATGTAAAGATAGTTGTAGTGATCTCTAAGGGTACACAAAAAAAAATATATCTATATATATATATATATGTACAACAACTGCAACATAGAGCTATAAAGGGGCATTATTATCTTAGTGTGTCAACAGTTTCATCATCTCTCCTTCCAATAATTTTGCCTCAGTCAGCAGATTACAGGAAGAACAGGCAGAGAGCTGACATCTCCATTATAAACCTTTGCTGCTCTTCAACACTGCTTCCTCCTTTTAGCTATCCCTTCGTCCACAGCTTCTCTTTACCCTCCTCGCACACAAAGACCTGCAGAGTCACAAGGCAGCTTGCAAGGTTTCTTCACCCTTTCTGCCCCCCCTCTGCTCACCTATATTTTGCTTTTTTCACAATTGCCAAAACAAAACTGGCCTGGAAAGCCTTTGCTCTCATTCATTTGTCCCCTCCTTTCAGTAACCCCCCCCCCCCCCCCCAAAATCTCTCCCTCCACCGTTTTCCCTTCTGGACGCTTGCAGCCACATCGTTTGGATTGCTGTTGCAGTCCTGTGGGGGGTTTTGTTTTTAGCTAGCTGTTTGCAGACCTGACTTGTGCTTTCACCTTTACTTGGTTATAATGCATGTGACGAAGCCGAAAAGATGAGGGGGACTTACATGCCTCTTATCAATGAGCATCTGTTATTTGAGACATATGCATGTGCTGAGATGGTGCTTGGTATGCCCTACATCACTGAAAAAATCCACACAAACTTGATGTTTGCCTTGTTGATTTGAAGTATAGATCTTTGCTAAGTGGTCAGATGTGTTTGAGTTTGTGACTATGCTGGTCCAGCTGGGCAATGCAGTCAAAAACCATTCTAACTAGCCCTATGGGGTTTACATTTAATGCACTCCTTCTCTGCTACAGGATGAGATCCTGACTTCCATCTATCCACCATCCAGCTGAAACAAACCACCAGTCACTTGCTGGGCCCCGATCATGACCCACATCCTGCATCCCTCAGCATCTCTCTCTGATACTGATGCTGCAGGGTGGGACTATCCAGCTCCCTTCTGCTATCAGCGCTGAGAAGTAAAATGAAGAGCGTAAAGATGTCAGCTTACCGGCTGGGCATGCAGGATGGGAAGGACAATGCCTCTAACGCTGATGCTCCTTCCTTCTTTCTGGGCAGAGATGGATGCAAGCAAAACAAAAGAGGTGGATGGAAACAAACAAATGCAACAACGCCGGCAGCCGAATGAAACGAAAAAAGAGAGAGAGGAAAGAAAAAACTTGAGGAGAAAAAGGTTCCTGTGCCGCTACAGTGCATGCACTCAGTGAGGCTGTTTTATGGTTGTGAGGCAGAGGGCTGTAGATTCACCTAGACATCAAGCACACGCACTGCCTCACGCCATGCAGCCCTCCCTCTCCCTCTCTCTGTCTCTGCACTAAAGACAGCAGCTGCTGCTCTATAAGAAACAGAACACTGTGTCCCCCTCCCTCTCGCCTTCTCCTCCTACCTTGCTCGCTCACAAAGACCCCCATCTCACACATACATTCAAAATGTCCTCACACACACACACACACACACACACACCCTCCCCCACTTTTGACTAATATCTCCCACTAGCCTGCTGGCAGTGAGATTCTGTGTGCCCCGACTTGTATTTATGTGCATTTGCATTTAGGGTTGCATTGTGTTTGACATTGTTTCAGCTGCAGAATGACTTCTTCTGTCCACACAGTATGAAAATGAATCATGGTGGAGCAGCGATGTGCATTGGTGTATTTTTACAAAGTGTGTGGGTGACTGTTGAGCATTGTTTGCTACTGTGCAAATAGGAAATTTAATGTTCCTTTTATGTTCTGCAGTTATCAGTGGTGTAGGTGTGAGTATTTGCTCTTAGATTCAACTGGAAAGAGAAACTGTGAGCAAAGAGGTATTCATAAAACTTTTGCCCTTGATGTGCCTTCACTTGGGTGTGTGTGCATCTGTTCTCATCTTGCTGTGCTTTGCAAAAGTATCCACAACCCTTGAACCTTTCTCGTTTTTCTAGTTTTGAGCAACCTTTGCTCTTATGGCCTTAAATGAAATCATTAGTGACTAATTGCCTTTAGAATTCAGCTAATATATGTGTTATTTAATGTCAGTATAAAGGTTTGTTAAGGAACATTAGTGGGCAAACAGCATCATAAAGATCAAGAAACACACCAGAGAGTTTAAAGATGAAGCTGAGGAGAGGTTTAAAGCAGGGCCAGGTTATACAGGGTCAAATCCTAAGCTACGACAAGTCAAAACATTACTTGTACACAGGAGGTACACAGGAGGTGGGAGCATCATAGATGCTCTGACTGAGCTTGAGCTGTTTTGCAAAGAAGAAAGGCAAAAGTTTAAGTCTCTAGAAAGCTATTAAAGGCGTACCGTAAAAGACTTGCACTGCACTAAAGAGTACCTAAGGTGGGCTGAACCAAGACTTAAGATTTTTTTTTGTAAAAGAAAACACACAAATATTGTGCATATTTATGCAATGCACAATATTTGTGCATTGCATAAAATCCCAACTAAACAGTTTGAACTTTCTGAAATCGTCCGTTAGGGACACCTATTTTAGTGTCGGAGCCTGGACAAAAGGGCAACATTAAATGAGCCATGCCTGATTTGTCACTTTATCTGTGTTTAGATGTATTTGGGGGAACACAATGTCCATTGTCTAGAGGTCTTGTACTCAGACCAGTGCTTGTGGCAGCCCACCCGGAGGACTGGGACCTAGTAGAAGGCGCTGAGGACCAAATGTTAATGTGCAATGCTTCACCACAGTTTATTATGGTGCCCCATCTAGGCCAGAATGGGTTACAAAGAAGTGGTGCCCTTTTATGGTCAGGTCATGGGAGTGACTCTTGGGGCAGTCCAGTTGATGAAGTTTTCCCACTGCGGCCATTGTTAATATTTGACTAGGCGGATGGGTTAAAGAGGACACCATCTTGCAGTCAGATGCTGTTTGCCTAAAGGGGCTCACACTGTTCTCCTAAGCTTAAAGATAATGGTAAAACTACCCCAGAGCTCAGTATTCATGACTGTTTGCTTGTAAAAAAAAAAAAAAAAGTAGCACTATTCTTAAACTAGTATACACTGTCTTGCAAAACATTTGCAGAAGAAAGCAGGAGAAATTTGATGAATGGCTTTCAATAAAAAAAAAAAACAACACAAGTCTGAAAAGTGTGGGGACGATTTGTGTTCAACCCCTTACCCATTAATCTT
Organism: Crenichthys baileyi; assembly: GCA_036173005.1. NCBI lineage: Eukaryota > Metazoa > Chordata > Actinopteri > Cyprinodontiformes > Goodeidae > Crenichthys > Crenichthys baileyi. The sequence goes on from JAHHUM010000307.1 coordinate 201,048, forward strand.
AAAAACACTTAGTAAAACCAACTTTGACTGTTCCTACCAGCTTGACATGTCAAGAAACATTTTTGCCCTTCATTTGAATATCTGTGAACATCAAATTTCAAGTCTTCCCACATATTCTCAGTAAGATTTAAATCTGGACTTTGACTGGGCCACCCTAACACATGACTATGCTTTGATCTGAACCATTCGAGTAGCTCTGGCTGTATGTTTAGGGTCTTTGTCCTGTTTAAAACATGAACCTTCACCCCAGACCCAAGTATTTTGCTGCCTCTAGCAGGTTTCCTTCTAGAATTATCCTGTATTTAGCTCCATGTATCTTGTCATCAACTCTATTCATACTGACGAAGAGCATCCCCACAGCATCATACTGCCACCACCATGTATCACAGTGGAGATGGTGTGTTGAGGGTAATGTGATGTGTTCCTTTTAAACTATGCATATAGTTTTGCTTGTAGTGCAAGCATTTGGTCTCATCTGACCTGAGCACCTTCTTCCATGTGTCTGTCCCTAACATGGGCACAGGACTTCTTAGGATTATCTTTTAACAATAGCTTTCTTCTAGAAAATAAAGAGGCTGTCGGTAAATGTCCTGCTGACAGATTCTCTTACCTGAGCTGTAATTCTCTGCAGTTCCTCCAGAGTTACTATGGGCATTTTGGCTGCTTCTCTGATTAGTGGTATCCTCTGTCAAATTAAAAAATCCACTAAAATACATTGAAATGTGTGTTTGTGTTGGGGGCAATGTGGAAAAGGAACTGTACAAAAAAAACTGTTTATCAGTTAATCCTGACCTACTGAAGCCTGACATAAGAACAGAAGCTAAATGTAAATCAGAGGGACCGAGAGATGTCCAACATCACACTCAGCTCTTCCTGTTTTTGTGGTTGTGGCTAAGAAGTGGATTTTCTGACTACTACTTTCACATCACCAAACCCTGTCCAACATTGCTTAACCAAGAGCACGTGAGCAGCTTGTAATCTCACGCACGCCTTACAAGTTTCTGTCTGACTTCATCTTTATTTTATACAGCCACACATAACACTTTGTACACAAAATGTGAAGAAAGCAAGAGCTTGAACTTTACACAGTAAAGGTCTGTGACATGGTCACAAGTGTGTGAATTGGTGTATTTTAGCAAGTTAGCATTGCTGTGGTGTAACTACAGTACTGAAACAAAAACACAATAAGTTAGCAATCGCCTAATCAGCAAAAACATCCTCAGCTTCTGGGAATACGTCTTTAAATGTACAAATGAAAAAGTTTAAATGGGGGTGCTTCGCTATTTTAATGGGAAATGGAGCCCATAATGTGTGTGAGAAACTTTCTCACCAAGCAGCAAAACCCCCGACTCAAACACACAAGCAACCAGATGTTTAGAAGAAAAGAGAGGTTGGGGGCAGTTTTGTGTGTTGTTTGCTAATGAACACTGCCTTTGATCTGTGTGTGTGTTGGGGGGGGACGTTTGCATTTCAACCTTGAATCATCCTGTGTGGCTAACAGATACATTGCTCAGATCTCTCTACAGAGAATACTGTTAAAGGTTAGAGTGACAGACACCATTTTGAGGAGTCCTCTTAAAAAGATTTTGTCTAAACAATGGTCCTCAGAAGCAGAAAGTAATATTTCAGAGTCAAGATGAGGTCTTAGGGTTAAGGATTTTAATTACGATTTTAATTACGCCCAAGACGTAGCCTTCACCTGCTACCTGGCTAGCATTGCACCCAATCTCAATATCCCCCCACATAGATGGTGGGCTCAAGGTTAGACCACCAGGCAGTCACCAATGAGCTCCCTCTTTAGGCCTAGGTCCAGGAAGTTGGACCGTTCCCAAATCTGGACATGGTTAAACTTTTTTTATGTTTTTGCTTCATTCTGATCCTTGAATCTTAGTTGCTCTTACTTTTACTGCCTATTCCAAGTCTCTGCCTCACCAAATATTTTGGTGTCTTTGTTAAGAAGGATCTTGGTGTTTAGGTCACAAGAGATGTTAAGATGGACAGGGAGATGGACCACATAAAGGAGCTAAGCAAAATAGCAAAGCTCTTGCTTACAAGTCCTTCTACTTTTTGACCTTTACTTATGGTGATGAGAAATAAATCATGACTAAAAGAATCCATTCCTGGATATAAACGTCCCTAATGAACATCCTTTGGAGGCCAGGAGGAAGGAAGGAAGGAAGGATGGATGGATGGATGGATGGATGGATGGATGGATGGATGGATGGATGGAACTAAGTCATGTTGTGGTTTGTACATTCAGCAGAAATAGTAAAGGAGGTGGGCATGCACTGGAAATGAAGCGTCTCCATTTTGGCTATTGAAACAAACATACCTGTGCGTGTGGTCGTGCAGACCCCTTCTGAGACATACTATTACGATCTAGTGTGGGGACATTGTTTTAGAAGATAACAGCTCTTCTGCAAACCAACCCAAAATTGATAAATTCCTTGTATCCAAGGTTACCGCTGGTGGATGATGAGTAAGTCAATTTGCATAGGCTTCTGGGGACAGTTTGCCTACAAAGATAAATACTGTACACAGCTCTTTGTGAAATGAACCAGAGGTAATGACTGCTAAGCCTGCCTAATGGGGAAAGGTTCTCAAGCTTTGCATCTAATAACTGCACTCAGTGTTTCATTAAATTCACATCTGTCGTGGAATTAAAGCAGTTTGTTTTGCCTGGTCAACTGTCAGGCAATTTCTAAAATACAAAGGGAAGTATAATATATTTATATCTAACATTTGTTAGGAATTATGAGATACAGTGCCTTGCAAAAGTATTCAGGCACCATTAACTTTTCTCACTTTTACACATTACAACTAGAAACTTAAATGTTTTTTTTTTGGAATTGGATTTGATAGACCATCCTCAAAACCTTTCAAATAAAAATCTGAAAATGTTTGCTTGCATTATGTATACCCCTGTACCCCTGAAATTGCAGAGTCACAACTTTGTAGAACCACCTTTTTCTGCAATTACAGCTGTGAGTCTTTCGGGCATATCTCTTCCAGCTTTGAGCATCTAGAGACAGTCATTTTTGCACCATTTCTTGCACCAATTTTCAAGTCTTGCCACACATTCTCAGTTGGATTTTTGTCAGTTGGACTCTGACCGGGCCCTTCTAAAGCATGTATAGCCTTTGACTGAAACCGTTCCATTGTTGCTCCAGCAGTATGTTCGGGGTCTTTATTCTGTTGGAAGGTGAAGCTCCATCAGATCTCAAGCTTTATGCAAAACTGTGTAAGCTATGTTTTTAAGGATTGTCCTGTATTCAGCTCCATCCATCTTCCCAACAATTCTGACCAGCATACCTTCTGAAGAAAAGTGTCCCCAAAGGATGAAGCTGCTACCACCATGTATCAGTAGGGCAATGAGGTGTTTTTGGGGATGTACAATTCTAGTTTTAAACCACTCTTACAATTTTACTTATAGGCAAAAAAGTTCAATTTGGTCTCATCTGACCAAAACACCGTCTTCCACATGTCTGTCTCCTACACGGCTCATGGCACTCTTCCATAAAGGCCAGATTTCCGGAATGCACTAATAATATTCATCCTGTCATCAGATTCTCCTACCTGAGCCATGGAGCTCTGCAGCTCATCCAGAGTAACCTTGCTCTTATTTCTCTGATTTTCACCAAACGACCATGGCTCGGTGGGCTTGCAGTTCTGCCATAAATCACAATAGTGTCGTGAATATACTTTTACTATCATGTTACGGATCAGTTTTGTGGTGGCGATTCAGGATCTAAATGCTGTTTTACAACCATTTATGTTCACCAAATACATATTTTGAATGTAGATGTTGAACAATATATTCAAATATAACATCAGCCTTTAAAACATATTGGCTTCAGGGTTCTTGCTTCTACACACTTTCTTAACATTTTTTTCTGTAAAGAAATAAAATCACCATAGGAATTATACTATGAATAATGAGCTTTTGGCCTTTTCATATTAAACATGCTATTTGCTTTCAGAAGTCCAGTTATCCAAGCTAAACCAATTTTCTCGCAATGTCCTCCATCATCTTTTCTCTCTTACTATCTTTATCATTTACTCTACTTCATTGCTGCTTCCTCTTCATCATATGTCTGCTTTCCTCCTGCTTGAGCCACTGTCCCCCTACCTGCCTGACAGAGCTGGCACAGCCCCCTCTCTCTGCCTCTGTCAGTGTATTTTGCCCTTATAAGGAGAGAGTACAGGCAGACTGTACTAACCATGTGAGCTCGGCAGGGGTGTTGCAGGGTCGGGGAGACCACATCGACTGTAATGGCAGGGTGAGGTGGGGACGGGGGCATAAGGGGAAAAGGGTGGAAAGAAGGGATGAGCTGCCACTTTTCTGTGAACCAATCCCCCCCAAAAAAGGGGAGGCAAGGAGGATAGGTGAGGGAGAAAGGCTAGACCAGAGATGATGAGAGGAGGCAAGTGGATGCATTTAGCAATAGGGATGCTCGTTTGGATCACTTTGAGGCATTAAGAGACAAAAAACCACTTGGAAATTTTTGATTTCAGCAGAAAAATTCACACGACACTGAAAACATAAATTTAAATGTCAGTATTCATACTGAGCTCAGCAGCTGCCCACATACTCATTTACATACAAAAAGCTTAACATTTGGTTAGTGAGAGTCATGAAGAGAGAGTCTGGGATTCAGTGTGGAGGATTTTCTAGTGCAATGTGACCAGCCCAGGCCTCCATTGATCAGAAGAATGAGGAACTGATCCATACAGCCTAAACAATTATCCTTCAGTCTCATCCTAATCAAGGTCATATATGTATGGGAACTGAAAATTATGGGGAAATATTTTAAACCTTAAGCTCTTTTCACAATCATTTTAATTAAAATAATGGTTTTCTTATGCTTTCGACACCTTGGATATTGTTGTCACATTTTTTCCCCTAAGTTAGTCTAATAAAAATCGGAAACATTTGTGTTCAGCTCCCCTTTACTCTGATACCCCTCAATGAAATCCAGTGTAACTAATTGTCTTCAGAAGTCACCAAATTTGTAAATGTCTGTAAATTTAATCTGAGTATAAATCCAAAAGGTCTCAGAGGCTTGTCAGAGGACATAAATGAACATTTGTGAACAAAAAGCATCATGAAGACGAAGGAACACATCAGACAGGTCAGTGATAAAGTTGTAGAGAAGTTTAAAGCAGGGTTAGTTTATAAAACAATGTCCTAAATTTTAAACACCTTTCGTAGCACTGTTCGCTCCATCATCCCAACATGAAATCCTTACAAAGACATAAAGGTCCACCTAAAATGAGGCTGGGCATGGGAGGATTAATGAGAGAAGCAGCCAACAGGGCTATGGTAACTCTGGAGGAGCTGCAGAGGCTAGCAGCTTCAGGAGAGAGAATATCTTCAGCGGAACATCTAGTCATGCAATCCACAAATCAGACAGAAGCTATGTAGCGCACACAGCAAATATGTGGAAGAAGGTGCTCTGGTCATATCAGACCAAAATGAAACTTTTTGCCCTACATGCAAAACATTATGTGTGAGAGAACACTTCACATCACCGTGCAACACGGTAGTGGGAAGATCATGGTGTGAAGATGCTTTTCTTCAGCAGAGAAAGGGAGGCTGAACAGATTTGATAAGATTCTCCTAAATTCAGGGTACCTTTTAAGACGCTGCAAAAGACTTGCATAAGACAACAACCCTAAAAATGTGGCCAAAGCTTCAAATTTATGGTGTAGATCATAGACTATCAATTCACTCGACACAGTTTTCAAATTTTTACTACAAAACATCTTAAAGGTCTGCATCAGCAATTATGCCCTACTTTTGTTGGTCTGTCTCCAAAATCCCAATAAAATATAATGAAATTTGTGGTTCAAGGGGTATGAATACTTTTGCAAGGTACTGTAAACGAATCTTTTTGACCCGGTGGAAAGATCATTACTAGAATATCAAACCCAAAGCTCAATAGTTCAAATCTCTGGGTGGTTATTATTTAAATTATTGTAAAGCATCTTATTACAATATATAGAGTTTAATGTTTTACTTACTGGATGGGGGATTCGAAGGAGACACTGGTGATCCAGATTTTTAGTTGTTTTGTAAAATCACTGGATTGTCGCTTTAAGCTGGAGGTAGGCAAATAGCATTTCTCAGCATCACACCCCCCTTGCAGCAGAAGGGCTGCCCCACCTGTGAGTATGGGACAGGTGCTAATTGTGCCTGAAGCTTATGAATGAGAAGCCCGCCCTCAGATGGAGATGAATGTGAAGAGGCGCTCGTGTGACGTGTGTTTGTTCAGTGTGTAGTGTACGGCACGCCAGGGAGTCATCTTACCTCAGCCTGCATAAGCGCACCTCCTCACTGTGTTCCTGTGCCTCTCTCAGCGAACCATTAGCTTCTACTACTCATGGACGACTGGCACCCTTTTGGGAATTATGTGGGAAGAGAGATGCAAGTCCATTTTGTCACACGTGGAGAAAGGGGGGGTGTCAAGGTGTTAAAACAAACGTACCGCCCAGCTGCTAAGTGTCTCAGCATCTATGGAGAGGAAGTGGAGGAGGGTTTGTGTATGTGTTTGACTCAGGAAATTATCAGCCTGAAACATCCATGCTTGCTAATCTGTCAGCCTGTAGGCGATGGTTTGTTTACTCTGATTTCCTCCCTCAGTGGGCCAATACTCAAAGCCACCCTTCTGCCACCGAGTCCAACTTGAAAAACAGAGATCATAGGGCTTCTTGATTCAGAAGATATTCAACGATAAGCTCCCACTAAAACTGAGCTATCGGCTCCTATCTCATCCCTAAACCTATTAGCTGACATTCCCCTTGAAGTTATTAGAAAAGTGAGAGACACCAATGAGGTTTGATGTTGTTGCCGGCGGAGTCAGTTATGTAAAGAGGCTGTGATATAACCAAAAAGAAGAGTTGAAGTTTACTGGATGAAGTTGAGGGCCATGCAGGAAAGAGGTCAGCACTTAACACTAATGGAACAGCCACTGACAGGATCTCTATATGTGCAGATGCTGCAATTCAATTCAGTTCAGTTTATTTATATAGCGGCAATTAACAACACATGTCGTCTCAAGGCACTTCACAAAGTCAGGTACATACATTGCAATTAATCCTAACCATTGAACAGTGCAGTCAGATTCAGTTATTTATTCAAATTGGATAAAAGGTTTTTCTGTCTAAGGAAACCCAGCAGATTGCATCCAGTCAGTGACTTGCAGCATTCACTCCTCCTGGATGAGCATGTAGAGACAGTGGACAGTCACTGGCGTTGACTTTGCAGCAATCCCTCATACTTGAACACAAAACAGGCGTTAAAGTGGAAGAAGCAGCCATTTAATGTAATCTTCTCATTTAAAATTATATGTACACAACCCCTGAAAAGCTGGTTAACGAACTAGTCAAAGGCCACTTAAAGGTCCTACCAGTCTGTCAATCGCAATGTTGCCTTTGCAGAAGTAGCAATACACATTTGAACTTTATCATGTGATTTCACTTAAAAAACACCAACATCAGTGTGTTTTATTGGATTTCATGCGATAGATCAACACAAAGTGGTGCATAACTGTGAAGTGGAAGGACCTATTACAGAGAGCATTCACCTGACTAGCAGGCAAATTTACAGCTTAGGGAGGAGAGACTGTTACAGGACAACAAACGTTGTGCACTCCACTGATTTTGGCCTTTTTCAAAGACTGGCAAGAGGAAAGTAATTGCTGAAAGAAAGCTACGGGGAGTTCACAGGCCCCGTGGTGGACAAATCAAACATGTAGAAAAAGTTGCTCTGGTTTGATAAAACATACATCTGTTTTTTAACTCAATGCAAAACAATATGTGTGTTTGAAAACCAGCATTGCCCATCACCCTGAACATACACAGCTCCCATTGGGAGTCATGGTGGTGGCAGTATCATTCTGTAGGAATTGCTTTCTTCTGTAGGGCAGGGAAGCTACAGGGTAGCGGCTGCAAAAAAATTGAGACTGGGGTGCATGTTCCCGTTTCCCGCTGTACAAAAAACCTATACATACAGTCAGAGGTAAAATGCAATAACTTAGATAAAAGGAAATGGCTGTGTTAAAATGGCACAGTCAAAGCCCAAAGCTAAACGCTATCGATTGTTTTTAGCAAAAAGTGAAAATTGATGTTCATACATGCGTTGCATTCAGTTTGACTGAGGTTGAGCTATTTGGGCCAAAAATTCAGTAGTTCTAAAAAGGAACCCAAATAAAAATACTCTAAAGATTGTAGTTGTAAAGTGATAAAATGTCCAAAGGTTCAAGAGGTATGAACTTTATCAAGATACTTTATCAAGGGACTTTAGACATGTGAAAAAGGCTTCACAAAAACAACGCAGTGGAAGGTCACATGAGCCTTGATATTTGAGTGCATCCCTCCTTATTTGACTGAAAATGGAAGCCATCTGTCTGTTGAATTCTGAGCTGATAATGTTTCTTTAGGACATTAAAAGCCAAAAATCCTCTAAACATAAGCCTCATTAATAAAGACGCTCAGCAGAAAACCCAGCTTTGTCACATGCCTCACAGAATCTCAGACCGCTTCCTTTCACAAAAGGAGGATTTCAGTGTACTTTAAGGGCCTCTTCTAGATCCGCCTGATGACCCATAACTCCAGGGTGTTCTGCGTCATTCCATCTAAGTTATTTATAACTAACAGAAAGTATGAGGATTCAGGAGGCAGCATCTCCTTCTACTGTCTCTCATCAAGCTCATCGGGCATGTACCAGGAAAATCTTCGCCCATTTGGGCTCAATAACCTTCATCACCAAACTACTGCATTGGATGGATGGGGTAATGTGTCACCAAAGCTTACTCACATGTATGTATGAAAAATCATCTCATTTAATAAAATTTTTGTTTTTTTCTGTCTCAAATCTCTAAAATCTGTCTGAAGGGAAAATGATATGTCTTAGGGATCCTAGATTGCAAAGTTGATGAAAGAAATAAAAGGAATTTATCATGTAAATGTATTTATCCTTGAATTGAATTGGAAACTGAATAATTAGATTGTATCTAGTCAACCAAAGAATCAATAATTGAACTGCTAGTACTGACAATAATATAATGATTAACTAATTAACAGTGACTGGCCCTACTGAGGGGAAGCATCCCCACAGCATTATGCTGCCAGCACCATGCTTCATGGTGGGGATAGTGTTTCTAAAGGGATTTATACACAGTGTCAGTTCTCGGCCACACTTAATGTTTAGCTTGTAGGCCAGAAAGATCAATTTGAATTTGGTCATATCCGATCACAGGAACTCCCTCCACATGTTTGCTGTGTCCTCTTCATTGCTTGTGGCAAACTCTAAACATAACTTCCAATTTCTTTCTTTCAGCAGCTCTCTACTTGCCACTGTTCAATAAAGGTCAGATTTGTGGAGTACAATAATAATAGTTGTCCTGTCTCCCACTTGAGCAGTGGACCTATGCATCTCCTTCAGAGATACCATGGGCCTTTGGGTCATGTGTAGTGTTAGTTTTCAGCCTATAAAGTTCTGACATGTTCTCTAACAAACCTTTGACACCTTCACAGAACAACTGCATTCGTGGGTTCTGGATAAATCTGTTTAAAAACCATGCAACTTTTACCTTCACAATTATGCACTTCCTTGGGTCTAATATGTAAAACTTCCCAAATGTACATTGCAGGTTGTGGTTATAACATAACAAAAAGTACTGATGCTAGTAGTGAATAGGCACTCGTTTGCATGTTTAATGCTGCGTATTATAATTGTTCAGCTTGTTGATGAATTATAGCAGTCTGATATTGACAAATGTGTGTGACTGATGTGATGCATGTTGAGATCAGAGCGAGCAAACGGTTGCTGGGTAGAAACAAGGGGGCAAAACATTATTCTTGTATGCATCTGTGTGAGTGCCAGTATGGAAGACAGCAGGGAGGTGGGGGTAGTGTGTCCCAGAAACTGGCAAATGTCCTGTGTCCCCCCCACCCCCCATGCTGGGTATCCACATGGATAGTGACAACCTGGAAAGCAAGACGCACAAGGGATGGCAGGATGCCAGCGTGTCTTCCCCCTGGCACCCAGATGATCCTCGTGGATCGCCTGCTGCAACCCCCACCCCACCCCCTATTGAAACACCATCAGTAGAAAACAGATTAAGGATTAAACTGTTTTACGTCATGAACATGCATATTCCCCATATAGTCCATAGGAAAAAGTAACTTCTTCTATCTGTCTTTACTTCAGCGAAGCGAATCCTTCGCTGAGCCTTACTGTACATCGTACCACATTTCTTATGTCTAGACTGGAGTTAGTCACTATGCCCTTGTTGTCTAGTCTTGTTTCCCCTGAGATGATTAACTCTGATAGGGAATAACAATGCATGATAATGTGAATTATAATGGACCAATGGCAGCAGCCTTTTGCCCCATGCTCCATATGAAAACAGTGGCTCTGAAATGGTGTACATGAGCCCTGCAGGGACAAATTAGAATAAATAGGTCATGGCTGCAGTTTTCAGTTGGTGTGCCTAAAAATGTAACCGCATGCTTTATTTGGATTGAGGGTTTTTGCTGTTTGTTTTTGCTCCAGCCAAGGCAGTCGGTCTTTTCCTTTCTTCTACATAGCTGCTGCCACCTCAGCAATCAGGCCTCAGTGAGGCTGTTAGTCAGTGTACACTGCCTTAAGTCTCAAAGTAAAGACACACAGAGTGACTTTTTTATATCTTTTTACTTCAATTTGTCTCTTATTCGTCTCAGAGAGGAACTTTTGATGTTTTCTCTAGCTGCATCTCATCAGCAAATAGTATAAGATAGACTTCGTTTCTGTCCTCAATAAACCGAAATCAGGTGCTCAGTCTTGCATCTAATGTTCTGATGAGTGTTCCTGTTTTTATGGATGCTCACACTTTTCCAAATCTGTCCAAATCATCCCCATATTAAAAGTGAGACCTAACATGCTCTCAGCACGTAAATAACCAAACACATTAACACAGTTCATGTGTGGGAATTTCTTTCTGCAGAGGACAACATTTTAATCAAGAATCGGCATGTCAATACTTTAACTACAATAATCATTAATATTTTTTCATTAACATTTGTTATTTAAACATGCTTGAAGGTAAGATAAAAACATCTGTATCTAATCTATATTTAATTTCTACAGAGTTTATTTCTCCAGACAGATAGTAAATCTTGCACCAATCAGTTGGCCATTTTGTTCTTGATCAGCAAATAAAATAATGAGAAATCTGTATTTTTTCCATTCATCAAATGCATCAAAACTAAGAACTCCCACCATTTTTGAAATACAAAAGCATTAACCAGTAGCAGTTTCTATGATGCTTTTTCTTTTGTAGAATAATGAAAATCTAATAAAGGTTAAGGAAAAATGCTTTGATGCATAAATGAGGAAAATCTTTTTTTTCCAGTTTTCATCTTTTCTTGGGGCGGGTTCAAAATAATTTTTCAGGTTCAAATGTTTTTCCATTGAACAAACTTTTATTTTTCAGGTTCAAATTTTTTTCATTTGAACAAACTTTATGGCCCCAATTTAGCTCCATAAAGAAAGACCTGATTGGTGTATTTATCAGCATTAAACATGATCATCTCAGTCGTGGGTATTAAAGATCAAATTAACAGACTGTTCAGTGCTCTAGCTCCATCTAGTGGATAGTTTTTAGGCACATTCATCTTACCTCTTAAATGTTTCTGTAGAGATTCATTTGTAAAAGGTACTTTTGTGGAGATCTTTTAACAAATGCATGCACTGAATCAGGGGTCCCAGAGGCACGCGTTGCCCTCTAGACCCTCCACAAGGGCTCTTAATAATTTTGATAAAAAATTATGTTTTTATAATATAAAGGCAATAGGAAGTATGAGTTGTAAAAGCTCTGTTATGTTTTTATGCAATATCTGCTTCTTACAACAAATTGAAACAGATGGCACAAATGATACTTTTTAATTCAGTTCTGCTGTATCACAAGGCTGCAAACTATGAGCTTTACTTCTTTTTTTTATTATAATATAAATGGACTCATTGTACTCACATTTCTTCCATCTTGTGAACATTTTTTTTCCCTTAACCTAAAAATGGAAATAAAATTGTCTTCATTTCACAATAAAAGAAACTCATTTTATAAGTATATACTGATAAAACTCAATATACAGTACTGTGCAAAGGTTCTAGGCAGGTGTGAAAAGATGCTGTAAACAAAGAATGCTTTCAATAATCAAAGTGTTAATCATTTATTTCATCATTTAACAGAATGCAGTGAATGAACAAGAGAGAAATCTAAATCAAATCATTTTGGATTGTATAGGTTGCTGACCCTGGACAAAAGGATTTTGTTTTGTAGATTTATGGCGTATTTTATTTAAGTATCAGAATAAAACATGAACAAAATCCATGAATTTTATCATCTGAATATTCCTCAAATCATGACACACAACACTTAAATTTTCTTCTGAATCGGCAAAGTGGTTAAAGGCTATTTCACCTTTTTTTTTGCTTGTGGAGAAACTGAGATCAATTCAGTTTAAAAAATATTACTTTGTGATCTTTGCTGCCTTTATTTTGTTAGTAAAATGTCCAAAAATAAAGGGTTTTCAATGCTTTGACATCCAGCCATGAATCAGTTTAAAAACCTTCATCTGAGTCCAATGCTGTGAAATTGCCATTTTTTATTGTTTGTAAGTGTACATTTGCCTGCCCAATCTGTCAATAACGAAAAAGTTTAATCATATGAAGGTGGCAAAATACGAATAACCTGTTCAATTTAAATACTGACTGGCGACCTGTCCAGGATGTACCCCGCCTCCCGCCCATAGACTGCTGGAGGTAGGCACCAGCTTCCCCGCGACCCACTATGGAAGAAGCGGTATAGAAAATGACTGACTGAATTTAAATATACAGATGCTCTTATATTTCAGGAGTTCAATTCAAAAAGTGAAATTCCTCAATGGATTCATTCAACAAAAAGTGGTATATCTGAAGTGCTTATATCTAGTAGTTTAGATGATTATGTCTTACATCTATTGTATACTGTTTTCTCAGAAAATTAAAACATAAGAACAACAGAAAATATGATTTTTAACTCAGAACTGTTATCTTACTTCCATGTTCTGGCCCACACTATCGTGCAGAACTGCCAACAGTTTTCCAGCACTGACACTGCCAGAGTAAGCCACAAATAATCATTGCTTAAGAAGCTGGCTGTTCAGAATGCTTTAGTGAAAAGTTTAGTGGAAAAAAAAGGTGTGGTAGTAATAGGTGCAAGAGCAACAGGGATAACTGCAGCCTTGAGGGGATTGTAAGGCAATCACATTTAAACGTCTGGGGGAGATTACAGGTTCCTGCCAAGGCAGAAAGGGGTTGAAATTTTCCCCTTTTAAACCCGCCAAACGTAAAAGTGCTTTTAGCTTTTTATTTTTTATTAAAATATTCTGTTTAATCCAGTTTTTTTTCCCTTTTATGAAAATAAAATCAACAGGAAAAAAGGGGGTTTTAAGGTAGAAAATTTCCATGTTTTTCCCCACAGTCAAATAGGGGAAGGGGCAGGAAGTGTGTTAAATCTTTTTAAAAAAATTTTTTTAAAAACGGCGAGACACAAAATATTCATGCAATGGTGTAAAACAGAAAACACAGATGGCAAACAGTAACAAAACCCTTGATAAGGATCCTCTCCTCCTACACGGGCAAAGCAAAAATAAAATCTGTTGTTTATTGTCTCTGTCGTCAAAGTACCAAGTAGAAGAGAAAATAGTGAAAAAATGGAGGCAGGTGAAGCAGAAGAATCAATATCTGTATTTTGTGGAATAATCCTTGGGAGACACCACTAAACCTCTTCCTTTCCGCGCTCCTCGGTACACTGTTTCAACAATGTCTATCATCTCCTGCTTGTCCTCTATGATCCAGTTGATCTTGTTGTTGTTACCAGTCCCCAGATCAATCATGATGTGTTTGTTCCTGTGAAACAAAGAAACACACAAACTTCATCTTCCAACACTGGAAGAAAGATCTCTCAGTGGTTTCCACTCTCCATTCATTCATTCATTCATTCACGCTGATGCTGCGGTGTGGACGCAGAGAGTGCCCTACCTGAAAAAGAACATGATCGTGCAGGGGTCGTACAACTCGTACATTTTATTGAAATCGGGCACTTCTGTGATGTCCACGAGGTAAATGACGGCAAAGTTTTTTACCTGTCCAGGAGAAACAAACTTTAACCAGCAGAACAATGAAAACAAGAAAAGCTACAAAGTAAAACTTGCTAATGATTTTGTTAAAAACTCAGCTTTGTAGAAACTAAAAATAGCTCCAAGTTTGGCTATTTAATCTAAGCACAAGGCACTGAACAAACAGTGAATGCCCAGGGTTTAATAAAAGCCTGTATCAGATGGAGGAAGCTCATTCACTACCTCCCAGCTGGTTGTAACATGACCTAAATGTTTCCATCTGCAGGATAAATCCAACCAGAGATTCTGATTCATGAAGTCCTTTAGGAAGCTCTCTCAAAAAGCCATGAGAACCACTTGCTCTGATTGTGCCAATGCTCATGATGTATGCATTTCAGCAATACTGTGCAATTAATCAATGAAGCTCAATTACTACAGACTGAGTAATGAGTCCGTGATAGCTTTACCTTTTCTGAAAGATTTCTTATGACTCAGCAAATGTTGAACATTCAGCTTGTTTCCTTTGAGGCCACAAATACATCAGCTGAGGAGGATGCTGCTCAGCAGAGCATATAGGATCAATAATCCAACCCCCGCCCCCAATCAGGAGGTTGTTACTAACTGAAATAAAGTTGGCTAATTTCTGTATCAGCATGGTGTTTACAAATGAAGGCAGAGGAAGCACAAATGGTGGAAGAAGTTCCTTCAGGCTCCTACAACAGGAAGTTAGACGTCAGCAAATACCAGGAAGCCACGAAGTACAGAAATTCCTCCCTTTCACCATTTTGGGGGGGGTTTATTCTTTTTATCAGTGATTAGGCTTAGTTTTTGAAATGGCCCGGGGGCATTTTGTTGCTTCTCCGCCAAGAAAAGACGAGTTAGTATTAAGTTAAAATTGCTTTCAGGAGTATTCAGATATCAACTTTGAAATCCCTCCGTCATTATTTTGAAATACGAGCGATATGATGTTTAACTGCAGAGCTGTGTAACACTGACTCACACACAGTGTGATTTTACCCTTTTAAAGATATGATAAAGAATTAATGATGTAGCAATCCAACACCTCACAGAAAGTCAGAGCCGTTTCTTAACTCAACTATAATGTTGGACACCAATGTGCTTTCTTTAGAAATGATCTTGCAGTGTAAAACTGAATATATTGTGACATAGCAACTTCTACATTTTGAGGTGTACAAAGAATATTAAATTTCTGGGTTTATTTAAACAATTAAATCTGTTCCATAATCTGAAGGATTTCACTCTATTTGTAGATTATCTGTGATGCAGAAAGAGAGAGAGAGACAGCTCTGGAACTTTGGATTGTTTTTTTTTTAAGTAAATAATTTATTATTATAACAGTTTAATTCAATTTATGGAAAAAAGTAAAAAATAAAATAATTCTGTTGACCGACACCAGAAACGTAGTTCATACTACACCAGTTCTTAAATCACTGCACTCACTCCTTGTTTATAAAAGGGGATGTTGTGTTATTGATTTGCAAAATACTGCATGGTCTAGTTAGCATGCTCTTAGTTCTGAAACTAATTCCCTCAAAACATGAGTTGTGTACAAATAATTTGTTCCTTTAAAATCAGGACTGATAAGATTGTTGTTTACTGTTGCTAGAATCTCACTAACAAGCTGTCTGCCTGATCCAGTGAGTGATTGAAGAGTGAGATTGCAGACTGCTCTTACAAAGCATAACAATCCCTCGACAGCTACGTTTCCTCTTTAATCTAATCTAATCCTTTCTACTAATATTAATCTGAAATACGTAGGTAACAGCGACCTCTGCTGGGGGGTTAATGAACTAAGTGCAAAAGAACTAATCAAACCTTTTCAGCGATGCTGTAAAGAATCTCGTCCATTTTCATGCACGTTGGGTCCCAGTCGTGTCCGAAGCGGATAACCAGTACTCGGTCCTCCTCAGATAGGATGGCTTGGTCCACCTGCCAGCCATTGTGGAGATGTGGCAACATGTACGACATCTTGATTCAAAGGGAGCAATTTCCAACCTGAAGATCAACACATCAGACTTTTAAGACCGAGAGGAGGCGGACATGAAGCAAACACAAAGCACTGGTTTGAGTAGCGCAAAACAGCTAACACCTAAAGCTAGCTACGTGAGCGTTAGCTGACAAAATCTGGAAGAGACAGGAAATAAATCCTAGGGGGAAGCACAACCCTGATTAAATTCATGAAAACACTTACCTTAAATGAACAAGTGCGTGTTATATATCGAGATGGACGCTTAACTATTGCGTAAAGTAGCTCCGTAATCTTAAATGAAGCTGTTACTTTGTTGAATGTTGCTTATCTTGAACGTCGCGGCGCACAAAACAAACGTCCCAGTAACCAGTACGTCATCAAACTAGCGACAAGGTAGACACGACGTATATACGTCATGTTTTTTCTACAGTTTCCATAAAACAAAAACCCTGACTGTAGGAAAGTTTTAATGAAAGAAAACTGGGGTTTTAGGAACAATGGTTAAGTAAATTGTAGAAAGCCAACACTGGTTTAGCAACAACATTTAAATTATATGAAATTAAAATTATTAATCAATAGTATAAAGCATTAAGTAGTAAATCGTTAAAAAAATATGCACGTGATAATTAATTTAAAAAATGGAAGTGCGTATATTCAACACAAATATACGTACTTATTATATATTACAATTTCAACGATTTATCAAATCCATAAATAAATAAGCCGTCCAATTAAGTACATTTCCACTCAGCATATGTGAAAAATGTGTAGTTATTTCTGTATTTATTGTCCTGTGTTGCAGCACATCAGGAATTATTTTGATCTGCCAGCTTTATTAATTAAAGTCAGTGGGCGGGTCTTACACTGCTATGAACAAGGTGATTGGTCTCCAGCAACAGAAAAGCTCCAATTGGTTCACTGAAATCGTTCCTATGAAAACGTGTCTGACTCTTAATTCTACTTAAACTATTCTTGGTTCCTAGTTCAATGTGAATCACACTTTGATGTGATTTAATAAATGAGAAATATAGAATTGTTACACTGCATGCATTTACTTCGCCAAATGTTCATCTTATTATACATTTAACACAAAAAGCTACGTCTAAGACTCTTACGATGTTTTACAGATTTCTCTTATTAAAATTAGGAACCATCCTTTACCCTGTTTTGAAATATTTATCTTCTCTCAATGACAAGGATATTCACTCATGCATTTTTTGGGTTAAAGAGGGCTTATTTTATTCAATGTGTTGGTACACTGAAGTCTAAAACAGTTCTTTTACCAGAAAAAGACACAAAGATAAAAACATTTATTGTTGTGCAATTCATTACAGTACAAACAGAGAGAACGACAAACAGACAGGCACAAAGGTTAAAGAAAACTTTCCAGTCTATGACATAGCAGCACAGTATGGCACTCCTACGAGAGAGTATAAATCACCATTAGATATGTCTGAACCTTTCTTTAGCTTCAACACTACATTACACAGTCACATCACTGTGCTACTAAATGGCCACATGATTAATGGAGCTTAACAACCTCATGTTAGACAATTTGGTTTAGCAGACATGATTTTTTTAACAAAGGACATTGGTAGCCAATTTGAAGAAAAAAAATTCGATCTACCTACCGACTAGCATCGACACAGCAATCATTTCCTCAAAGCGGATATAGGCTTTGTTTTATAAATTCTATTTGGCTATTTTTCATATTGCACAACATCAACATTCTGCTCAAGTGTCTTGGAGCAGTCACTAAGCCTAAATCTCCTTTCACCCTGTTGGATCTACCAAGTCCTCTGCTGCAAAACCACACCCAGTGTCACATAACTGTCTGGCTCAGAATCTAGTTTACACACATCCACTTCAGGCTAACAGGTGGCAATAGGAGTATTCGCGGAAATCGGAGAGAGAAGATGTCTCCGGCAGTGGCTCTTTTAACATCACAACAATTAGAGAAAAACATCCAAGGTCCATCGGTGTTCGGTGAGGCAATAAAAGCAATCCTGCGTGTCATAATGTCCCACAGTCCCTGAGGAAAGCGTGACACTCAACTGGACCAGGCAGCATTGGGATAAGGTCAGGGTGCACAGTCAGCCTCAGTGATGAACTGCAGAGTGAAGCTCCTAGTCGGCAGGATGCTCTGGACAGGAGCGATTCACCACAAACCACTCATCTATGCACCTGAAAGAAACAATACAAAAAAAACAAAGTAACAAGTGTTTTGTGCTTCAGGAAACACAAAAGATGATGATATCAGCTAGCCTGGGTAAGCTAACAATTAAGGCAGAAGCTGATGCACAGGGCTGCTCAGAACAAAAGGAACATGTCTCTTTCAGACAGTGAGTCCACAATTCTTGAGTTCACATCACTAAAATACACTTTTTTACCATCTTGTGTCTGTGCAACCCAAACTTTAGTTTTTGTTTGTTTGATTTTATGTTAAAGACCAAGTGGAAGGAAATTAATGCATGACTTTCAGAGATTTTTACAAATATAAATCTAAAAGTTGAGGTGTGCATCGGTGTTTAACCCCTTTACTCTCATACTCCTAAATAAAATCCTGCCATTAAATGCTTTTAGAAGTCACCTAATGGGTAACAAGAGTCCACCTGTGTGTGATTGAATCAACCCACCAGGGAGGTCAGGGAGAAAGCGGTGGAGACGTTTAGAGCAGGATTAGGTTATACAACAAATATCCCAGGCTTCAAACATATCAGGGAGCATCGTTCAATCCACCATCATGGTAACTCCGGGAGAGCTCCAGAGATCCACAGCTCAGGTGGGGAACCTGTCAATAGGCATTTATAAGTTGGGCAGTCAACAAATCTGGCCTTTATGGAAGAGCAGCAAGATGTAAGTGTCAATGTAAAGCCTTAAAAATACCCCTCCGCAGTATTCCACAAGACACGCAAGGGACACATCAAACATAAAAGAAGCTGATTTGCTCATATGAGACCAAAACTGCGCTGTTTGGTCTATAAGAAAAAACGCTATGTATGGTGGAAAACTTGCATTGCACATCACCTTGAAAACACAGTTTCCGCAGAGAAATATGGTGGCGGCAAAAGTATGCTGTGATAATGGACACGTAAGTAGGTCAATGTTGATGAAGACTGACAGAGCTAGGCCTCCAAAAGATTTGATACTGGGCCAAACATTTGTCTTTCAGCAGGAGAACCATATATATATAGCTGGAGCTACAGTGGAAGGATTTAGATCTACACGGTTATGTGTGAGAATGGCCCAGTCAAAGTCCAGTCCTAAATTTACAGAATAATCTGTGTCAGGACTTGAAAATTGCAGCTTACAAACACTTTTCAGAGTCTAGATGTGTAAAGCTGGTAGAGACATACAGTTAGGTCCAAAATTATTCATACCCCTGGCAGATTTTGATGTATAGTAATCTTTTCATTTCTACCAACATATTGTTTCCACTTCACAAGATTGCATTAACTTTCTGCTGCCTATATATGTGTATAATCTCAATAAAGTACACTGAAATTTGTGGTGATAATGTAAAAGGCCTTACAAAGCACTGTTCATACTTCTAACTATATGCACTCACTGTAGCATGCGTTTGATACAGCAATTTCACACACAGCACACTATTAATAAATTCTTTCTCTGAAGTGAAGAGACCTTTATACCATGATCATGGCCTCGCTCAAACCATATAACCCATTTTATTTTATTGGCAGGTCATGCTTTTTGCTTTGGCTTATTTAGATGAAACACAAAACCTGTTTATAGGCAGACTTACGTATGTTGATTCTGGATCTTGTGATTGAAAACTGCAAAACAGTTGCTTGTTGCTAGAGAATTATTTTGTTGTCACTCCCAATCTTTTATGACACTATCTTAGCATAAAGATTAGAAGCATGATAAAAAATGTGGTCTGATTATGATCAAGGACAAGGAGGATCTCTGGAAACACACCTGGTTCTTTTTTTTTTTAAGTTTAATTAAAAAAAAACAGTACTTTCTCATTAATTAGCAGATACCTCAATCTAAGCTAATTTACAAGGGAGGAACAACATTCAAGCTTACATACTACAAGAAACCTGACAACCCATTTAACATTAAATCCAGTTGCAGGGAATTAGCAAGGTTACTGTGAAAGTTGTGGGACGCACTGTGCTGTATTTCGGCTTCCTAACACAGTCCAAAATCTTGCATTTTAGGTTGTGTCAGATTGTTCTGGGATTAATACATTACTTCTGAATTGAATCTGACTTGAAAACAAATGACCAGGCCAGAGAATTTGGTTTATGTTGAAAAAAAATAGGAGTCCCAATATTAACCCCTCAGGGGTGCCTCAGGGGTTATTGTTGGGTCTTGGAGAGCCAATTGGTGCTGTTTCTGTCTTTGCTGTTTTACCTGGAATGAGTTTACAAAATAATTCATCCCCCTAGATTTCAAGTAATATTTGAAATTTTACAACATGTATCTCCTGACTGGAAGTAACAGTAATGTTTGGAGTGGCTCAGACGGAGTGCTGCCTTGAATCTGATGAGGGTGTAGGGTTGCCATGATACTAAAATTTCAAACTTCATACTGATTCTAAGAAAATGCTCGATACTAGATAACATATCCTTTATGGAAGTGTGTACTTTTTATTTTATTATAAATGCTTATCCTTTTTGGGCCACTGTATGATTCCATTTGCCTGTCAATTTGATGTTGACACAAATAAATGTTACTACTGAGGGCCAAATGAAGCATTCTATACTAAAATAAATAGTTTTTCGAAACAAACATGCATCTGGTGCATACCAAACATTTTTTATAGTGTTAACAAGCATCTGGTCTATACAATTGTATGCAGGTGTCTTGTTTGGTTACACAGATATTGAGAGTAAACTAAATTATAACTTTTATGTTATTAACCTGCTATTTCTACTGTCTACATTCTATATTCATAAATCCAAGTTCTCAAAACGTAAGCTAAATTTCATGGAAGTACTTTTGTATATAAAGCATTATATTTTCTCAGTAATGGACAGCAAGAATAAAAAAGCTTTAAAAACTTCTCATCTTTTTTAAATTTTAATATACTTCTTTAATTTTGTGTTTGAACAATTTGAAACCCCTGGCGTTTTGTGTTTATGGTATAATTAAGTTGTATCCTTTTCGGTAATTTCTTTCGTACTCCTTTCTGTATTCTAATGAACTTGATGCGCACTATTTTCCCTTTTGCAGACCATAATAAAGTCAAAACGAAAGACCAGAGGGTTGCGTTGTTCGAACTCAGCAGCTGGGAAACTCATCTCAACATGGGAGCTCAAACCGACAGAGCACCTTCATCGGGCTGTCCGTGCCTGTAAGGCTAATATTTGAACAGATAGCATTAGCTTACATCGTCTGGGAGGTTTTCTACTTCAGTGTTGCAGTTACAGGAGTATTACTGACCTTTAGTTTTTCTCCAACATGTGTCGTAGCATTAGCTCTAGCATTACCACTGCTTGCATGTGGAATCATTCGGCATTGTGTTTTTTTCCTATCGTCCTGTGTTATTGGAAAAGTACCTCTGAACGCTGCTTTTGTGTCACATGTGGGGTTTTTTTCTGGGTGTACTTGCCATGTTAGCAGAGTTAGAACTTCCAGCAGCCACTTAGGGAGAGGAGCGGCCAAGTGTCTCTGTTACTGCAGCGCTGCTGCCAGAAGTGCGACAGTATGGGCAAATGAGAATGGATCAGTTTATATCGATTTTGATGCAAATAAGTAACTTTGAATAATACAATTTTTTAGTATCGATATTTCAAAATTTTTGACAACCCTAGGGGGGACCAAAATGGGGAGAAGGCTTACTGACCTCAAAGACTTGGAGCTTATTCCAAAAGATCAATGGTCAAAAAAACTTTTGGAAGATTTTAATTGCTGTAATGCCAGTACAGAGTTTACCAGTGTTTACTTCCATGGATATGAATACTTTTTGTCATGCTTCTTCTGTTAAAATTGATTTAATTTCCACAAAGCCCCACTCTGCTTTTAAACATTGTCTTATCTAATGGTAGATGCATGCCTCATTGCCTAACAGAAACAAACTTTGTGGTTGAATGAAAACTATTTTAAATCTAAACCTGCAAGTGGTATGAACAATTGTAAA
The DNA here is from genome assembly GCA_036173005.1 of Crenichthys baileyi. Taxonomy (NCBI): domain Eukaryota; kingdom Metazoa; phylum Chordata; class Actinopteri; order Cyprinodontiformes; family Goodeidae; genus Crenichthys; species Crenichthys baileyi. The sequence continues at coordinate 223,289 of JAHHUM010000307.1, forward strand.
GCTCTATGTACAATCAGGTATAACTCAAACAAGGGGGTTACCATACCCAAGGTGCCCATGTTAGAAAGAACAGGAAGTAGCATGCTATGGTTTACCGGGTCAAAGGCTACAAAGAGCTCAAGAATATTCAGGATGGCTGCAGTTCTAGCTGGTTGAGGACCTCTGTCACCAACTACAGTCTTAGCATTGTGGGTGATTTTAAGGCCAGATTAAAGGGATCAAGACAGTTGTTCCATGAGGGAAACGTTGATCTCTTTTAAGATCTCTCTTAATAGCCTTAGATAAGAATAACGTTACTGGTTATGTAGCATTTTTATACCACAAGTGGTAGGACCATTTGGACAGAGGTGTTACTGAAGTCCCTTTGAAATTGGAAACATTTCAGAGGCCAATAAAACAGTTGGTCTATGTGTAAACGCTTGGCTACATAAAATGCCCTTGAATGTAAAGTTGCTATAGAGAGGGCTGGCTCAGGAGGATGATACACCGTCGCTTTACAAATCAGTGCAAAGGCCATACCTCACAGGTTGAAAGAAATGAATCCAGATACAATAAGACATGCAAGGTGTTAATGTTTGACAATGCTAAACATCTGCTATAAATTTAAGGAATTCTGCACAATATTAGAAAATCATCCAGTGGCGAACGTATCGTTTGTGATAGATCCACGTTTTCCTCATGTCTGTCTTTATCAACTGTGCTTAAAACCCTAATTCTCACCTTTACACTTTGAGCACCGTAATATGTATCAGATGCAAGCATCTGCTGCTCTGAGACTCCAGAGCTCCTGAGAAGTCATGATACTTGGAAGATCTTGGCAAACAATTACTGCACTCACAATAGTCCTTTTGAATCATAAATATGCGTACACTGATATTGAGATGATGATATATTTGTGATATTTTGTGCAGCTCTATTTGTATGTACAAGGTTTATTAAACGTAGCTTAATGGTTCATGGCCAAGTAAAAAGGTGTGATTCTGTTTGTACCACTATCTTTTCAGAGATTTATAATGCTGTCCTTTACAGACCGGAACACAGTAGATGTATTCAGCTCAAATCTCATGTAAACATCCAAAATATTGTGTTAATTTTTCACCAAAAACAAGCGTTTTGTTTGACAACATGCATTCCTTATGCATGCAATAAACAATCGAAATGACTGACTCGTGTTCCTTTAATGGGTTTGACACTTTCTCCTTTTCACTTAGGCTTATTTGAGTCTATTTGAGAGTGTTGCTTACCCTTTGTGGTAAATGCAGAGGCAAGGCAGCCTGGCAATGGTGTCTCCCTGCTCGAGATCTTCTAAACAGATTGCACATTCCCCAGAGTCTCTTGACAGGATGTCCTCTGAGAAAGAAACAAAACACACAGAAGCGAACTGAGCAAAGAACTGCTTAACACACCAAAAAGTAATCACCCCCTTGGCATTATCTGTGTTTTGTCACCTTATAGTCTAGAATATAAATGTATTCTGAATTGTATTATATGTAATGGCCCTTTACAACATACTAATGAAGTTAAATGAGGGTATAAAGCTGAATACAAGCGTGTATACATGATTGCTAAATCACTTCAAGGCATTGTCCTTTAAATGACAATGTGACATATGTCCTGCACAATTCAAGGAAAAATAAATCACCAAGAGAAAACCATACCCACAATGAAACATGGTGATGGCAGCATCATGCTTTGCGGTTACTTTTGTTCAGATGGAACCAAGCTTTTTCTCAACTTGCTGAGATCATCGACCAAACCAAAACTGACAGAGGTGGGTATCCTTTCCTCAGAAATAAGATAAGATAGACTTTATTGATCCCCAGTGGAGATCGGAGTATCTATCCGTAGGACTAACATAAGCTGGACAACAGCACAGAGCTGGGTTTCATAGTGAAGTGCTTTGAAAAAAGACAACAGCTTTCATCATGTTGAGAACACTATCCCCACAGTAAAGCATGGTGGTGGCAGCACCATGCTTTGGGGATGAGCATTAGCAGAGTCTGGAACAAATAACTGTCTCGGAATGGCCCAGTTAAAGCACAGACCTCAGCCCAAATGAGAATGTTTTTTCTGATTGATAGATTCTTTAACACAGTTAAAATAAGTTTGTTTCTACATTTTTTGTTAAATGAAAACAAAGTTAAGTTTTGGTGTTAACCTGTAATTAAATAATTTCTTTCAGATGAATAAATGGAGAACAGCTCTTTTGAAAGAGCTGAATATTTAATGTGCTGTCCTACTTTTTTCAGATAACTGTTGTCTGATTCAATAAACTCAAAACAAACTCAACAAAACGGAAAAAAACTTTAAAGAACAGTCAATACCTTTGGAACACCCTGTTGGCACTGCTGAGGAATATGGAAGACTCCAAATAGGCTGTATTACGTACAAAACTTAGCTTTACTTTCAAATGTAGGATTCTAAATATGAAAATCTTGGAATAATTTTTATATTTAAATGTAATTAATTCTATAAATAAGCTAGAAACATATTCAAGAAAATACAAAAATGGAAATATTTTAAAACTACTTTTGGGTTTTATCAAAATAAAACAGAACGCAGACTTAACCAAAAGTTCTACTTATGTATAAAGTCTAGCAAGGGTAAAGAATAGAGTAGTAGTTGTGCTGATCCTTCACATCTGCATGGTTGTGATAAGCCAACTGGCGCTGTCCAGCAGATGCCCTGGATTTGCACATTTATCAGCAACATGCACGCTGCTGTGGGTAAGTGCACAAATGCGCAAATGGCATTAATACAACAGTGACAAGGAAACAAGTCTGCACAAAATTTTGTTCATGACAACTTTCTGCTTCTGTTTTCCACAGACCTGCAAATCTTTCCTGTTTGTCTGCTGAGTGCAGGTGCTCGCGCTGCGTAGATATGCAGCTGCATCACACATTTGTATTAGTTTTTGTTTTTTTTATCTTTCCTGTTGCCGTATTTTTGTGGTTTGGCAAAATGCTAAGTGCATATTTTAGTCAAATTTCTTCTGTCAGATAAGTATGCAGGTCAAGTTCATACTCAAAAAAGGTGACGATTTTAATCATTTGGAATATAAAGCTGCAAGTGATGCTATCTTTTAAAATTAATGTCTAAATTGAGGGTTTCCAAATGTGTGGGTCAAAAGACAGACTTTTTGTAAAGAGTTTTTCCATGTCCTAAATTCATAGCATGCAGACAATAAATTCCACATATGCAGATGACAACGTGCTTTGCACGTAAGAACCATGGACATCCTTTAAAGGAATCTTACAGTTTTCTAGCCTGCTAGTGCCCGAAGCTAAAAACTGGGGTGCATGACAAAAATATCTTGAAAGGCTGGTTTATTTGGCACTCCGTCGACAATCACGTGCCCATCCAACTTCATGTGACAACACTGGGTTGAGCTTTTGCGTAAATCCGCCATGTAAACTTATTCTCTAGACGCTGACCAAACAAAATGAGATCCTCTATAAGGAAGGTAGACAAGGAACAATAAAATTTTAGTGAGGAGCATGTTGGGGTCCAGCCATGATAAGACAAAAAATGACTAAACTACAGAAAACAAAAGAGACTCTGATTCCCAGAATGCATAGCATTAACCCATCCTCCTGCACAACTACCAGGAAGGAGGAATCACAGCTGGAATCCCTGTGAAGTCATGGATTAACAAAACTCTGGCACCCAGCAAAACGCTTCCTCATCAGCCTGCATTTGTATCCAGTGACAATAACCCAGGAAAATAAAAAAATAGCTGTCTTAACCTTTCTTTCTGATGTTCTGCAGAAAAGAATCTGAATCAAAGATTCCAGAAGGAGGCTGTGTCTCTACTTACGTTGACGAAGCAGTTTTCCCCCTCCTTGCCTGAAGAAGAAGGCCTAAAACCGCAGCTCCAGTCCGAACAGACGCTCATCCCAGCCCAGCATGCCTGTACTAGCCTGAGAAGATGCTCCCCCCAAGGCATTAGGCCTAGAGCTGCCGCCCCCCACGCAACTAACTCACCCCATCGGAACTGTTAAACTCACTGACCCATCCGACGTGCTCCACTGTTCATCAGAACGGGTCACAGTAAGAGGTTGTGTCTTGGCAGAGAAAATTAATTTAGGGAAAAACAATTCAAAAGTTGATTATTCTCATTATGTTTTGATTTGTTTGTTGTGCTAAATAGCTAAAAAGTTTAGAAAGTTGATGACTGGTAAAGAGTCACTTTATTCCTGCAACACATTCATATTTGCATTAATGATATTTAAAAATACACGTGGAACTTAAAGGGTTGCTAAATAAGCTATTTGTGTTAGCTTAAGTGCTAATCTTGCAGTGACATCATCACGCCTGCCATCAAAACGGCCATCTTGTGAGTTCATACATGCTTTTCCACTTAATTAGTTCTGAAGCTAATTTGGCCTCATTCCAAATTCCTCAAAACAAACATATTCACACTGAACTGTGATATCACTGCTTCATTTTGGTGGTCATTGATTTCGGTTTCCTTCTTTTCTTTCCTTTTTTGTAGTTTATTAGTTTACCTTATTATCTCATTAATTTACTTAGTAGTTTAGTTGAATGGAACTAACCTAGTTAAGAGTTTGCTGACAAACGTATTTTAACTGCAAGTTTGATTATTTAAATGGTAAATTTTTTGTATTTTGGCAAGAAGTCGTTTTTTCCTTGCTTTATGTGCCTTTAATATCATTTACAGTGCTGGAGATTTTTTTTTTCACTGCCAAAATATTAATAACAAACACTATACTTGCTTATTGTCTCAGCAGTAACCTTCTGCTTTTTTTATAGTTCCATACAGTCTGGATTTCCTCACCAGGCCTCTGCAGAACTTAAAATGATGCTGTTCAAAAAAACTCAAACATTATCTATGATTTTTTTTAAAACATTAAAAACACACAGCGACAGTATTTTTATTTTATTTTAGTAATAAAACGAAAAGCAACAAGCCTATTATCTATTATGCCGTCTTAGGTTTGGTTTGTAGTCTATGTTTCAGCTTTGCAGGTAAAAACTGGTCATTTCTGATGTCAGTTTCCTGCATCATATCATACAACAACTGATCTTACTGTTGTAGGTAAGGTGTGCTTTGCTGAAACACATGAGCAGGTGCTTCTCGATTTCATCCGCTGCCATAAACTTGGAGCAAACAGGACAGTGGAACCCTGGAAGTTTAAAAACACAAAGAACATTAGGACCCATTTTCAAAAACAAAACACTTAATTATTCAGGAAGGGAACTACAATGTGATAGTAACTCAAATTATGCAGGTTTCTTCAAAGCGTCCTTATAGGTGGGGACGACTATGGACAGGATGTGTCTCCTGTAACCGTTTGTCTCACAGCAAATCTGAAGAAGCCTCTTAATGAAGAAACTGTTGTTGTATGACAGTCCGATGAAGCAGACGCTCAGAGTTGAGGCTCTGTCATAGAATCTTACTGATGTACTATACCCAAGAGACGTGTGACTGTTAGCATGTGCTGCACCTAAGACTGGGCCGTTCTGACACATAAATATGCTTTTACAAAATATATTGTGGCTTGTAAATTTAGGAATGCTGCCCGCTAAAAGGTGATCAGGATTTCTTCCAGGATTGCCCTGTATTTACCTTCATTCATATTCCCATCCACTGTTGTCTGTTTTCATATGCCTGCTAAATAAAAGTCATTCCCACAGCATGATGCTGCAACCACCATGTTTCACCATGGGGATGATGTATTCAGGGAAATGTTCTGTGTCTTTTGCATGAAGGCCAAAAAGTTACATTTTGGTCTCATTTGACCAGATCACCTTCTTCCTCATGTCTGTTCATAACATACCTCCATGGGATGCCCAAAGCTTGGAAAATTAGTTTGTTTTTCAGCCTTACCCTGCATTAAAAACTCATTACAACCTTCTCCCTGACCTGTCTGCTGTTCCTCGGTACTCAGGATGCTATTTGTTCGATAATGCTCCCTTACAAAACCCTTCACAGAACAGCTCTGCTTATAGAATGACAGAATTTAATAAAGGCAGAGTATTTACTAATTAGGTGAGCTCTAAAGGCAAAAGGTTGCACTAGATTTTATTTAGGGGTATTCACTTTCCAATTATACGTGTTGTTCTGTCACATAAAATATAAATAAATAACAATGAAGTTTTCGATTTTAAAGTGACAAACTGTCTGCCAGTTCAAGAGGTATGCATTGTTTTGCAAGTTTATAACAGCACACAGCCTCCTGCATGTTCTGCTCCTTCCAAAGGTTATTAAATCAAGAGCTTCTCAACCTGAGATTAACTGGCCTCCTTTTGAACACGGTAAGAGTTCAGTCTAAAAAAAGATAAAGAAATGCAGCATTTGTCCAGCTATCACCATGCCTGGTGTCTACGTCATGCTTCTGTCATGTGTTTATGAAGGACTCTGTAAAGTCAGTGTGGGACCCACGAAGTCACATGGTCCCCATGGGGCTAAGTTTGCAGATGAGGTTATCAGTGATTAGACTTCCTCATTACCTCACCAGAAACTTCAAAGAAAGGGGGAATCAGTTAGATTTTTATGGATCTTGTTTATAAAGCTGCAGCAGTGTTTCTTCTTTTAGCCCCATGAGCATTACAGCCCCCCCCCCGTCCTCGTGGTTCAACTCCTGTTTTGTTGTGCTCGGATCTGGAGACTCCCACCCGTTTGGAAGAAACTGTTGGACTTGCAGATTCAAGACGTTTGAGTGTGCTCTGCGCGTTTCACCCTGTGTTTGTGTGTTTCCAGTTCAGGGAATGTGTAACCAGCAGGAAGCGCTTATCTGTTGACCTAGATAGTGCACTCTTCACTCTCAGTGCAAAAAAAAAAAAAAGCAGGCCTGTTTGTCACAACAGAGGAAAAGCAGAAGAAGGAAGACAAAGGGCAAAGTAGCGCAGCAGCAGCAGAGCCACCTGTGGCTACGATAAATATGCAGGAGATCTGAACAAAGCCCTCAGTTATCAAACGGCTATTAAACATATCCAGGTATCGCATGTCAAATGGAAAAACACTAAGCAGCCCTGACTGCACCTGTAACATCTAATGATCCTGAGTAGAAGCCCCAAGACGAGGCCATACACGACAGTGACTTCACGAGAACAAAAAAAGATTTTGGCTATATCTTTGGGTAAACTAAGAATCCACAAACCATGATTTAATGACAATGCAGAATTATCTGGTCCTGGTCCAAATCAGCCGTGTCTAAACTCTTCACTTCACCACGCAGGCCAAAATCTCCAAGTTTTAACAATTTGTCTCCCAAAAAAACAAAAAACGGTTTAAAATAAAAATCATACATGCGTGCAAACTTTATAATAGTGTTCAACCACAAACATGCAATATTTTCATTTAATATAAAAAAGTCTGATTGTTGTAGAAACAAGATTGGTAAATCCGTGTAGATCCTAAACATAAAAAGGGTCTCTCAATTACACCGAATTTAAAATTAGACATACCTTTTCTTTTTGAAGACGATTGTTTTATATTTTCTTGGTCTAAAAAATATTTTAGTTTGTGCTCAGCAACAAGAATGGGACGTAGGTTTCTTTGAAAAACCGCTTGCTACATTGAGTAAAGCTTAATAAACAGGTTGGCCCGAGTCAGCTTTAGAGTAAAAGTATCTGGATGTTTGAGGTCCTACTTACTTAAATAAAAGACTTTGTGTTGTATCTTAAATTTTGCAGATTTTTTAACAGGTTATTTATTTTGTTTCCATAGCTAGTGATGGACAATAAAATGATCTCAATATTTTAATGAGGACTAATAATGACTGTTACAATAGTAAAGGTATGCTATAAAAATCAGTAAGACAGACAATACATGTGGCTAATCAGGAAGTACATAAGGTTGCCATAACCCCACAAAAGCAACCAATCATAGTGGAGATGTTGCCCGTTGCCCAGAAGAAGGAACATTGCTAACATTAGCAGTGTCTTCTTGTTAAAAAAAGGTATGGAAGTGGGTTGGTCTTTTCTAAGAAGATCATTAGTTATTAATAATATTAATTTATGCTCAATTAGTTTGGATTAAAACAGATGTCTGCTTAGAATGGTAATATAAGACTTTATACTTTAATTTAAATACTTTCAATACATACATTGTCTACCTAAAATGCTGCCTGACAAAGTATTTCAAATTTGTGGGGACTTATTTCATGTCTTTGTAAATGAGTATTGATGTTCATTATGTCAACACAACAGGGCAATTTAAGACCTCAAGAACTACTTCCTTTCTTCCATGAATTCCACTATTCCAAAATAAGAGTCCCAAACAGTGATACAACAGGGTGCCAAGCTTAAAGCATTCACTTACTTGCCCATGGCCAATAATAACAGCTTACTTGACCAGATGAAGTCACATGCTGAGAAAAACTGGCTAATGCTACCTCTGGACTCACTTTGAATAGAAATATCATGTCGCTTTAATAGGTTCTATGGCGTAAGATCACGTTGCATCAATAGTCCCAAGGGTAGGCATTGGCTGGGTTTCAAAACCATTTTTATAGTTTAAAATCCTTCGAGTGACCCAGCTGTATGCCACACTGAATAAAAACATTTCTGCCTCTCCAGTTGTTGCCACGCATTGCCAGGTCAGCTGGCTGAAAGGAAGTTAACCGTTTCCCCTCCCTTACAAGAAAGTAAAATTCAGCAGTTTGGAAATATTGGTGGAGAATCAAAGTGTGTAAACTAATAAAACATCACCAATCGCTTCTACTAAAGATAATGCTCCTCAGATCCAGGGTCGGCAAACTACAATCCGGCTGGCAAGCTGTTTAAAAAGAAGCAGTTACAGCATGCTATACACTTGTGTTTTTTAATCGTTGTGTTCATTACAGTGAAGCCATGGTGTTTAGTGAGAATCACATACTGCCCCCTGCCTGTATGCAACGTGTTAAAACATCTGATATAATATATTGAACTTGCAGTCAGCCAGTATTAAAAACAGGAAGTAAATGCAGTTCTTCCTCATAAAAAAAAAAAAACTGTGTTGTGAGGCATGTGTGCAAAAAGCAAAGATTAGAGTGAAAAAGATCAAATAATTAATAATAAATTGTGTTCTATGCGTAGGCTTCTCATTTCTGTGTAACACTGATAAAAAAATTACATACAAATATACATTCAGTACCCCCATTTATATGGCCCTTTTCCTATTTTCCAGGTGTTGCTGTTATGATTGTGTAATCTGTTTTTTTTAGGATCTTACCTCCCAGCAGGCGAGGGGACAGGTGAGAAGGTAAGGACCCTATAAACAGCCTGTGCGCCTCTGGGGAGACCTGGCCCTCATCAACATCTGGGTCATCCAGACCCCGACTGTGTGACCCTGACCTTCTGCCGGTCGGAATCCTCAGGCCGGAGTTAGTGGGCCCTCCACCCGTGTACCGGATCAGCGGGCCATCGGGCCCGTTTGTATACCTAAACCCCGCGATTCTGTCCGCCGCGGCGGAATTCCCAGACGGGAGATCTGAGCTGGAATAAGCCCGAGTTCTGCCGTCAAACACGGGGCTGCTCTGCTTGGCCCCCATGCTGTACCTGTACAGGCTTTAAGGTTTTATTGTTGTTGTTGTTGTTTTTGCGCTGGAAAGTTTGGCTTATTTCAGCCACGACACATGTTCACGGTGAGTCCCGAAGAGCTGACACTAACAAAGGAAATAAAGACACGCTGAAGCAGGGCGAGACCGTCGAGGTGATCCAACATCTCAGAGTTTTACGGTGCGCTCTGTGCCTGAAGTGCACACTCTCCGCGCACAAACTTGATATTGAATTGTTCTGTTTTTCCCCTTAACGGAGCCCTTCCCCTTTTTTTCCAACAAAGAAGAAATGAAGAGGAAAAAACTCTTCTTAGCCCCACTCCCTCCTCTGCAGCCGAACACTGAAACCCAAATGTTTGCGTTAAGCTCTTCTGGTCCAAGTTTGTTTTTGAGCTTAACTACGGCCGTCAGCTAGAAAAAATAAAAGCAGGGTATTGCCCTCCTCCTCCTCTGGTGGGGCGCTTAGGTCAAACTCACTAATGTAAATCAGATAAACAAGCCTTGCCCTTTCAAAGTAAAAGCGTCAACTATAAAAATCTGAAGGTTAAGTGTGGCTTGTATTTGTATTCAGCCCCCTGAGTCAATACTTTGTAGAACCACGTTTCTCTATAATTAATTCTCTATTATTATTTGGTCTTATCTAACCTGATCACCTTCTTCCTTACGTTTGCTGTTTACCCAGCATACCTTGTGGCAAACTTTCAACAATTGCCATTTTCTTGCCACTCTTCCACAAAGGCCAGATTTTTGGAATGCACAATTAGGTCTTGCCCTGGCAACAGAGTCTCACAGTGTTGTCAGGGCCCTCTTGGCTGTGTCCCTTGGTCTCCATAATGTCGTTTTCTTCTCTAATTTTCTCTGACAAACATCTGAGATCTTTACAGAACAGCTGGATTTATACTCAGATTAAATCATACATAAATGGACTCTCTTTACTAGTTATGAGGGTTCTGAAGGCACTAGGTTTTATTTTGGGGTATCAGAGTAAATGAGGCTGAATTTTCCTACATCTTTCCTTGAGAATATTTTGAGAACAATTTATCTTTTATACCGCCCATTCTGCTTATTCCTCAAGCTGGCCCTGCTTGTCCTTTGTCCATTTAGGTTTTAATTAAGTCCTGAGGAAGGACATGTTCATCATATCAGATTTATAAACAACAAAATTACTATTCAAGCATTTTTGTGCTGGCGTGTCAGCCTAGCATCGGCAAATGTTGCAGAAAAGGCATGCTGCAATGTTTTGACTATCAAAGTTGGTTAAACACCAGTAGGTACAGTTATAAAAATAAAAACTAAAAGAATTAAAAATAATGAAAATCCAGCCGAAAAATATTATAAGAAGGACTTAAACCGATTTAGGGTAAGCATCCAGAGCCCCTACTTTGGTAAAAGTAGTACCACTTTAAAGTTCTTTATTATGACTAATGGCTTATTGTGACAATTATATAAATTGTGATAATTACATAAATGCTAACAGGTGCTCATCATGTTATGTTTGGAAAACTGAAACTGTGTAAAATAATTGTAGTAAAAATAATGAATCCTATATGCACTTCTTAGATACCCTTCCAGTCATTATGCCTTTACTTTGAAAGCCACGACTTTTTCCGGTTATTGCTCCACCTTGACGCAGCTCTGAGAGGCTGCACGTCAGGTGTCACGTGACGTCAGCTCCAGTAACACTAGCAGGCTGTTAGCAGAGCAGCAGGTCGAGGGTCCACAACCGAAACCGGAAAGTGGTTCTGTGTCTGTGGGCCGTTTTAGTCGCAATAACCTCACACTGGCAAGAAACTCTCAGTTCACACCGTTTATTGACCAATGGCACAAACGTCAGAGGACAAACAGAGGATACACTGCATGAAAAACATTCAAACAGGCAAATTATGTTAATAATAATAACAAAACATTTACAAGCCAAAGTAATTTGGCAAAGGAGCAGTTAGTCCGTTAAGTTGACATAGTCGTAGAAAGCGAAAGGAAGCCTTGCAGTGCACTGACTGAGAATTGGACGGAAAGCTGTATTATGGAAGGCCGAAGGGAGCAAAAACACAGGACTTTTCATGTGTCTTCAGCACGCAATGTATGCATTGTTTGCGTGAACCAGCATGTTTGCACATTGTCTGTACATTAAGTACACATCAGCGACATTATCCTACAACCAATCAGCACAGAATCATATAATCACTGTAGGTTGGATTTACGAAACTGCTTACTAGGGAAGCTCAGGGGCTCCAACGTTTTGGGGTTACCAAAGTATGTATTTTTTCTCTAATGAAGGTATGTTTTGCAAACATAGTACTTTGTATGTTTAAGCCCATATCACTGTGTGATGTTCAATTTAATGGACATTCATGTAGAAAACCAATACGCAACTATTCTAAAACCATGTCATGGCCAATTTAATCCACAACCCCATGCCCACATAAACCCCCACATACAGGCCTGACATGCTGTGTTTCTAAGGAACCTTTTAGACATTTGCACATACAAAAATCATTTCGGAAAATACTGAAAGCCTAAACCTTGAAGTTAATGTGAACCTAACTATTAATCTTTGTTATTATGTGTAGGTAGGACACCAAACTGGCTCTGGCCCAGGAGACCACGTCCTCCTAAAACCAGCCAGTAAACAACATACAAACAACATGGATCAAAGACACATCAAAGTCACAGGTTTTTGGCCTGATTATTGTTCAACACAGGTTAGACTAGGAGGTCAACAGCATCTAGAGCCACCTTCCTCCCATGCACTTCAGGGGTGTGGGTGTGTCCTTTGTTAACCTATGATTAAGAAGAACACCTAAATAAGACAACAAATTCAAAACATTTCATGTAACGAGGAATTTTGGCAAGCTTTACAAGGGTTTCTCCTCAGATGGTGCCCAGGAAGAGAGGCAAACTTTGGACCAACAGGAAGACTACAACATTCAAGAGGCAGGGTGTCACATGGTGATAAGACACCCAAATAAGAAAGGATTAAAGCTGCAGCACAGGCTATTATTGTGGCAGGCCTAACATAGCAACAGTGGTAAAAGATCTTCATAGGGTGGCTTTTAACTAATTGTCGATGCACAGCTTTACAAACATTAACAAACACGTTAAAATGATCCATGCTACTGAAAAAGCTGCAGAGTTTCTATTCCACACAAGGAGCGGCTGCTTTGATGGAATCACTGTAACCTGTTTTAATGCAGTATGTTCGGTGTTGTTTGGGTGAATCTGTCACAACTAACTGCACATTTAGTCACTTCCCCTTCTTTTTCCTGCACCTGCTAGACTTTTAGTTTCAGCTGCCTCACAGCCACAAACTGTCAGACTTTCCCCTTTTCTTGTTTATTTATACGTCATTTATGTCAGGCAGAAAAAGATTCACATTCAGATTGTGTGTGTGTGGGGGGGGAGAAATGTTTTTCTGCTTAACAAAGCCAATGTAATATTGCTGTGCTGTGGAACTTTAACTAACTCGGTGGTGAATGATTATAACACTTGTTATAGCCTTGTACATGGCCACAGCTCACGTAGCCCCAAAGTATGAGTGTAGTGTTATTTGTGTGTGTGTGTGCATATTTATGCTGCCTAATTAGGACCTTTTCTGGTATATTTACTAACCATTTGAAGACCAACAGGCCTTATAGGGACCAAATCCGGGCGCTAATGCGGCTGAACACCTTTTTCATGTCAATTCAGTTTTCATTAGGTTTAAGGTTAGAAATACACTGGTAATAGTTATGGTTAGGGTTGGTGTTAGGGCTAGGCATGAATGCAGTTACTAAAATGAATTGAAGTCAATAGAAACTCCTAATATGTGTGGGTATACAAACTTGTGTGTGTGTGTGATTGTGTGTGTGTCTTTGATAAAGGGAGGGGAGAGGTCAACAAAGTGCACTCTTTGGAAAGCAAAGCCACTGAAACATTCAAAAACAAGGTGGTAATATTTCAGCATGTCAACTATAAGTTTGCAAGTGTGTGCTGTTAAGTGAGCAAAGGTATCAAGGAGTAAGTCTTCTTGAGCAGTTATGCCCAGGCTCGGGCGTCCTCTCGGTGGATCATCACTGCTGGCTGACCCCCATCTGCTGGTGGTCTGGCCCAGGCTCCCCCTCCATGTCAGCATGGTAGTGCTCAAAGCTGTCATCTTCAATGTCTGGAAGACCTAGCAGCTAACAGAGAGAACAAGAGGGGCACAAGAATATTAGTAGTAGGCATGGGCCAGTATGAGACTCCAGATGCCAGTATGAACACAATTTTTTAAGTCAAAAAATGTTTAACTGGTTCTACAGATCTATAGATCCATTACTTTTGGTTAAAACCAGAAAGGCAACACAATTCATGTTGTTGCAAAAATGTCATCCATAACATTTGGTTATTGCCCTTTCAAAGTAAAAGCGAATTGCTACAACGTTGTTGGTTAATTTGTCTTTCTAATAAGCTAGGGACAGGGCATGTTTCAATAAAAGGACATTAAACCTTAGGAGTTTTATGATGAAAACTTCTAGCTTTTTTAATAAATGAAACCTTTAATTCACCAGTTATTTTACCAAGAAGACTGTTGTTTGATTTTCTAACTAATATCTCCTTCGAAGCAGATAACCTTAGCAGGATATTTTTAAGTCAGCTTTCAACAATGGCAGAATATAGAAAGTCTGGAATGTGTAAATATCACAAACCCGGAGAGGAAAAAAAATTACCACCATGGTGTCTTTTAAGGGCAGAGAAAGCAGAATGTCAGTCATCGACTTAGACACAGGGAAACAAAGTGACTGTGCTGTGGCTGCAGGAGTGTGTTACAAAGTTAACTGTAGCACAGTAAATCTTATGTTTTTAGTTTCCTTACAGGCCTGAAGGACGTGAAGACCTTCTCCAACACCTCTAGTAGAGTCTTCTTCCCACAGGAGGAAATGTAGTCCTGGGCCAGCTGCAGAAAAGGAAGGCAATCCTCGCTTTCGCTCCAAACATGCTGCACGCACACAGGCAAACTCAGATTAATGACATAATTCCCATTAAGAGCAAGAAAATTAAGTGTAACATGGCATTTGTTCTAAATGCAAAATAAACACAAGCAAGTGAAACAAACACTAAGAATATTCTATGGTTTTGATAAACAATTAGATTATTTCTTAGAGTAAAACTACAATACAATCCTGTAAATCATGAATTTGAATTATATACCATAGTTCCTTCCTTTTGTTGTTGAAATGCACCTGTTCCTCATAATGACCTCCCCTAAAATTGTTGCTCTTATTCTTAATGTAGAATCTGGTTAACTTTATAGTTTAATTTCAATCTGAAAAGACTCACAAAGAAAGGGATGGCAATTAGAAAAGTTTTAATGATGAGAAATTACATGGTTATTTCTTTGGCGCTCGGACCTGGGAGAAAGACATGAATGCTGAGAATGACATGAGCTAAGATGATCATTTGTAAGGCATAGATTTAGAGATGTCTTCCCCCTGATCCGACACTGGTGGTGGATTGGCGACCAGGGAGCGAGGAAGCCAGGAGTAGATTTGAAGGAAGATGGTGGAGGAGGGATGGAGGAGGGATGAGCTCAGCTGACAGGCGAGGATGAACACAGCTGAAGGTCCTTTAAAAACAAGGCGTCGGAAGGTGATTGGATGGAGAATCAGACGGACAGGATGCTGATTGGAAGGCCGGGAGACGCACGAAAGAGTCATTGGAAGGTGGAGGCGATGAAGGTGAGTCTTTCATTCTGAATTTTCGTTTAAACTCCATTAACATGTTTTTGGCATAAAATCAGCTTTTATCTTGCACATATGCAAAAGCGTTTTTGTTCCATTTTTAATCTATATACAGTTGATTTTAAATGTATTAATATGCATTAAACATTTTACATTTGTACATTTGGGATTTTATGCAGTTGTTCAACAAAGTTGTGCCTAATTGTGAAGTAGAAGTTTCCATTTTTTTTGAAGAATAAAATCTAAGAAGTGTGACATGAATAATCTGCCCCTTTACTCTGAAACCACAAAATAAAATCCAGTCCAAAGAATTGCCTCAGTCAAATAAATTAGTAAATGGAGTCCTTGTAGGTCCTTGTAAGTGGAAACACAGCTGTTCTGTGAAGGCCATTAGTGAACAAACCAGATCATAAAGACCAAGAAACACAACAGATAGGTCAGGGACAAGTCTGTTAAGATATTTAAAGCAGGGCTAAAACAAATAGTCTGGTTTAATATTTGATCCAAGCCACGTAGGGGACAAAGCAAATGTGGAAGGAGGGGCTCTGGTCAGATGGGACCAAAATTGAATTTTTTATCCCACTATGTGTGGTGGAAAACTAACGCTGCACAACACCCTGAAAACAACATCCCCTGACGGTGGTGGCAGCATCATGCTGTTGGATTGCTTTCTTTAGTATGGAGAGGGAAGCTGGTCTGAGTTTATGAGAAGCTGGATGGAGCGTAAATACAGGGCAATCCTGGAAGGCAGAAAAAGACTTAAGACTGGGGCAGAGGTTTTCCCTCCAGCAGGATGAGGACCCAAAACATACAGCCAGAGCTACAAAGGAAGACTTAAAAATTGATGTTCATGGATCTCTCCATCCAATTTGACTGAGCTCCAGATAGTTTACATTGAAACTATCTGGATAGTTGAATGGGCCAAACAAATTTGTCTCTAGACGTGCTGCAAGGCTCAGCAATTGAATCTGCTTCTCTATTGAGGGAGATGTGACCCCTTCTAATACACACAAAGAATCCACACTAACCACAGATGAGTTGAAATCAAATCCAAGATGTCTATTGTGATTAAATAGAACTTCCTTAAGAAATTGGTCAAGGCTTTTATAAAAACTGCTGCATGTAATAGGCCACAAGAGCTATGCCACTTTGCACACTTCATTTCTCTCAAAGTCTAAAGGGCACACTGTTAGGTTATGTATTACTCAGTGGTATTAAGGGTGTCCAGTCAAGCTTGCAGGGAGAACCATGTCACAGGTTACCTACTTATCATGACGTCTGAAGTTTTATTTTAGGCTTATCTGATTTATCAGCATGAAGACCTGTTCTCTTGGAAAATGTATTTTTATTGAAGATAATTATTATAAAGTATATAGAAATATATTAACAGGTTTTTAACAATTATAATTATCTGCAAATAACGTATTGTAATCTTGACTGTATATAAATTACTATCTGACTTCTTGGTGATGTCGAGCTCTGATTATAGAGTCCACTACAATAATTAAACTAAACAACTATTGGAACATATTCAAGGGTTTGCTGTTGGGTTGTCATAAACCTATTAAGTCATTCAGTTTTCTTTATATTTATGGATCACTGTAAAAACAAGATCAAGACTAGATTAGAGTTAGGTTTAAATATAATTTGATAAACTTTTTACACTTGTATTTACCAGGAAGGAGTTTGGAAGTATAAGAAAACACTGATCAAAATCAAAAGGTATTAGGGACAATACTGGTTATACGTTTTCAAGTTTCAGTTTTTATGAAATGTTGTTTGGTGCTCCTGATTGGCCCATTATCTACAATCTGAAAATCAGGTCATTTTAAAACTAGACACACTTATCACTAGACTTTAAACTTGTGATTCAGTACATTTATTCAATACGTAGCAAATACCATTCACTCTTTCAAGGTCGCTAGTTCTGAATTTTATTCACACTCATTAAATTGTTAAATCTGAAAATGTATTAGCTAAAGCATTTTACTTCATATAAAACAGTAAGAGTTGAGTAAACAGTGAGTGAATAGAGTGTGTGTGATGTTCTGCTAAAGGCTCTGTTGATGGATGAGGAGTCACCCAGGGCCCAAGAAGCCTTAGCAGGCATGTTCAATTTAACAAAAATAAGCCTGTCAATTTTCAATAAAAAAAACTATTATTTGCATTTTAGCAATCAAGCCTTCCTGATAATTGCTGACAACAGGGCTAAAACAATTCATTGGATAATCGTGATTAATCGATTATTGAAATCGTCAGCAAATTAAGTAAACAAATAATGGTAAACTGAAGTATACAGGTTCTAAAACATGCCATTTGCTGAAAGAACAACCCACTCAGAGCAGTAATTACCCCAAAATTGTTCTAAAAATATGTAAATATTTTGCATTTAAGATGCAAAACTTTCTTTGTCTGTAAATATGCTCTATCCAGAACTCCTCAAGTGGCCAAGCTCTAGCTTCACCTGGTTCAAATTCTGTAAAAAATCTCCTATTAAGCACCTTTTGCTAACCGATTATTAATCGATTAATTGAAAAAATAGTCGATAATCGATTAGCAAAATAATCATTAGTTGCAGCCCTTGCTGGCAAGCCTTTTAGAAGTGAATTTTGTAACTTTCATTTTTAAACATGAAAGAAAAAAAAACTATCTCAAGTGCTATCATCATATAAGAGACATTCATGCAACCCAAATTTGGTTGCAGAGTCAATGAATTTACTTTATTGTTTTGTTTAATTTTTATTTTCCTGCAATATTTCTCATCCAAGTGAGCCTGTGCCAGGAAACGCTGTCCAGTTAATGTTAGCATGTGTCTGTGTCTGGTAAAGTTAGTCTAAGCTATTACCATTCAGGGACATAAAGGTGAGTGCTTTAAACTCTGGTGTCCTTATGCTCGAGACTCTTATTTTGAAGTAAAAAATATAGTAGATCTTGAGTAGCCCAGTTTTGTTGAGGGATGCACTAAATAAAAAAAAAAAACATTGTGTTGTTGGCCAAAAATATCTAACTGCCTTTGCATTAAAGGGGCTCACCGCCACTCTTAAATTGTTCATGAAGGAAAATATTGGGTAGCCGGTAGAAAAAATGTAACAACATACAAAATTACAATTGGCTAATTGTTAGCTGCTAATGATGCTAAAGCTAGCATCTCCTATCAACCCCAAAGCGAAGGACTATTTCAGAGTTTTTCCAATAAGTCTGGACTGCTTTTGATCAGCTCTAGTTCGAGGTCTAAAATACTTAGGTTGAAATGAGATTCTTTTAAACCGAGTTTGAGATATTTAAAATCTTTTAGTGAAAATACAACAAGAGGGCATTTTTAGGATTCTTCCTTTGGCATGAGTGGAGCTTTGGTGAGTGACGGTGGATGTGGGTCTGTTGAGGTCTCCATTTAGTTTTGGACCGGCTCTGATCTAAAGAGGCCCGTAGAGTGACAGCTTGATATTGCAGCAGGTTTGAGACTGCACAGCAGTGAAATGTTTGGCTGTGCATGTAGCAGACGATGAGTACATCAGAGGATGCGCTGCAAAGACATCTGACATGGATTAGATTACAGAGCAAGAGAAAGCAGCAAATCGGAAGGGAGATCTTGAGGAGGAGAAGACTGAAGAGGAAAGTGGTGCTAAGAGACAACAGATCACAGAAAGGATCTGCTGTTGTTTTGTTTGTTTGATTAGAATCTGCTCCTTAAGAGAGTTGGATAATGCAGACAAAAAGTTTTAGCTAAATTTCATCAGCAGCTATCTAAACGTCCCGCTGTGGCGCTTCTCTGCAGGCTGTGGAGTCCAGACGAGGCGTGCAAACACAACAGAGGCACGGTCTGTGTGACATAATGTGTTATTGACTGAACAGACGCCCCGGCTCCTGGGTCATCTCCATCTGCTCCCGCCCCACTGGCCATGTTACTGAGTAGGGAAGCGGGGGCGGGGCAGATCGGGCCTCTGGGACTTTAGGGCCCATAACTCCACCACTGCATCACATGGCTGCAGGATACAGTGAGCACTTTAGAAAACAGTTTGTGGCTGATCAGAGTTGTGCTGCATCCACCATTAGGATACTTAATTTATACAAGATTTGTGCATTTTAAAAGTTTATGAGTAATGTATTTTGGAGGCTGATTTTAACATTAAGGCCTTTACATGTGTGCCATGAGAAATAAGTTCAAGAAGGCATTTGATATTAATCTACACATAGAGGTCTAGCAGACGGTCTTGATTAAGTGGAAAAATGTGTACGGAAAAGACATCAAAACAAAACTTCAGGCGCTTGAAAGTTTTCTTTGGAGTGGACCGCTTTCGATTTTGACCAATTATGGTTTTCTTTCTTCATTCTTTACGTAACATAAAAGCCAATACGTGTGACAAAGACAATGACCTCAGATCTTCATAGTAATTGTGGTTTTATCAGGATGGTGTAAAACTATTTTTTGGCAAAAATTTTAGACCTCACGTTTACAGCCTGGTTGTTATTGTGAGATTTTTAAATACTGAGCTGTGTGCTTGATCCATTCAAGCCTATCCTATGTTACACTGTAACTGTCTTATTGTCTACAAATTAGCAGACGTGAAGTATTTTATATCAAATGCTAAACTTGACCATAATTTGCCGACCTAGGTCATCATTTGTAACACAGTGCTAAAACAGACCCTATTGAGTGTTAAACAATTCTAGTGTATAATACTAAATAATATAAAACTATTCCTGAATAGTTATTTTCAGTGAATGAGAATTTCAAAAGCAAACGGAAATAGTAAAATACACAGTAAGCAAATTAGTAAAAAATAAACTGTTAATATGTATACAAATTAGAAAATTAAAATTAAATACCAATAACAGAAAAAGTACACATAAAATACTTTAATAAAAAATAAACATGAATCAAAATGATAAAGAATGGTTTTTGTTGTTTTTGAGATTTGAATAGCTGGGATTTGATCACTCTTATTTCAATTAACAAAGCACCGACTCAATAGCGTATGCGTAACTACCAATCCTTGAATGGTCGATGCATGACAAAGACTTAAAGAGGGAGGTGAATCCAGAGCCTCAAATAGGATCAATCTGTAGAATGCAGATGGATTCCTATTGAGTGAAATGCATTAAAATAAAGTTTTCTAGCTAGTTGTAAAACTAATCCATTAGTATGTTACAACTTAGAAGCCTGTGGAGTAACTTGAGTGTTCATTTGGAACAGACATGTTAAAGATACATGGATGGGATCTCAAGGTAAAGTTGTAGAGAGGAGGGTCTCTGGTTTGGGAATTCAGAATCTAATCTTTGCTTTTTGCAGATGACATTGTTCTGTTGGCTTCTTCAGGCCACGACCTCCACCGTGCACTGAAGCGGTTCCCTGCTGAGTGTGAACCGGCTGGGATGAGAGTCAGCTCCTCTAAGTGTGAAGCCAGGGTTCTCTACCCTAAAAAAGGTGGACTGCCCCCTTCAGGTTGGGGATCGGTCTGTGCCTCAAGGGGAGGAGTTTAAGCATCTTTCTATTGGGGCTTCATCTGCAGTAATGAGGGCACTGCTCCTGTCTGTTCAGGAGAAGAAAGAGCTGAACCAAAAAGCAATGATTCACACTTGATTCACTCGTCCATCTACATTCCAACCCTCACCATTGGTTATGGGATATAAATCATGAGTGATAGAACAAGATCCCGAATACAAGAGGCCTTGGGGAACTCAAAGTAGAGCCGCTGCTTCTCATCAGAAAGAGTCAGTTAAGGTGGTTCGAGCATCTGGTCGGAATGCCCTATGGGTGCTCGCCTTTGAAGGGCTTTGGGCAAATCCCACTGGGGGGAGACCCAGGGGAAGACCCATAACATGCTGGACCGACAATATATCCTGTCTGGCCTGGGAACTCCTTGGGATCCCCTAGAATGTGCTGGAGGAGTCGCTGGGGAGAGGAATTTCGGGGGTTCTCTCTGGGACCTGTTGCCCCCGCAACCCGATCTTGGATAAGTGGAAGAGAATGGATAGATGGATGGATGTTAAAGATGTTAAAATCATAAAAAAATAATCTATTTTGTGCAAAAACTAACAAAAAAAAGTGGTGTCCCATGTTCTCCTCTAACCTGTGCAAACTTTTTTTGTTAGTGCCCCTGCCAATCCCCAAGCGATGACGCTCTGAGTAGAAAGCCATAATGCATTTACCAAACCTGTTTTTGTTTTAGATCCTTTTTTGCTGGTAATAATTAAGAAGGAACATATTAAACACATTTGTGTGAAGAGATGCTAAGGCAGATTGAAATGACATCATACTACTCAGCCCCCCTCCTCTCTCATACCACCATCAACACCTCCTACCCAGCCCATATACACCTAGAAGAACACACACACACACACACACATTAGCTAAGTTGAGGCCCTGCAGAAGCTCGCTTACGAAGCTGTCGGTGCCGCCGGGACACAGCACGTAGAAAGAGACCCCGGGCTCTGCGTAGAAGTCCAGCCGCCTCTCGTCGTTTTCCTCGGCGAAGATCAGGTCGAACGGGTTCTCGGAGCACCACTTCTCCGCCGCCTCCACCAGATGCTTGAACTCCATCCTCTGCTGTCCTGTCTACCGTGTCCCTGGCTCCGGAGATCGATCCCCCCCGCCTCGTCTTTCTCTTTGGCCGTCGCGGCGATGATGCTCAAGACGCAAAGATCAGCAGCATCAGCAGCCTCCGCTATAGCGCATCCCCTCTAGTGCACCCTCTGCATGGCACCGGCGTACAGCAAGGAGAGA
Source organism: Crenichthys baileyi (assembly GCA_036173005.1). Lineage (NCBI taxonomy): Eukaryota > Metazoa > Chordata > Actinopteri > Cyprinodontiformes > Goodeidae > Crenichthys > Crenichthys baileyi. Next base: position 245,212 of record JAHHUM010000307.1, read on the forward strand.
TAGCTGCAGCTGCTGCTTTGCACAGGGCCGACCGATGGGCTGATATTCATCCGTGTTTCAAAGCCCCATTCCTGTCTTCCTCACCACGTTATGAAATCAGACCGTCGCATATATGCATACGCAGGAGGACGCTCGGGATAAAAAAAAAAGGTGCGCGATGACGAACAGCAAAGCGGGTCAGCCGTCCACTGCAATCTGTCAGCTACATTACACTGGCATTTAACCTGCTGACACCATGTAAAACATGGAAGAAAAGTGGTGAAAATGCACAGGAAACAAAACATTGCCTATTTCAAAAGCATAAATGACTCATGGGAGATGATGTCACTAAATATAGCTTTCATGATGGCCAATACGGCCCCGTAATTTATTTGAAAGGTCAGCTCTATTCAATTATTAGGCATGAAATCTCACTTTTTTGTGGACTGTGGGGGAAGCTCAAGAGAAGCTTTGGACAGGGAGAACATGTGAACTCCAACAAGAAACCCCCAGGCCGGGATTCGAACCCAGAACTTTCCTGCTGCAAGGCAACAGTGCTACCAACTATAACCATGCAGTCACACTGAAAACTTAAATTTTATTAGTTGTGTGCAATAGACTAACACAAAGTAGTGCATTGCTGTAAAGTGAAAAAAGGATGCATGGGTTTCAACATTTCTTACAAATCAAAATCAGATGTATTTGCATCCCCCTTCACTCTGATACCCCTAAATATAATCCAGTGCATCTAATTGCCCTCAGATATCATCTAACTGGTAAATAGAGTGCATCTGTGTGTAATTTAATCTCAATATAACTCCAGCTGTTCTGTGGAGGCCTCAGCGGTTTGTTAGAGAACACTGGTAAACATATCTCATTACAGAACTAGTGCAGACCTACCATGACATCCAAGAGGCCCATAGTAACTCTTGAGGAGCTGCAGATCCACAGCTCAGGTAGGAGAACCTGATGACAGAACAACTGTTTTCTGTGCTCTACCCACATCGGACCTTAATGGAAAAATGAAAATAAGAAAGCCGTACTTGAAAGAAGTCAATAAGAAATGCAGTTTGCCAGAACTCATGTAGGGGAAACAGCAAAGGTTTAAATGAAGATTCAATGGTCAGGTGAGACCAAAGTTTGATTTTTTGGTCTACACACTACTATGTTTGGCATAAAACCAACATATTACCCTGAGTAAGCTACACTAACCCCAAGTTGAAAAATAGTTTTGGGAGCACCATGCTGCAGGGATGTTTTTCTCCAAAAGGGGCGTGGAAGCTGGCCAGAATGAATGAGAGGATGGTTTGAGCTATGAGACAGGAAAACCAGTTAAAGGCTCAAAAAAGTTGGACTGGAGTGGACTTTCACCTTTCATCAGGACATTGATGCTAAACATACATCCTGGGATACAAGGAAATGGCTTAGACCAAAGCATATGTATCTATAAGAATCCCCAGCCAAAGTACAGATCTAAATCACCCTGACAGTATGTGACTATGCTTGAAAATCTCCATCCAGTCTGACTGAACTTGAGCCACTTCACAGTTATACAGTACTTTGTGTGGGTCTAACACAAAATACATCGATTTTGCATGGCACTTTATACAGCACAGGCTTACAGCTTAACACTAAACATTTCTCTGCTGGCAGTGAGCTGGCTTTGAGATAAACAAATGCAGACAAAAGTTTGTTTGACAGTTTCTAGCATTCTGGGAACCATTTGTCAGGAAAACAATGTTTATAGGAATCCAGACACTTCCAGTCACTTTCCTTTTCCCACCCTGCTCTCCAGAGTCCTGGCCAGCAGATGGCGGAGAGAAACCACAAAAAAAAGTCCCTGTGTCATGGAGCCCCAGCAAGCTGGACATTTTTCAGTTCAACTGTACAATACAAAATAAAAGCATTGCAAATGAAGAAGAAAATACGTAGTCATACTTTATGGTATGTAAACATAACAAACAATCCTCAAAAGAAAAGATAAACAAAATCAGCTGCATTTTAAGTGGTTTCATGGCATCTGTTTATGCTTTAAACTGGGATCAAGCAGTCTACAGTTAACCTGTTATTTTAATCAGCACCATTTAAGTATTCACTGATTTCTTCTATTTCGGTGTCACTTAAATATTATAGATAATCAGATAAATGTCAATTAAAAGCAGATATAACCTGAGTGAATCCAGGGGAAAAAAAACTATCCAACCAAATTACGTCATAACTTTCCATGATTTTTAGAATTTGAGAAATAAATAATTTGATCAGCGGCTCTAATTTTTACTAACCATGCCCAGGCATAATTACTGCTGGACATGTAAAATCAAGAACTCACCTAAATAAGACCCTGTCAGACACCATGAAGCAGGCAAAAGCAACACATCTGGCCGCAACATTAGGAGATTCAAAAACAGAGGGAAAACTAAGTTAGTGACATCTATAAGTATGGAAAGGGCTACAAATCATTCCTAAGGCTTGGTGACGCTGGTGAATCACAGCGAGAACCAATATCCACAGATGGAAAAAAAAGTGAAAAATAAACTGCACAAATGGCATCATTGGGAGAGTTCAAAAATCACTACTGACCAAAAAGAACACCATGGCCCATCTAACTTTTTCCAGGAAACATCTTATTGATCCTCACGCCAATTGGGAAAATAGTCCGTGGATTGAGAAGGGAAATCAAATGTTTTTTTTAAGCTGTTGGTCCTTTCACATCTGGCCTGAAACATACACTCATACCAACAGTCAAGCAATTCAGTGGCAGTGGAACGGTCTTGAACTACTTTGTAGCCTTAATACCTGGACAACTTGCCATAATTAACGAAACGCTGAATTTCCAGTTATCAGTTTCTGACCATAAGCACAAGTGCACTTGGGTTCAGAATTGGGGCAATGATTTGATCCAGCAAAACCCCTTCTGAATGACTCAAAAAAAGCAAAAAAAAAGGCAAGTTTTGAGAGCCCTTAAACGAGCTGATCACCTTCCAGTGAAACTGAATTAAAACAATTCTGCAAAAAAGATAAAAAAAAGATTGGACCAAGATTCCTTCCCAGGGATGCTGAAGACACATTCCCAGTCATCACAAACACGTGTTACTGGATATGTTCGGATAGCATTTCCCCCTTAATAAATAAATCAGCATTTGTAAACTGCTTTTTCTATTTACCCAGGCTATCTTTTTCTAATATTAAAATGTGTTTGAAGCTCTGAAACATTTAAGTGTAGATAGATAGATAGATAGATAGATAGATAGATAGATAGATAGATAGATAGATAGATAGATGGATGGATGGATGGATGGATGGATGGATGGATGGATGGATGGATGGACAGTATATATTTAGGATATAGTATATATCTACCATCTAATGGATGGATGAAATCTTGATGTTTTTTTAAATGCAAAGAGTTCATTTGTATTTGATAAATCTCAGAAACTGTGTTGAACTGACTAGAAGATGTGTTTTCTGTTTGACTGAAAATTCTTATCTCATTCTGTGTGTTGCACAAGGGCTGTTCAAACAAATGCACAAAAGGTCAGAACATTCTGGTAACATTACTTTACTTTCTATGAGTGGGCAGCATTATTATACTGTGTAGGACCAGAACATGCTGATGACCTGCCAATGCAGACAGATCATAGTATCGGCGTCTATTGTTGTTGTATTTGTCTATCGTTGTTCCATTTTGTGGAAAAACTTCAATGTATTTTATTTGGGTTTTTATGTAATGCACCAAAATGAAATGGCACGTAGTTGTAAAGTGGAAGTAAAATTATGGCAAATAATGATTTACAGTAATAAACTGAAATGTGTGAAATGTATCCACGTGTATTCAGTATACTCTTTACTTTTAGACTCAGAGGTTTGTTAGAGAACAAGTGTGTGAAAGAAGGTGCTCCAGTCGGATGGTGTGCTGATAGTAAAGTTGTCTTTTGGTCTCTCGGGAATAGACAAAGTCAAGGAAAAATGTTTAATGCTAATGCTTTCTCACATTTGGAAATTATATTAGTATTAGAAAAATGTTACCACATCTGCCCCATTTTTGACTTTTATTTTGAAGGTCCAAAACTGGAACTACTCCCTTTGATCAGAAAAGGTGACTTTCTGCTTTTGCAGTACGTCCACACCTGAAGAAATGGTGCTTCGCTGGCTGATTATGGACGTCACCGTGGCCGAATGCGGGGGTCTGTGCGGGCACACCGCGGGTCCACCTCTGCTTCCTGACCGGGGAAAGTAGCCCCCCAAAAAGCCGCTAAAGGAAGAAAGGCGGGGGGGGGGGAAACTGCCGGGAGCGTCTTTTGGTGAAGGTTAAACAGGGCGGATCACTGCTGCCAGCCGCTCATAAACCTTTATTGTCTGCGTTGGAGGGGGGGGGGAAAAAACCCCCCTTTTTCTTTCCCAAAAGAAAAAAAAAAAAAAAAAAAAGGGAAAAAAATTCTGCGGATATTTCCGAGGATGGAAAGGGGAAAGGGGAAAAATTACATGTGAGGGGATCTCTCTGTTTTGCTGGGGGGAGGGGGGAAGAAGTGGATCCAAGAATCCAGGTGAGAGATGTCAGGAAAAGTTGGGATGAAATATTCCTGAAAAGGCAAATCCTGTATGGAGTTTAGCATATATTACCAATTTAATATACTGTTGAACATATCATATGTGTCCCTTTTTTAATGCTTTCTTTAAGCCCATGTAGGGACACACAGCAGACTAGAACATGTTAGTACTTTGATTCTAAGCAGAAGTCCACACAGTTTACCCTCCAGATACTCAGTCTGCCTCTCTTTGTCCTCCTAATTTTTTGCTGTTAAACAGGGAAAAACTGGAGAAAATAAAACCAGTCCACAGATGGGAAACATCCAAACCGCTTGGGAAGAGCGAGCTGGAGGTAAGACCAAATAAAAGCAAAAGTACCGAGATCTCTATCATTACTGGATCTGTCCTGCTGTGGTAAACACTCTCAGCCCAGGCTGAACTGAGAGAGCCTTCCAAATCCACATTCTGTTTTGAAATGTCTTCACTTAAAAAGATGAAGTCTCTATTTCTGTTATAGCTCTACAGCAGCTTGCAGAAGTGTTTACACCACTAGAGCTTTTTCACATTTTCTCACATCATCACAACAACAAACAGCGGTGTGTCTTATTGGGATTCTATGTGATAGACCCACACAAAGTTCTGTATAGTTGTGAAGTGAAATGAAAATAATGGATGGTTTTCAAGTTTTCAAAAATCTTAGCCATTCTAAGTTAATGCATTGTATTCATATAGAATCTCAAGATTAGATTCAGGTCTGAACTTTGACTAGGCCATTATAATACCTAAATATGCTTTGATTTGAACCATCATATTGTATCTCTGGCTGCTTGTTTAGGGTTGTTGTCCTATGACAAGTTGAACCTCAAACTAAGCCTCAAGTCTAGGTCAGGTTTTCCTTCAGGGTTACTCAGTATTAGAATCAGAATCAGAATCAGCTTTATTGCCAAGTTTGTACATACAAACAAGGAATTTGACTCCGGTACACTTTGCTCTTTGGTTTTTGTTTTTTGCACTACAGAATATACATATTTACAATGTACAATATACACATAATATAAATAAAAAAAGGTGCATTTGCAACATCTGTATGCTGTTGGTTTTGTATTTTTATTGAATGTTCAACAGGAGACAGCCTGGGGAAGAAAACTGTCTCTGTGGCGGCTGGTTTTTGTGAACAGTACTCTGTAGCGTCGGCCTGAAGGCAGAACTCTAAACCAGTTTTTTGTGCAGGGTGGGGTTTGGGGTCTGCAGAGATTTTAGCAGCTCTTTTCCTGACCCTAGGACCTTATAAGGTCCTGGATGGAGGGAAGGTCAGCCCTGATGATTCTCTCTGCAGTCCTGATTATTCGTTGCAGTCTGGATCTGTCCTGTTTTGTGGAAAGAACCGAACCACACGGAGATGGATGAAGACAGGACAGACTGAATGATGGCAGTGTTAGAAGATGACCAGCAACTCCTGTGGAAGGTTGTACTTCTTGAGTTGCCTCAGGAAGTACAGTCTCTGCTGGGCCTTCTTCCGAACAGTGTCTATGTGTGTGAAGACCATCTCAGGTTCCCCTCAGGAGATGGGTGGTTCCTAAGAACCTGAAGTGATCCACAGCCGACGGTGTTTGTTGAGGATGGGGAGGGGGGTGTATGGGAGGTGGTGTTTTCCGAAAGTCCACCACCATCTCCACAGTTTTTGAGTGGGTTTAAACTCCAGGCAGTTCTGACTACACAGTGTACCAGCCGATCCACCTCCTGTCTGTATGCAGGGGCTCTCACACATCCTGGATCAGTCCAATGACAGTGGTGTCATCTGCAAATTTCAGGTTTCAAAAAGGACGAGTCCGCTGAGGTGCAGTCTTTTGTGTACGGGGAAAAGAAGGAGGGGGGATAGAACACACCCTGGGGGGGCCCCAGTATTTATTGTCTGGTTCGGGAGAAGATGCTCCCCATCTACCTGCTGCTGCCCCCCGGTCCGTCAGGAAGTATTGTCCATGCCCAGGTGGGGCGGGGGGACTTGAGTTTGGGTGAGCTTCTGGGGGGGTGTCTGGTATGATGGTGTTGAAGGGCCGAGCTGAAGTCTACAAAAGGATCCTGGCTAGGTCCCGGGTGGTCGAGGTGTTGCGGGTGAAGTGAAACCCTAATTTAAAAGCATATCTCCCCGACCGTTTGCTCGGTATGAAAAACGGGGGGCGTCCTAGAGGGCCTGTGATGTCTTTCAGGTGCTTCAACACCACCCCAAAAGGATTTCATGACCACAGACGCGGGCTACGGGCCTGAGTCATTTAAAACCCTGGATGGGGGTTTCTTGGGGCACTGGATGTGGTGGACGTTTAAGCAGGAGGGGACCTACTCTTCTCCAGTGACTTTTTAAAAGACCGGGTAAGTTTGGGGACGATTTGATTTGCACAGGCTTTCCCGGCATGATGGGGAGCGATCGGGGGGTTCCCCCACTTTCTTTTTTTTCATCGCTGAAAGACCCCTGTTTACATTTCCTCAGAGATCTTTAGTGCAGGCAGAGGATTAAAGGGTAGGGGGTTGGTTGCTTTTCTGGTCGAACCTGTTTTCCCCGAAGGGGTGTGGAGGAGTTGGTTTGAGGGTGAATGGCTTCTTGTCATGTCTGCAGTAAAACCCTTTAGACGTTTGGCCAGGGGAGGGGCTTTTTCAGGGGGTAGCTCCTTGTCCTTCCCCATCAGCCGACCAACTTTTTCTTTCTCAGAAAAAAAAATCCCCCCCAAACATGGGTGTGCCACCACCATGTTCCACAGTGGGAATGATGTGTTCAGGGTACTGTGTAGTGTTATTTTATTTCAACACAGATCAACTCTATTAGTTGACCCCTGAAGGCACTTAGTGGCCCTGGATTTAAACTAGGGTATCAGTGTAAAGGGGGTGCTAAACCATTGAGATTTTTGTTTGGAAGAAAATCGTAAAATTTTAAATTAATTCTTTTTCTTACAGTTTCACAGTTATACACTATTATTATACACTACTGTATGTTGGTCTATTATGTAAAATAGACCATAGCAGCAGTGTCTGGATTTTAAAATGGCTCATCTTTCTGAGCTCATCAGCTCAGAAAATGGAAAATTCTAGCACAGTGTGGGATCTTTCTGAAGAAAACTTGGAACAACATCTTAATAGCACGTCTGTAGCAGCTTAGATCCCAAGTGCTCTCGCCATTGCCCTGCAACTCCCTTCCCCTGATTGTAAAGGCAGAAATGAAACGCTTTAAAAGAGAAAGAAAGCTGTAAAGTCAAGTAAGGAAGACTGGAAAGATTGATTGTTTGTAGAAAGGATTTTTTATTGCTTTGGCTTGCATTCAGATATGCTTGTTCGTTGGGTTAGTGTTCAACAAAACCTAAACATTCCAGACCGAGGCCACAGTTTTTCTTATCCTAAAAGTAGGCCCCTTCTGTGTCTCAACCCAGAGCCGGGATAAAAACACGAGACAGACGCCGGGATTTTCTTTTTTTTCTTTGTTTCCTCTTCTTTAAAAGAAAAAAACCCTTCTTACTTCACTCGTAATGCTTCATGAATCCCACGCTTCTGGATGACAAAGATAAAATTGTGACATAAGCAAACAGTAAAATAAGCAATGTCCTGAGGCCAAACGTGTTTTCTTGCACTGCCAGGAAATGATTAAGGAAGGTGTACTGTAGATTTAGAGGATTTAGAAAAAAATTCAGGCAGCGAAGTTAAATCCTTTCTCCCACTGTGTGTGACTCTGCCGACAGCAAAATGACTGGTGCTACTAGTATTAGCAGAGAGAGGGATATTTTGCTTTTCTTGCTGTCTCTCTCTAGATCCTGGGTCCGCTCTTCCACTCTCTTATCAGCTGATCTCACAGGTTTCCTAAAGGATCTAGGTCAGGAGCCGAGATTGCCATGGAAGAAGGTTGATTTTATGTCTGGGGAACCAATACTCTGCTGACACAAAGAAAAGCCCAAAGAGTCTATGATGCCATGCACTCTAATAAAGTTCTCAGGGCCTTAGGAAGAGAAGCAGGTCCACAGCATCATACATCCTCCACTCTGCTTAACAGTGAGCATCAGGTGCTTTTTCACATATTCATTCTTTGTATTATGCCAGACCCATCTGAAGTGTTTGCTGCTGAAAACCTCACCTCATCTGACCAAAGCTTCAGTTAAAGTCCTAGTAGAGTTTAGCAAACTCCACATGTGAACATTTGTGATGCTAGAAAAGAAAAGGCTTTTCCTCAGAGGCCCCCTAACCAACACGTTGGTGTGTTGATGGAATCTTACAGCTGATATGGAGACTTAGTGACCCCAAGATGCCACTCTTTGTTGTAGTTCTCTAACACATTATTTTTAGAGTGCTTTTTTGAAAGCCATTTCCTGCTTAAGAAGATCCAAACACATCTGACTTATTTGAACAGAATATTCTCTTGTCTTTCCCATTTTGAGGAATGGTTTAGAGAATAGGGGAATCTGTGTAATGTCATATTTATACCCCAAGAAAACAGGAATTTGTGGTTGACTAATTAAAACGTTCTTGGCACTTTAAATAAGCTAAAATAGGTATTGGTACCAATAATTGAGCCACCAGTGATTTTGTTAAATGAGGTATTTTTTTAACATGTGATTGTTTTCCCTCTGAATAAATGCACTCATGAGATTTTGCGTTGATAAAATGTGAATATATTTTAATGCTTTTTACAGATTTTCACCAGGGGATGGGCCTGTAAATTTTAGGGTGCTGCATGTGCAGTAGCATGCTGGATTTACCTCCTGGATTCAAAGCTGCATCATAATCTCATGCAGGAATGGCTTGCCAGGAAGTGTTATGATGTCACAGGAAGTGAGCTTCCTGCGGACCCCCCTCCGTTTTCCCTTTGTTAACCTCTCATTTGCAGCTCAGTCAGCTTGATGAACAGGATGCAGGTGCTGCCTTTTTATATCTGGCTCCTCCCAGTTACAGCCTGCACTGACCACCTGAGGCGACATCACACATACAGAAACACTGATATGCAGCTGGCTGATGACCTGTCGATTGCTTGATAGAGCAGATTTTAGAATATGCAGTTTTTATTCATGTTTCCACTCACACATTATCCTCAATGGGGCTCTGTTACTGAGGATACCAAGAGATTAAGTGCTTTAGTTTCAAAGTTCTTCACAGACATTGCTGACAGGTCATGAATGCAAGTCAGTTCAGTCCAGTAACCTGACCCTCTTTTTCTCTATGGTCAAGGTTTTTATTTGTCACAATGAGAAATGCATGGGCGTTGCTGCAGAAGAAAGAAGGAATGTCTTAATGTGCCTTTCTGCATCATTACTGCCAAGACCAATCATACAACCCTACACTTGAACAGAGCCTGGCTTTTGGCCCTGTTGATACTAACACACTGAATGTTGTTTTAGTTTTGGTTTGGAGGGTACAACCTAAAAAACGGTCTGGAATGCTGATTCCACATGCCTGCAGGCTTGGTGAAGTTTACGTCTTCTCTCTGCAAAATTACACACAAGGCTTAATTTTTGCACGGCAACGTTTTAAATTGTGGGACATATTGCAGTGCTTGTCTAAGGTTTTCCACAAACAGGGGCAGAACAATTTTGGGGTCAGCATATCTCGATGATATCTTCATGTCAACTAGTTGTTTTGCAGCATGCCAGGAAAAAGCCAAATCTGTCCTATCATCACAACATGTTTGATAACCCCATTCTACCTCTTATCTCCCTATAGCAAAGAAAGTCCATCTGATCTCAGAAATAGCAGAATCTGATGAAGATAATAACCTTTTCTTTTAGTTATAGTACTCAATTCGATCGGGCTACGTGCTTGAGGTTAAGAACGTAGAGCTCAGCCCTTAGAAAATACCCCTAGCGGAGATCCCTTGCAGGTGAAGTTGTAAGCCACGCCTCTTTGATTCAGCACAGTTACATCTTTATTGCACAACTATAATCTGAAAGGGGCTTAAGTCGAACAGCTAAATGTTATGATGGCGAAGGACCCCAGATCTCATCAAACTTGTCACTTAAGGTGTTACATATTTCTGTCCAGAAGATGATCCTCAGTATCCATTTTCCCTGTTTAAACTCTACATTGTATGTTTTATGCTAATGGTAATTCTAATAGATTTTAAATGATAGACTTCTGCTTTCAGTTGTGTGGAGACACATAATACGCAATAAAAGAATATTTTCAGGTTTTGAATAAATTATTTTCAGCGTCCATATGTGTAACTTATATACACTACTGGTCAAAAGTTTTAGACACACTTTGTCATTTAATGGTTTTCTTTATGTTTAGGACTGTTTACATTGTATGCAGATTCTCACTGAAGGCATCAAAACTGTGAATTAACACATATAGAATTATGTAGCAAATGAAAAATTGTAAAAGAACTTTAAATATGTTATGTTTTAAATTCCCTAAATAGCCGCACTTTGCTGTGATGACTGAAATATTAACCTTTGGCCGTCTCTCAATGAACCTCTGGGAAGTTCTTTCAAGGCTCTCTGGAAAACCATTTCAGGTGACCACCTCATGAAGGTCATGGAGAAAACGCAAAGCAGTAATCAGAGCAAATTGTGGCTATTCTGTATAATCTAAAATATAAAAATGTTTAGAGTTATTTCACACTTTTTGTTTACTACATAATTCTATGTGTGTTTATTCACAGGTTTGTTGCCATTGGTGAGAATCTACAATTTAAATAGTCAGGAAAATAAAGAGACCCATTAAGTGAGAAAGTGGATCTAAAACTTTTGACCAGTAGTGTAGATAGCACTGACAGTGGAAACACGCATGACAAACAGCCCAGGAGAGGTTCATGGTAATTAAAGTCCAGGAGACAAAGGTTCAGTGTAGCATAATGTCCTATCATTGTCTGAACTGGTTCTTGATTTACAACAGGCACAACAGAGGCCAACTTAAATCATGGCCTAAAGCTGACTCTGGCCTGCTTTTTGCTTATCATTATAAAGTACTCACCAAACACTGCGCTCAGTTTACCATGTATGACTTGATAAGCTTATATATGCTGCTTTCTGCGTACCATCACACGCGCAGGACTTCCGCCAGAGGTTTCGAGCAGTGCTGGTGGAAGCAACAGTGAAGCTGGACGAACTGATGAAGAAAATCGGACGAGCTGTGGACGACTCCAAACCTTACTGGGAGGCCCGCAAAGTGGCAAGACGGGTAGGCACGCACACACACACACACACACACACACACACACACTCTTTGCTATATGTAGTGAGGACCATGTGTTGACTCCCATTGACTTCCATTGATTTTCAGTCGTTTTCAACCCTTTCTATGCCCTAACCCTGACAATAACCCTAAACCTAACCATTACCAGTGCATGCCTAACCCTAACCTTAACCTAAAGTCAATTCACACCTTAGTCCTAAACCTAACCATTAGCAAAATAGGTCGTGAGGACCAGCAAAATGTCCTCACTTTGGTAAAACGGTCCTCAATTTGATGGTGAAATCGGGAAAATGGTTCTCACTGTGATGCCAAGACAGGAACACACACACACGTCTAAAGATGGTAAATATTGGTCCCATCAACATTCAAACCCTCCCTGTTTATCCCTCATGTGCTGCCTTTAGAGCTGTTGCTGCCAGCAGCTAGACTGTCATATTACAAAGAGACACAAGCTAGGACACACACACACAGACACAGACTCATGAATCCTCCGTCTATTTCAGTGCAGCTATGACACACAAATGTCAGCCGTCTGAGGTATGACTCATAAGATCCTGATTCCTCGGCCAATACAGGGAGGCGCTGGACTCCACATTTCTGGTTGTATTCAATCAGACTGAAGCATCAACATTAGCTTTAGAAATAAACACGATAAAGAGTTCTGCAGAGGGGAAAAGCTCAGTTTGGGGTTTAAACCACAAAGGGAAGTTGTTCTACCCAACTGTAGCAGTGCATGAAGCACAAAAAAACTGTAAAAGAAAGAGCCAGAACATGAAATTTTTTGCAAGTCTATCAGTTGATTGTAATGGAAATATGTGCAACATTAGCTCAGGGAAGCAAAAATAGACCTCATGTGATGGCTCCCTTTAAGTAGACATAAGCTGAGCTCTTTAAATTTGTCAGTAATCCTCAGTAAACCTGTGTCTGTCAATTTCAGAGTCGATCCAGCTTGACTGTACTCTATGCGTGTGTACTCACTCGTTTATGTGACCTATTTAGGACCCTTTCTGGTATATTTACTAACCTTCTGAAGACTGATGGGCCTTATGAAGACCAAAGCTTGATCCTAATGCGCCGGACCCCCGTTTGTAGGGTAACTGTTAGGGTTAAGTATAAATGTAGCTGCTGAAAATGTGTGCGTGTGTTTAAACAGACCAAAGCCAGTAAAGGCCTGAGGTCAAACTGGAAAATCATGTCGGTATGATTTATGGATGAATATTTAATATTTAATACATGACCCATTTCCTCAGGTTTCAGAAATGTCCTCACTGACCCTGGAGCAAATAACACCAACAGTAGTTGACCAACCCCCCTTTAATCCGTCAGTCTCATCTCCCACAGCCCCCCATTTTCACCCCTTTACATTCCAACTGACTGAGGTGGGGGAGAGTGTAGGAATTTGCCTGGGCTGCTCTATCTTTTGTCCTTTTCACCCAGCATTCTCTTCTGTCTCACTGGCTGTCGATATGAATGTCTGTGCCCACACTTGCCCACTTCTGCCAACCCCACCATTTGTCCCCAGACTCCATCAGAAACAACATAGTGGACAAATGTCTGGAAGGGCTACACTAGGTGGAAAAAAACTGAAATGACTCAGTTGAAGAGTGACACACCAGACCTGCAGGATGGGGTGAGTGGTCATGGCAACATAAGACGAAGTGACAGCTTGTTGGTTTTTCAGACAAAGCCATCATTTTATTCTTTTGAATAGGACAAAATTTGGACTTTATAATGGAATCCTAACAAAGCTCGGATCAAATTTATCTTAAACTCAGGAGATTTCTTGTCAGAATCATTATGGAGTTTTTCATATTTTATCAGCAACAAACTATGATTTATTTTATTATTGTACAAACTCAATTTAGAACATAATTGTGACATGAAAGGAAAATTATTTTCCACATTTTTGACATATAAGGGAAAAATGTGGCGTTTATCTACAGCCTCGTGAGTCAGTGCTATGTAGAACCATCTATCACTGTAGGAACAGCTTTTAAAGTATGTCAGCTTTGCACAGGTATAGAATGCATCTTTGCCCTTTCTTCTTTGCAAAATAGCTCAAACTCAGCCAGATTGGACAGAGAGTATCTGCATTTACTTTAGTTTTTTACAAGATTAAATGAGGGTGGAAACACATACAGCATTTAGTATTTTTGGTCATAGACCACAGCCTGGGCTGTACCTGAGACACCAACCATGTCTGAGAAAACCCCACTCCATCCAGGAAGTCCTGGATTTCCATTGTGAGCCTTGATCTTCACTTTGACATTAAAACAGCAAAAATTGACCCAGCTTTAAACTCTTACTTCGTCTTCTGTTTGTGCTGTGCAGTTTCACCTCATCAAATATCCATCATCCTCCGTCTGTTGTCCTCGCAGCTCCTATTTACACTCTGGGAAATGGGTCATGATGCAAGAAAAAGAGGCGGGATCTTTTTCTAGGTACATTTCTCATAACAATAACAATTATTATAAAAAAGTATAAAACTTATATAAAGTCTTTACCTTTTAAATTTATTAAATGTTTTTTATTTTTATAGTCGTCGTCCTTCACTTCATTTCACTGCATGTTTGGTTTTAACTCCCAGGTAACACTACTCCCTGCCCAGTTCTAATCGTATTCTTGGGCAGAATTGTGCGTAAGCCCAATTGCTTAGATGAGAAGCTACCCCACCCATGGATTGTATCTGGATGCTTCACTGTTAGCACAGCACAAGGGTGATGGAAGCCCTCACCTTTTCTTCTCTAGACAAATGTTTTTCCGGATGTAGGAAACAATCAGAAGAATTATTCATCACAGAACATAACCTTGCACCTATCTTCTGCTGTCCGTCCTTCTACTTCCTGAAGAATTTCAGTCTGTCCGTCATATTTTCCTTAGACAGAGGTGGCTTCTATGCTGCTCTTTTTGTTACAAAGCTTTTGTCCATTAGTCTTTACCTTGCTGTTTATTTATTGTAGTTCAGTCTCTTACTTTAAAGCTCTTGAGGATCCAGAGAAGTCTTCTGAACAGCAGTTCCCAGCTTGTGAGGGAGTCTCAATGAAGAATGATGATGGCTGCACATCTTTCTTACATTTTAAATAAAAATAATGCATATCTGCCCATATTTTATAATCAACCTAATAATTTGAACGATAGTAATTTGAGCATCTAAATGTGCCTGGAGATTTAATCATTCGGAAATATTATGTGAAAATATAACTTCATGATGCAAATTAACCATGATTAATTTCACTAGCTGGAGTGGCCCACGGGGAGAGGCGGCGGGCTGGGGTGGGTTTGCTTGTTGCCCCCATCTCAGCCGTCTCATGTTGGGGTTTACCCCGGTAGATGAGAGGGTCGCATCCCTGCGCCTTCGGGTTGGGGACAGGTCTCTGACTGTCGTTTCGGCCTAGGGGCCGAGCGGTAGTGCGGAGTACCCGGCCTTCTTGGCGTCCCTGTCGGGGGTGCTGGATAGTGCCCCTCCCAGGGACTCCATTATTCTGCTGGGGGACTTCAACGCCCACGTGGGAAACGACAGTGACACCTGGAGAGGCGTGATCGGGAGGAATGGCCTCCCCGATCTGAATCCGAGTGGTGTTTTGTTATTGGACTTCTGTGCTAGTCACGGATTGTCCATAATGAACACCATGTTCAAACATTAGGGTGTCTATCTCTGCACTTGGCACCAGGACACCCTAGGCAGGAGGTCAATGATCGACTTTGTTGTCGTATCATCAGACCTTCGGCCGCATATTTTGGAGACTCGGGTGAAGAGAGGGGCTAAGCAGTCCACTGATCACCACCTGGTGGTGAGTTGGATCCGCTGGAGGAGGAGAAAGCCAGACTTGGGAGGCCCAAGCGCATTGTGAGGGTCTGCTGGGAACGTCTGGTGGAGCCCTTGGCCAGGGATGTATTCAACTCCCACCTCCGGGAGAGCTTTGACCAGATTCCGGGGGATGTTGGAGACATAGAGTCCGAGTGGACCATGTTCTCTGCATCTATTGTCGATGCTGCTGCCCATCGCTGCGGCCATAAGGTATGCGGTGCCTGTCGCAGCGGCAATCCCCGAACCCGGTGGTGGACACTGGCAGTAAGGGACGCTGTCAAGCTGAAGAAGGAGTCTTATCGGCTGTGGTTGGCTTGTGGGACTCCTGAGGCGGCAGACGGGTACCGTGAGGCCAAGCGTGCCGCGGCCCGGGCAGTGGCAGTGGCTTCGCCAACACTGTTTACAGTGGGGGTGGGAGGCTGCTGACCTCGACTGGGGATATTATCGGGCGGTGGAAGGAGTACTTCGAGGATCTCCTCAATCCTACCATCAAGCATTCCCTGAGGGAAACAGAGGCTAGGGACTCTGGGTTGGACTCTTTCATCACCCACGCTGAAATGACCGAGGTGGTTAAAAAGCTCCGTGGTGGCAGGGCTTCGGGGGTGGATGAGAGCCGCCCTGAGTACCTCAAGTCTCCGGATGTTGTGGGGCTGTCATGGTTGACACGCCTCTTCAACATTGCTTGGCAGTCAGGGACAGTGCCTCTGGACTAGCAGACTGGGGTGTCGGTCCCCCTTCATAAGAAGGGTGACCGGAGGGTGTGTTCCAAACACAGGGGGATCACACTCCTCAGCCTCCCTGGTAAGGCCTACGCCAGGGTATTGGATAGGAGAGTCCAGCCGATAGTCGAACCTCGGCTTCAGGAGGAGCAGTGTGGTTTTCGTCCCGGCCGTGGAACACTGGACCAGCTCTATACCCTCTACAGGGTACTCGAGGGTTCATGGGAGTTTGCCCAACCGGTCCACAAGTGTTTTTTGGACCTGGAGAAAGCATTCGACTGTGTCCCTCGTGATGCCCTGTGGGGGGTGCTCCAGGAGTATGAAATCGGGGGTCCTTTACTAGGGGCCATCTGGTCTCTGTACAAGCGGAGCAGGAGTTTGGTCTGCATTGCGGGCACTAAGTCGGACCTGTTCCCGGTGCATGTTGGACTCCGGCAGGGCTGCCCTTTGTCACCGGTACTGTTCATAACTTTTATGGACAGGATTTCTAGGCACAGCCAAGGGCCGGAGGGGGTCTGGTTTGGGGACCAGAGGATTTCGTCTCTTCTTTTTGCAGAAGACGTGGTCCTGCTGGCCCCTCTAGCCAAGACCTACAGCGTGCGCTAGGGCGGTTCGCAGCCGAGTGTGAAGCGGCTGGGATGAGGATCAGCTCCTTCAAGTCCGAGGCCATGGTTCTCGACCAGAAAAGGGTGGCTTGTCCTCTTCAGGTTGGAGGGACGTTCCTGCCTCAAATGGAGGAGTTTAAGTATCTCGGGGTCTTGTTCACGAGTGAGGGAAGAATGGAGCAGAAGATCGACAGATGGATCGGTGCGGCTGCCGCAGTAATGGGGGCACTGTGCTGGTCCGTTGTGGTGAAGAGAGAGCTGAGCCGAAAAGCGAAGCTCTCGATTTACCGGTCGGTCTATGTTCCTACCCTCACCTATATGGCCATGAACTTTGGGCATGACCCGAAAGAACGAGATCCCGGATACAAGCGGTTGAAATGAGCTTCCTCCGTAGGGTGGCCGGGCACTCCCTTAGAGATAGGGTGACGAGCTCGGCCATCCGGGAGGGGCTCGGAGTAGAGCCGCTGATCCTCCACATCATGAGGAGCAAGTTGAGGTGGCTTGGGCATCTATACCGGATGCCTCCTGGACGACTTCCTCGGGAGGTGTTCCAGGCATGTCCCACCGGGAGGATGTCCAGGGGACGGCCCAGGACACACTGGAGGGAGTATGTCTCTCGGCTGGCCTGGGAACGCCTTGGGCTCCCCCCGGAGGAGCTGGACGAGGTGTCTGGGGCAAGGGACGTCTGGGCGTCTCTGCTGAGTCTGCTGCCCCTGCGACCCGGTCCCGGATAAAGCGGAAGACGACGAGTACGAGTAATTTCACTAGCCACACCCAAGTATGAATACTGCCAGACCTTTAGAATCAATAAATCACCCAAAGAGAACCTGTCTGACAACATGAAGTAGGCTGAAAGATTTCAAAAAGCAGTACACAGTGTCCTGACCTAAAGAAATACAAAACCAGATGAGAAACAAAGTCATTGACAAAGCCATTTCTAAGGCTTTAGGACTCCGCGAAACACACGAATACACAAATGGGAGAAAACCTGGAACAATGGGGAACCTTCCCAGGAGTGGCCGGCCTACCAAGATTACTCTAAGAGCGCATCAACAACTCATCTAGGAGGTCACAAAAGAACCCAGAGAAACATCTAAACCTCTCCAAGCCTCGCTCACCTCAGTCCAGGTCAGGGTTCAACAACAACAAGGAGACTGGGCAGAATGGGATTCATGGGGGCGTCCCATGATGAAAACCCCTGCTTATCAAAAAGAACACAAAGGTTGTCTTATGCTTCATCTTGATGATCACCAAACAATTTGGAAAAAATTCTTTAGACTGATGAAGACAAAGGTGAAATTTTCTAGGAGGTGTGTCCTAGAAAAGATAGGGTGCGGCACTGATGGTGTAGGGGTTAAGCACGCGACCATATACAGACGCTACAGTCCTTGAAGCGGCTGACCCGGGTTCAAGTCCCGGACCCGGCAGCATTTACCGAATTTCTCCCCCTCTCTCTACCCCTCTTTCCTGTCGACCTACTGTCAAAAATAAAGGCTACTAGTGCTGAAAAAATGATGGTCTGGAAATGCTTTGCTTCTTCAGGACCTGAACCCCTTGCAGATCTTTGCAGAGAAACATTTACATGTGACAAAAGCTCTGAATAATACATATTCAGAGTTTATACATAGATTATAATCTATAATAATAGATTCATTATGCAAAAGGAGCAGGTATATGTGTAGCACTAACATTTTAAGGAAAACCTTCACAATTCATAATCCAATAATTTAGAAACATAATTAATACATATAACTGTGTACTAGACCTTTGCTTCTCATATAAACTTTATTTGTTGGTTGGTTTGTTACTGGTTCCGTATTCTTTCTTCTGGTAAACTGGCAAAAATGACATATTAAAAAATGAAATGATATTTAATGCTTACTTTTACTAGGTCTGTAGTTAAAGCTGCAGCAATAATCTGCTTTAAATACACATGGACAGTGTTCTGGTCTATAGGTTTTTGCTTCTGGGCTGCTGTTATAGTGCTATATGGTTCTTTCCAGGTTTTCTGTTCTTGTAGCTTAATTTTTGTTATCGGTTTAGTTTTGCTGCTGCTGTGTTATTTCAATATGAAACGCGGTGCATGACAGGAAAAGTAACAAATCCGGGGCTGAATTTCACTGCTGCAAAGAGGAACCTTTCCCAAACAGTCATAGTAAATGTTCAGCGTGATGCTGCCATCTCACTTTTGTCTTTTTCCAAGATAAACTCCACAACTACTTGGCAAACTTAGCAAAATCATTTTTATCTCATGCAAGGACATCTAGTCTAATAGTTTCTGTAACTGCATCATGATGACCTTTAACCTATTCGACTGAAGCGAGCGGGTCCATATATGTGCTGTGGGTTGGGGGTTGACAATAATCTCCCTAATGACTGTGGCAGTGGGCAAGAAAAGCCCACTGACTGCATGTCAGAGCTCCTCAGAGACAAAGTGTCTGTTTGTCTGCTGGATCAAGGCGCCGTTGTCTTTCTGAATGAGTGTGTATGCAGTGGCAAATCCTCTTAGTTTTTCCTTGGCTGTCAAAAGAAATCCTCCATGGATCCTTCAAAGCATGCATAGAAATGACAAACAGAAGTTCCATCAGTGTAAGCAGTAGTAGCCTACTCATTATGGAGAAACTAGAAAATAATGGTTCCACCTCAATCCTGATGGCAGGTCGCTTACAAACTCACAGTTAACATTTACTATGTTGGGGGTTTTATGCATACCTCCTGTGCCTTGATGTACGTATGGAATCTCGGCAGCAGACTGGGTCAGGGAAAGGGATGGGAATGAGCTGGAGTCCTGTAAATATTGTTTGCAGGGTTTTTTTTCCAGAAGTAGTTCCCAGCATGCTAAAAATGATGAAAGTTTTTTTCTAGGTCTGTTTATTTCTGAAAAACTACAAAAAAGTTTCACAGCGAGCAGACAGAGATTAAGTTGTAGGCTCAGGCTGTACCTGACCCTATATACAATCCATTGCCAAATTATTCATTTGAACATTTTTAGATTTGGTCGTTTAACGCAAACCTGAATGTTTTTTTATTGGGGTTTTATGTAAATGGAAGGGCAATTATGCATTTTTTTTCCAGATATCTGGAAAATGTGGCATGCATTTGTATTTATCCACCCTTGATTCAAACCTTTGTAGAACCACCATTAGCTACAATTCCAGTTGCAAGTCTTTCGAGGTATGACTGATATTTGTAACCATTCATCTTTGCAAAATAAGTCAAGCTTGGTGAGATTGTCTGTGGTGTTAGGTCTGGGCCATTTTAATACAATAATATGCTTCACACTATTCAACCATTTTATTGTAAATGTATTTGTTGTTTTTTTATTGTTTAATCCTGAAACAAAAAAAGACACTTTTTTTGTTTAAAGTGAGTTTTAAAAAAAGGATAATAAAAAAATTATCTCTATTTTTAGGTTTATCTTCTTTTATAGCTTGTTTTTCCTCTCTCTGAAGAGGCCCTGGCTTTTGCCAGGCCACAGTTGTATATAAGAAATTATTCTTAATCTGTTCTGTCTGGTTAACTAACTCTTGGTGAATGTTTGGGGTCCTCATCCTGCTGTCTTTTTTTAGCCTCACGTCAACACGTTTTCTTCCAAGACAGTCCTCTATTTAACTTCCTAACAACTCTGACTGGCTGCCCAGCTGAAGAAAACCAACCCCACAGCATACTGCTGCCACTACCATGTTTCACTGTACCAGGTTATATGCACTGTTAAGTGTACTTGTAACAATGTATTTCTTTTTGGCACCCTTCCAGGACCAAGACCAGATTAGTGGACGACACAGCTAATAGTTCTCCTTTTAACAGATTCTCCCAGCTGTGGATCTCTCCTGATCCTCCATAGTTACCACAGGCCTCTTGGCTGCTGCTCTGAGTAATGCTCACCTTGCCTGGCCTGTCTCTAGGCATGAATTATTTATGCTCTCTAACAAACCACTCAGTTCTTCACAGAACAGCTGAGGTTACACACAAGTGGACTCTGTTTAAAAACTAGGTGTTGCACTGGATTTTATTTAGGGGCATCGGAGTAAATTGGACTGAATACAAATACCGTACTTTTGTTTTTTATTTGTAAAAACTACTGATAACATATCATTTTGTCCTCCACATCACAATTACACTTCTACTTAGTTTGTAACATGACAATATGTGGTAATGGTCAAGTGCACCATATAACTGCTCTAAAGGACCTAAAACATCTTAATAATCAGTGCTTTACCATAATTATGGTTCATCCTACTGTAATGAAAGGTTTAAATAAGAAAATTATTCCAGAATGATCATCATGCGGGTTTTTAAATTATCTTTAAAATTAAACCTAAACTATTTTGCTGAAATAAATGCAGCTCCAAAGCTGACTGCAAATGAGAACTCCTGTATTTTTGTACCACAGGCCCAGATTGAAGCCCAAAAAGCCACCCAAGAATTCCAGCGGGCGGTGGAGATCTTGCGGGCAGCCAAGGAGACCATCGCCCTGGCTGAGGAGAAGCTTCTGGAGGAGGACACCCGTCAGTTTGACTCTGCCTGGCAGGAAATGCTCAACCATGCCACCCAGAGAGTAAGAACACACAGGTCTACTCTCCCACAGAAAGGTCCATCTTAGCTTCTACAGCACCAAGAGTGGAAGTGTCTTAGATGGCTAAAGTTTACTGTCTACATTGATTTTCAGGTGATGGAGGCGGAGCAAGCAAGAACGCGGAGTGAAGCCGAACACAAAAAAACAGCGGTCAACTACAATTCCAGCATCGGGCACATGAAGCAGCTAGAGAAGAAGCTGAAGCGCTCCATAAACAAATCCAGGTCAGTACTTCCATTATGATTGGCTGGAGATGACGCTTACAGGCTTCGCCCTTCTTTGGGCCTCTTATTATGCAAGCGCGCTGAGAAATAGAGGGGTCTTTATACATCATCTGATGCAATCCAGATGTTCCGTGTGTTGATCGGAAAGCTTTGGGGTGTGTTCCCTTTTATGAGCCAGAGAATGTGACTTTTTAACAGAGGGCTGTTTCTCTCTTCTGGCACTTTTTCCTCCCTAAACCTTCTCTCTTATTAATTGTTTTGCAGACCCTATTTTGAACTGAAAGCCAAGTATTATCTACAGCTTGAGGTATGTATATGGAAAGCTAATAAACATCCAACTATGAACATATTACAGTATTGTTTGTTGTGGTAAAAATTTATTTATTTATTTTTATCCTGTTGTACATATAGAAGAGTTGACAGACAGAACATGTTGTGACTGTTTAAAACTCTTCTTCTTGAAGATTAAAGTTTAAATCCAACTTAAATCTCAGGTTTTGAGATGAAATGTAAAGTAATTGTCGGATAAAATCCCAATAAACCTGCAGGAATTTGAGATGAGATGAGACGAGACTTTATTCTTCCCCCAAATGGGAAATTGAATTGTCAGAGCAGCAAGACACAGTAAAGTAAAGTGCACATCTTGTCACATTGTGGGTTTGGATCAGACCAAAGTGCAGACAAGAGTTTGGCACCAGCATGTTTGTAAGAGTCTTAACGTTTTATTCCAAAGGTTTTCATAGCAAAACAAAGCACTGCAGGTACGAGACAATAAGTCGAAGTTCAAAACTTACACAGGGAGCATAGAAACACTTATAGTCGAGGGTAGAGAATGGGAGGAACCAGCGAAGAACAGAGGACCAGAGAGCTTATAAGCAGAGGGGAGTGAGATATGAGCCAATGAGAACCAGAGGTAGGGAATCAGAGGAGGATGGAAAGCAGGTGTGAACCAGGCTGCAGAGAACTGAGGGAATATGGATAGTTGCTAAGGAGACCTAACTAGAAAAGAAAAGGGACATAAAAGGAGCTGGACTACGACATAACCAAAATAGACATTAACGAAAATAAACAGAGGACTAGAGAAAATAAAGGAACACTACAACCAAATAATTAACAAAGAATCCATAAAGAAACCCTGACCGTAGAATAAACAAAACCTAAACAAACGCTGACCGAAGTAACAGAAAAGGAAACAGAGAACTTAGAAAATGTGTAAACAAAAGGTAAACAATAGCTAAAGCTAACCTAAAAAGGGAGGCTGGAACTATAGGAACAAAACTGAGGAACTAAACCAAGCAAGAGAACAAATACCTAACATAAATAAACACGGAGATACTAAATGAGAAGCTAGACTGAAGAATCCAGGGAGACAAAGAACTATAATAATAATAATAATAATAAAACCATAACAAGACATAGGAAAGCAACCATAAAAGGAACTAGGAGCAAAGGGAGAGAAAACAACAAACACTGGGAGGCAGAAGAAGGAAATAAACAAACAACCAAGACTACAAAACCAAACTAAAGTCAAAACCGTAACAAAGTCCAAAATGTCGTACCATGACACATCTAGGTAGATACGTTAAAGAAAACATCATAAACGCTAAAAATTAACGCAATATCTAAAATAAAGTTACAACAAATATGAACACTATGTAACATAGAAAGAAGAGATATACATGAGGTGAAAACATATATATATATATATTTGCAGGATTGTTCATTTATAGGGGTTTATTGTAGAGTCTTAATGCTGAAGGGAGGAAGGATCTGCTGAAGTGTTCCTTCCTGCACTGTGGCCTGCAGAGGGGTTGAGAGTCGTTGTTCATGATGGATGTCAGTTTAGCCAACATCCTCCTCTCTCCCACCTCCACTGTAGAGTTAAGCGGTCATCCCACAACTGAACTGACCCTCCTGACCAGCTTGTCCGGACTACTCCTGTCCCACTCTGTGCAGCTGCTCCCCCAGCAGACCACAGCGTAGAACACTGCAGATGCTACCACAATCTATCATAGAACCTCCTGAGGAGAGCCATGCAGACATTAAAGGACCTGAGTCACCTCAAAAAGTGGAGGCTATGGGCATTCTTGTACAGGGTGTTGGTTTGTGTGGACCAGTGCAGTTTATTGTTGAGGTGAACACCCAGGTGCTTATACTCCGTCACAGACTCAATATCCAAACCCTGGATGTTCACTGGTGAGTCAGGTGTGGCCTTCCTGCAGACGTCAGTCACCATCTCCTTAGGCTTGTTGACTAAATAATCTCCTAGTCTCCTTAGATTGTTCCAAGGGCATCAGCCTGAGGAGCCTCTGGGTGCAGACTACCACTTCTGACACACAGTCGCGAAGCTTCACATACTGCGGTCTGTCCGTGAGGTTGTCGGTGGTCCATGGAGCGAGAGAACTATCTACTCCTGCATTCTGGAGCTTCACCGTCATACAGGGAAGGCTGGATGGTGTTGAAATCACTGAAGAAGTCAAAAAACATGACCTTCACAGTGCTCCCAGCTAACATATTGTAGTATTTTAAATATGAATGGACATTGTGTTGGAGAACCCAAACAAAGATAGGTTTTATTCCAGCTGCTAACATTTTAAATCCTAACTGAATCTGAAGTGTTTAAATGAAACTTAAAGTCAGTGTCAGCTGAGTCCCATTAGTTGATTGCAAAGATATTGGGATATTTGAAAAGCTGATGTACACGGCTGTAGAAGACCTAAACAAACAATAGAAAATTTTCATCAGACAAATGTAGCTATGGTGCTCAATATATGTGCTTATTATCCACAGTGTTAGTTCTTTCTAAAGTACGTCTGTGAGTAAGAAAAGCCTGCAGAAGACATGCTCAGTCACATAACCACCATAAGTGATAATGAAAAAAAAGTGTTGGGTGGTGTTAATCCATAAAGCCGTAACTGTCTGAATTGTTTGCTCCCACAAAAATGTCTAAACAGTCAACTTTTTATTTTTTATGTGTGAAAAGGTGTCATGATATTTCCTTCTTTTGACCTTCATGCATCCACTCTCCTACCTGTTGCTTCAAGTGAAATCTCAAAGCTACAGGTAGATAGTGGAGTAGACAGTCACAGATCACTAGTAAAAACCTAACACTGTCACTGTTTGAGACTTTAATGGTAGAAATGAGGCAGAGATTTGAGTTTGGGACTCATACTTGAGTTGCACATACAGTGACTTCAGACTTGACTCAGACTTGCGATTTGAGTATTGTGAACAATTATTTTGATGTTTTTTTTGTGTGACAGTATCTTCTCTATCTGATTGCCTGCCTGCTGTGTGTTAATATTTCCTTATAAGTAGCGGTGACATAAAGCTACATGACCAAATGCAGGCACATGTGCAAACCATCACAATCATGGCAGCGGGGGTGAGCACATCTGTTTCTGTCCCATCGCTCGTAATAACTTTTGGCTAAAAAAACTTCACACAAGCAGCAAATAAAAGAGCAGCAAACTGCAGCATCTGTGGTATAAAAAATACAGGATGCTGGGTCCACCACACCTGAAAACCCACCCGGGTGATATGAAAGGTTGATGCTAACATTTCTGCTACAAACAAGCTTAGCGCCACATCAGTGCAAACATTAGCTCGTTACTAGTTGTCACTGTAGGGCTTTTTATGCCAGAATCATTATTGTTCCTTTAAATTCTGTTTTAGTTTTCATTTTATAATTATTTATTTGGTTTTTATTTTATTTATATTGTTAGAAAAAGGCAGGATTTTGATTTTTCCTTTTTTCACAGCATTAATTTTTCTTTTAAAATAAAACATAGCAGATCTCAACTGTTAAAGGAAAAGAATATTGTATCCACAAACATGTCAGTTTTGTAAGAAAATAACATTTTTGGAAAAAAAATACAGCTAGCAAATTTATCTGTAGATATTTGTGTGTGCTTTTTTTAAGTTGCATTTTTTTATTTACCAGTTTAGGCTAATGATCATACCTAAGATATCACAATGCAACTTTCTATGTAAACTATATAACAGAAGTGTCATAAAAGACCATTACAGCTATAAAGTGATTCGCATTTTGACTGCCGTGTCACTCAATTACTAGAGACTTGACTTGAACTTGCAAAAAATGACTGGTGAACATCTCTATAATGGTGCAAACTTATAATACCTTCAACCAGAAACCAGCCCTTGCGTATTTGTCTGCTCGTATAAAGCATGCCTCGTCAGTTTTTGTCTGATGTGTGTTTCTGGATTTTTCACAGCAACTGAAGCATCATGTGGACGAACGTCAGGCCAAGCTTGTGGTTGCCAAGTCCGAGTACCGCACAGCGTTACGCAACCTAGAGAGCATCTCGGAAGAAATCCATGCACATCGGCGCTCCCATGCTATGGGAACCAGGGAGCAAGGCGTAGGTGCAGAGGTGGACGAATGTCACGATGACATCGCCAACTTCAAGGTGGAGTCAGACTGTCTGTCAAGTAAGTCTTTGATGATTGGCTCTCTTCTCCTTTTTGTCAGTCCATGTTTTTGTTTTGTTGGTGCATCTGGTTGCCTGCATGTTTAATGGCGTGTCTATGTGTGTACATATTTGTTTCAGTGGTGTCAGTTTCAGTTGACGAAGCGGGCAGTCAAAGCTCAGAGGAGGAGGAAGACACCCACACCACCTCCTCATGCCGAACGATGCCCTCCTCGCCTTCCTCACCATGCTCCCATCCTTCCACCTCTGCCTCCACCCTCATGAGCATGCCATGCTCCTCTGGCTACACTCCCTGCTCCTTCCTCTCAACTTCTCCTTCCTCCTCCATCCTCTCCTCCTCTTGTCCTGAAGGTCTGGAGTCAGAGGGCCTCTGCAGCTCTCACGGCCCAGACCTGATGTGCAGTTCTGGTCATGTCTCACCTCTCCTGGGCCCTCGCAGCCAGTGCAGTGGAGCTTCTTCTCCAGACTGCGATCAGGAGAGAGGTGTGTGGCAGAATAATAGCCCACAAAATATTGCAGGAAGTCCCTACCTGGCATGTTTCTGTCTTTTACAGAGTATTATCATTTATATATACAGGGGTTGGACAATGAAACTGAAACACCTGTCATTTTAGTGTGGGAGGTTTCATGGCTAAATTGGACCAGCCTGGTAGCCAGTCTTCATTGATTGCACATTGCACCAGTAAGAGCAGAGTGTGAAGGTTCAATTAGCAGGGTAAGAGCACAGTTTTGCTCAAAATATTGAAATGCACACAACATTATGGGTGACATACCAGAGTTCAAAAGAGGACAATTTGTTGGTGCACGTCTTGCTGGCGCATCTGTGACTAAGACAGCAAGTCTTTGTGATGTATCAAGAGCCACGGTATCCAGGGTAATGTCAGCATACCACCAAGAAGGACGAACCACTTTCCAACAGGATTAACTGGGGGACGCAAAAGGAAGCTGTCTGAAAGGGACGTTCGGATGCTAACCCGGATTGTATCCAAAAAACATAAAACCCACGGCTCCCCAAATCACGGAAAGAATTAAATGTGCACCTCAACTCTCCTGTTTCCCACCAGAACTGTCCGTCGGGAGCTCCACAGGGTCAATATACACGGCCCGGGCTGCTATAGCCAAACCTTTTGGTCACTCATGCCAATGCCAAACATCGGTTCCAATGGGGCAAGGAGCGCAAATCTTGGGCTGTGGACAATGTGAAACATGTATTGTTCTCTGATGAGGGCCACCTTTACTGTTTTCCCCCAATCCGGAGGGTTACGGTGTGGAGAACCCCAAAGAAGCGTACCCCCCAGACTGTTGCATGCCCAGAGTGAAGCATGGGGGGGGATCCCCGTGATGGTTTGGGCTGCCATATCATGGCATTCCCTTGGCCCAATACTTGTGCTAGATGGACGCGTCACTGCCAAGGACTACGGAACCATTCTTGAGGACCATGTGCATCCAATGGTTCAAACATTGTATCCTGAAGGCGGTGCCGTGTATCAGGATGACAATGCACCAATACACACAGCAAGACTGGTGAACGATTGGTTTGATGAACATGAAAGTGAAGTTGAACATCTCCCATGGCCTGCACAGTCACCAGATCTAAATATTATTGAGCCACTTTGGGCTGTTTTGGAGGAGCGAGTCAGGAAACGTTTTCCTCCACCAGTGTCACGTAGTCCCCTGGCAACTATCCTGCAAGAAGAATGGCTTAAAATCCCTCTGCAGGACGTGTATATGTCATTCCCAAGACGAATTGATGCTGTATTGGCCGCAAAAGGAGGCCCTACACCATACTAATAAATTATTGTGGTCTAAAACCAGGTGTTTCAGTTTCATTGTCCAACCCCTGTATATATATAGATTATAAATATCTATATATATACCTATATATATATATATATATATATATATATATAATATATATATTATAATATATATATATATATATATATATATATATATATATAAAATATATATATATTATATATAATATAATTTATAATTATTTACAGTGTCTTACAAAAGCAACCTTTTTTTTCAGATTTATATGCGTACAAAACTTTGAAAACCATGTATCAGTGTACTTCCACCCTATGATCCTGTGCTGCATGGTCTATCACATAAGTTTTTTAAAGTAATAAGATATCACTTTTATCCTTCAAGGCTTTGTAGACAGTTTTTGACAGAAAGATTTTTAACCAGTTTTTCCTCTTCCCTTCTGTGTTTCAGGCGACAGAGCAGAAGGAGCCGAGGTGTCATTAGAGGGCAGCCTCAGCAGGCTGACCTTGACTGGTTCTCAAAACCCCGGGGACTCTGAGGATGAGCAGGATCCACATTACATCAACCCTGAAATTTCCTCTCCCAGCTCTGCCACATCCATTCTGCTTCTGAACAGTGTCCAATAAATCTGCATCACACCTGAAAACTCTGACTGCGTCCGGTTCAAGCTCCAACCCGGACTTATTGACAGAGCAGGATGATGAAGTGTAACCGAAAGTAACAGCAAGACGTGAAGCTGCTCTCCTGCATGACTCCCCGTCTCAGTGTTGTGTAAACATCAGTGTTGTCACATGGAAGCTGGTGTGTTTAACATCATTATTCCCCTGTTGAATGAATTCTCAAACTATATGGACATGATAAATGATAGAGGGTGGAAAATGGACAGTATTTGGATCTCTGCAGTATTAGTGCTGGTATTAATCAAAGGGCATTTATGATTTTTAACTGACACTCCAACGGTTTCCTGACACAATACTTTTGGACTGATTTTCTTTGGTTTGCTTTTGCAGAGAGACCTTTCCTGGACCGGTGTGCCATAACACCTCGATGTTTTACAGGAGTGGCAGATTTCCTTTTAAATGTGCTAAAGCTATGCAGTGATGTGTCCAAGTAAAAACAGCCATCATCAGTTAATGCAAACGCTTGAAAGAGCAGACATTTCCACATGAGGAACCAAATGGGATGAAATCAAGCTGTATTTTTTGGGGCTCAACATTGTCACTCCAGCCACTCTGAAAAGCAAATATGGCTCTGTTTTTGGAGAAATGTGAAGGAAGGACCCAGAAGTAACTCTGAGCACTAAACAGACTTAGAGCTTGACCTAACCCTTTAGCTACATAAACGTCTTCCATTGGGCCTTGTGAAAGAGTGAGTGAATGTGTCACTGAGGGCAAAGTTCAGAGAGCATTCTGAGGTTTCTCTGTGTGGCTGAGTGAATGATTTTGTATTTTGTGTGTTGTGTTTTGGACAGTTGTTCAGCTATTACCCTGTTGTAGAGATATTCTATATTTATACTCCTGTATTCTTGTATATGAAACATGTTTTGTGGTTACTGTTGTAATTGTTTAGTACAAGATAAGCATTAAATGTGGGCTTCATGTAACTATTCTTCTACAGCATCTCTGTAAAGGTTGGGATCAGTTCTGGAATTGTTGACCTTGATCATTTTTGCAGATACCTTTAATTCTTGCCATGCTTACTTCGTGTGAATAAATCTGCGCACATTTTACTTGAGATGATAACAGACAGTGGGGCCGATAACGCAAAGAACCGGCAGTGAATGAAAGAATAAAAGTACATAAACTGAGGAGAGGTTACCAGTGGAACAAGACAAAATGAGATCAGAGGAAGAGGGGCAGAACAGAAAGTAAACACACAGACACCAAAACTAGAGAACAGAAAGCAAACAGAACATTACGCATTATGAGTACGACTTAAAACACAAAACCAACAGGTGACAAAGAAACTTAGAAACAGGTGAGGAAAAACAGGATGAAGAAAAGAGAACACAGAACAGAGGTCTAGACTCACCAAAATAAAACAGGAAACTACAAACAAGAAACTATAAATAGAATATAGTTATGACATAACAGTCCAACATAACATGAGAATTACTACCTGTCATATGAAAAGATTTGAGTTGGTTTTAAGTTAGCCTCTACTATCCCTGACACGGCAAAAAAAACTATTTTTCAATTTTCTACAAATTGTCATTAAACTTACCACAACCTGAAGCATAAGCATATTATAAAGTTCAGATTTTGATAGACTTCCCACTTCTGTGTCATTGTAGCGATTGAAAACACTAAATTGCATTCAGATTCAAACATATTAGATTCATTTTGTTTTCCTTGGGCTTTTCAGGAAAATCTGTTTTTGGTAGTTCAGAATGCAATAAAGGCAATAAGGGTTCACGAACTGCAAGGCACTACTTGCAGAATAAAGTGATCCTTCATGTGTAAGAGGAAGATCTTTGTATTTAATCAGAAGAGTTATGACATTCAGATCTGATTTAGATGCAAAAAAAAGGTGTTCCTGTTTGTCTTTGGGGTTTGGTTTCATGGGGAAAGGTCTTGCGTAAGAACTCTGGCACCTTTCAGTGCTCTCATGACATTCACTGCCTTGTGCACTACCCCATAATTAGCAGAATATGTAAGCAAGGATGGTTATTTAGACTTAAAGACTTCTTTATCCTCTTGCTTTTTCATCCACAAATGAAGATTGCATTAGTTCCCACTCTGAAGAGAACATTTGTCTGCACTGACTCGACTGCTCTCTGTCCCACTCACTGCTCAGCTATTACACTATAAACACATGACTTCACTCACCACCGCCAGACTCCCACCTGACAAAGTTAAATGCAGAGTAACGTCTTTCAGGTCTTCCAGTCCTAATTCAACACATTCCTAGGATTTCCATATCTGTGCCAGAATAACTCTGGCCTCAGATCATGAGGGACAGATTTGTAGTTATGCGCAGTTATGTCCTGTAACATACTGACATCTAGTGTTGATATTGCATCATGGATTTTTGTTTATGTGCATTTATGTGCACTTAAATTATATTTGTTATATCACTAATACTAAAAAATCATTCATCTATACAAGCTAATGATTTCAATCAAAATTAAGAAATAAAATAAACAGACTGACATGAGTAGCATTGACTCTAGTGTTTATTTTATTTCCATCCATCCATCCATCCATCCATCCATCTTCTGTACAGGGTCACGGGAGAGCTGGTGCCCATCTCCAGTGGTCTACAGGCGAGAGGCGGGGTACACTCAGGACAGCTTGGCAGTCTATCGCACAGAGACACACAACCATGCACACACCTGTTCACATCTAAGGGCAATTTAGAGAGACCATTTAACCTAACAGTCATGTCTTTGTACTGTGGTAGAAAGCCGGAGTACCTGGAGAGAACCCATGCATGCACAGGGAGAACATGCAAACTCCATGCTTGTCTATCACATTAGTTTTGTGTTTTAAAGTGGTAAGAAGGGAAAAAGCTCAGGGGCTATGAATATTCCTGCACGGCTCTGTAGACAGTTAGTGTCTTAAAAGATAACATGCAAACTCCATGCAGAAAGACCCCAGGCCTGGAGTCGAACACAGGACCTTCTTGCTGCAAAGCAACAGTACTATCAACTACTCCACAGTGCAGCCCTTTATTTTAATTTTGATTATCATTTTGTACCTATATATCCTTTGTCTGTCCAACCTTAAACTGGGCAAATGGATTCGGGCTGTAGGGTCATTGGTTGATGGTGAACCTCTGCCGTAGTCACAGGTCTTCTCCAGCCTCTAACAAGTTTTCATCCAAAGTCCCCATTTCTTCTGCTTCATCTATCGTCCCAGCAACTATGATCAGCTTCCATGTTCTTGCTGGAAAAAAACATCTCCACAGCATGATGCTACCACCACCATGTGTCACCATGAGGATATTGCATCCAGGGTGATGTACAATTTATGAAAACGTTTTTTAAAAAGTATTAAAAGTTATTTTTAGTCATGTCTTGATAGGTTTGCGGTGGTGCCATACTCTTGCTATTTTTGGACACGCTCAGTGAAATGATATTAATAATAGCAATAGTCTCTTTGTCTCTAACAAACATCTGAGGCTTTACAGAACAACTGCATTTATAAAGAGGTCAAATTACACACAGCTAAACTCTACTAGTTCAGCTGCATCTAAAGGCATTTGGTTGCACTGGATTTCATTTAAGGGATTGATGCATGTTTAGGCTGTTCTTTATTAACATTGTAACAAAACCATGTATTGTAACCATGTATTTAGAATTGCAAATCGTTGGATAAACTTCTGTAAAGATGTTAGGAAGTTACAGACTTCACGTTAAAAGGAGCATATTGTCATAAATGGCCCGGTTAAAAGGTTTTGATTTTTTTCCATAAATTTATCGAGGAATAATTAACATTTTTCGCCGGTAAAACAACAGCCAAGAATGTACCCTCAAATCATTTCTCAATCTTTTCTCCAAAGTTGTGTCATATTTCTCAAATAACAGAAAAAAAGATGCACCTTGGTCCGTTAAAAATGTGCAAAGAACAGCAATATCTTGCTCAACTGATTTTGGAGAAACGTCTCAGGTCATATGACCCACTTCACGTGATAGTTAAAGAAATACAACCCACCTCTGACATCTAATTGGCCAACACCTTTCCTCTTCGTGATGTGATTGGTCGAGACGGGATGTCAAGTAGTTTCATTAGGTTTGTCTTTATTTAATGAGTGTTTTGGGGGTTTGCGGAGCAGCGTTTGGAGTCATGCGTTGTTGGGTTGTGTTGCTGTAGTTTGGCTCATTTTCTCTCCGTCTGTGCTGCACTTGGTTTTGACACAATGCGTCGCTTGTACGTTGCCGCGATTCTTTTGTGGGCTGCCTGTGGTAAGAGACGTTTCTTTTCCCGTGGCGTGTTTGCAGTCAGTGAAGGTTACATCAAACGCGTTAAAGGGGCTAGCATGAGGGGTTATTGTTGCGTAGCAGCAGCTGTTGAAACATTTTCGTAGCTAGTCGTTGATACTTAATAATAATGATAATTTGTGTTAGTGTTTTAGATACATTTTAAGCCGCTTTTGCTGTTCAACTGGTCTAAACTAAACATGTATTGCCTCGTAAATATTTAGTTTAGTGTTCAGCTATTTGGCTAAGAAGCTAAGTTAAAACCTTGTCATTATTAACAAAATGTGTCTGTATTCTGTGTTGGATACTGAAACCGTTTTATTTTTTGACACATTTGCTGTGTATAAATTTGAAACAACATCAGAAATGTCATGTCAAATACATTACGTGTATTGGTGTATCTTTTTGGGGGTTATTTGTAGCTTCAGAGGGAAAAGCTGTCCCTTCTCTTCCTGACTTTGGGGACACCTATCACGTCAAAGGTAAGCTAAGCTGTAAAATGACGGGGTTGGTCCTGATGACAGGGATCTGTGTACTTAACTTCAATGCGTCTCCTTACTATTGCAGGAGTGATCTCTTTGCCCTATGCTGAGATTGTGGAGCCATTCGAGGGCTGGTTTGACCTCGCAGCAAAGTCCAGCCGTATAGACTATTATCATGGTAAGAAAACCACTCAGCCTTAGTTTAGGGCCTTAACAGCTGACTCCGTGTTTTGAAGAAATGGATGACCTGGATGCATCCAAATCTGATATCCTGTTGTCTCAGAGAAAATAAGCCAGACTGCAAGATCAACAAATGTGAACAGGAAGAGAGAACAATTAGAGAACTTGGCCTGCGAACTCATGTGACACTCATCACTTTAGGGATTTTTATTGAAACTGAATTCCGATTTATTTTTTTTGATATACAAAATATTATAATGATGACATTTTTTTTTTTAAGTGACCTTGACAGTGACTTCCTAAAGTATGTACGCTCTTGACTTTTTCCCATTTGTGTCTCATTACAACCACAACCTTCAATTGTAGTGGCATTTTATGTGAGAAAGATAAACTTCGAATGGTCATGTTTGCAAACCTCAGTAGTGGACGGTATGGTTGACATTGTTACCCTTGCTGTTACATGAAAATATTTGTAAATATCAATATATGTAAAAAATATGATTATGTGCAATTGTTGTACAATTGTACCAGGCAGTACTAGAAGGAAACCTGTTGGTGGTTGCAAAAGGACTTTAGACTAAGCGAGCAGGACAGCCAGAGCAACAATTAGACGTTTTTAGGTCGAGGCATATTCATATGTTAGAATATACCAGTCTTGAAGTATTAAAGCTTCTTTCCCCACTGAAATGTGAGCCATAATTTTACAGCAGGCAGTCCTAAAGTGAGGAGGCTAACTCGATACAGAATGTAAACGGAGACCACCAGCTTCGGTATTATAAGAACAAGAGAAAAACTGAATTAGCATTAAATCTGTCACTGATCCCACAGCAACGTGGGACAAATGGAACAGGTTATCATTGTTTTTAAGAAATTAAGGAAAGCGCGTGATTCACTACAGTCTCTCTGCTTCACTAAAACAGCAGGGATGCAGAAAGATTAATGTTGCCACTGACATCAAACATCCCTCCACTATCCCTGTCACCAGGCCAGGTCTCCACCTACCAGCTGGGGGCTCAGCAGCAGTTTGGCGTTTCCTACAAAATTACGCCTGAGACCACAGAGGTGGAGCAAAACGTCATGAAGTGCTTTCAGGTTAACGGCACTAAGGATGAAGTGGTCAAAGCTCAAGCATCGCTGCCGGATGTGCAGGGCTTCCAGGTATGTTTGTGTATCTTCTGCTGACTTTAAAACCACATTTCATGTTAACTATTGGCAGACAAGTAATTTCGCATTTAAAAACTTTTCTTAAGTTAAATTAGCTTTGAAATTTAATTGCCAACATGGAAGTTTGTTTTACCTGTAGACAAGGGTGTGGTCAAGGCTGTGGTCTCAGCTACAAGCAGGAAATTAGCCTTATTGTAGACATGGGATGAGTTTTGTGGATGATTTGGTATTGTTTTTTTGTAAAGCTTTGACCCTTCTGATCTGCATTACTAACATTTTCTGCATATAATCCTTAGAGAACGTAAAAAAACTTGGTTTAACTCTGAGATTTCCAAAAAGCTGCCAGCATTTCTAGACCCAGTATGTTCCATAACAGACAGATGTTTAAAGCTCAAAGGCATAAAATGGTACAACTTTTGTCCTAATATTTTTAGCCTTTCTTTTATCTGCTGAACCTGGCTCCAGGTCAGTTTCCTCCTTATCGTTTGTTTCTGGACAGTGGCCGGTGGCTGGAATCAATATTACTACAGGTATATAATACTGCGGTGAAAAACATTTCTTTAGATGTTTAAACTTAGACTTACTCAAATATAGATTATAAACATCTGCAAAATTTTGTATTTCAGCAAGTTTATATTTGCTGATTAATTACTCCGATGATAAGCTCAGGTGGCTAGCCTGCAGTCTGCTGCTGAACAGTATGCTATATAATGCTTGGCAACTTTATTTTTAAAACATTGCTACCTTAATAAGAGCAATGAGGGGCACTGCTTTAGTTTACACACCCTTGCTGTCTGCGCTTCCAGGAATGTGTTCAAACAGCAGAATTTGTTTCTTTTAAGCAAAGGAGCCTTCTTTCAGCCAGCTGACCAGCAGTGTGCAGCAGCAAGTGGGGAGCGCCAATGCACTGTTTACTGTTCAGAACAGTGTGAAGGAACATTTAAGTGGTTTTGAAACGGTAAAATCTTGGTATACATTGATCCCGGGAACCAACCCATGTCTCAGTCACTGCTTGCTTAAACTATCCCCTGGGAAAGGAAGTAGAATATTAAGGCCCACAATTCTTTGCAGCTGCAACTTACAAAACTTTGCTCATACAGGACACAAATCTGGCTCGCTGCTCTGTGTAGGTGTGGTAGAGGTTCTTGCTTCAGCGCTGTCTCTACGCTCCTGCATGTCTCTCCTACAGCCTTCTGTTGAGCTTCTGATCAGTGCTTTGCTTCAGCAATGAGGCTGCAGTAGCTGAACATTTGGATACAGCTGTTTGCAGTGACTTTGCTGTTAAATGTCAGTGTAAACTGGGCCTTTGTCATTTATCTTATTACTTTAATTACCTGCATTTTTAGCACTAGGGATAAGTACAGCTTCATTTGAATAAATGTTTACACAAATAACACTATCATCTGATCCTTGCAAGGTCTTTATGTGAATGGCACAGTTATCAGTTGACTTTGTGGTGAGGAGAGTTATTGGCAATAGTTGCCTATTTAATCCAGTCATTTTTGTGCCAAACAAATCATCATCTAACCATCCATCCAACTTTCATTTGTTTGCTTTGTAGTTCTTAAGGATGGAGTATTACGGCGGCTCCCTCTGTGAAGTTTGGCAGAACGTGACCACCGTGGGTTACAAGAAGAACACCTACACACTGTGGGTGACCAGCGCAGAGAAGAGTGCAGACAGACAGAAATCTACTTCTATACCTTTGCACTACGAGATGATGGGATACAACACTCTGCTGGGGTCCCATTATGACAAGTACCTGGTGGACTACAAGGAGTTCAGCACCCGCTTTGACCCCAAAGTCTTCTATCTGCCTGAAGGTTTGAGTGCGACCCGTAGATTTAGTGGAACCTTTTAGAACCTTCCAGCAACAATAACAACTTTCTTTCTTTCCTTTTTAGGGATGAGCTGTGGGGGATTTCCTGGCCCAGGGGTGGAGCACCACCTGCTGGCTAATCCAATGAAAGATCTCATCCACACCTCAGCTTCAGGTCATTCTCAGAAGATGTTCAGTCATTTCAAGGAGAAGTTCCAGCGACAGTATAGCGATGATGTGGAGCACGAGAAGAGGGAGCATGCTTTTCTTCACAACCTCAGGTTAAATGAACATGTCTTATCTTCACGTTGATGCTAGAATGTTACAAGTATTTATTTCTCACAGTTTATAGTTTAAAAAATAACTGGTAATGTTTCCTTGTTACTGCAGGTATGTCCACTCTAAGAACAGAGCTGGCCTGTCCTTCTCCCTCGCCCTGAACTCCCTGTCGGATCGCACCATGTCGGAGCTAGCAACCATGAGGGGGAGACAAGGAAGCAAGACCCTAAACAATGGGCTCCCCTTCCCATCCAAGCTGTATGAAGGGGTGAAAGTACCCGAGTCACTAGACTGGAGACTGTACGGTACGTCTTAGACTCGACTCTTGACTCTAAACTTGGATTTGTCTGTCTAGGCATTTGTTTCTGAACCAGACTCATCCATTTTCAGGTGCTGTGACTCCAGTGAAGGACCAAGCCATCTGTGGCTCCTGCTGGAGCTTTGCCACCACTGGAGCAGTAGAGGGCGCCCTCTTCCTAAAGGTGAAACGGAATTAGAAAGCAGCTTTTAGCATAGTGAGTGGCCCCATTCCAGTGTTTTTCACTGGCGGGCTAATTTCCTATTCTCTCAGAGGCTGCAGATGTTTAGCAAAGTGCCTCGTCTGTTCATGTCCCTTTATTTTCATTGCAGTTAAGTCTGGTGTAGATGAAATGGTCAAGAAGTAAGGCTCACCTGTAATAGAAATTAGGGCATGTAATATAATCAAATTTCATACAGGAAGTAAAACGAAAGCATGACTGATTTAATCATCCGAGTCCTTAGTAAGATATACAGTGTCTGTATTCAGACCCGTAAACCTTTTAACATTTTGCCAAATTCCAGTCGCAAACTTCAATGTATTTTGCTGGCATTTATTTGGACAAACACAAAGTAGGGCATAAAGTTATCTTTTCAAAAATTATTTTAGGAATAAAAATCTGAAAAGTGTGGCGTGCAAAACACACTTTGAGATCCCTAAATAAAATCCAGTGTAACCAACTGCATAAAACTATCGCTGCACATCACTCTGAAAATGCTATCCCCACGGTGCAACACGGCGATGGCAGCCTCATGCTGTGTGGATGCTTTCCTTCAGCAGCGACAGGGAAGCTGGCCAGAGGTCCAATCAGATGTATTGGACAATGACCCTAAACAGACAGCCAAAGCTATAATGGAATGGTTCAGATCAAAGCAGATTCCTGTGAATGGCCAAGTCAAAGTCCAAACCTGAATCCAACCAAGAATCTGTAGATGGTGACCATCCAGTAGGACATAGTTTACGCTGTTTGGCAGAAATATGGCTTTTCAGATTTGTATTTGTTAGAAGGTTTGAAAACCGTCTCGTTTTCCTTCTACTTCACAACGAAGCACTACTTGAGTAGAATTTGTGGCTGTAAAGTGACAGAATGGCAAAAAGTTTAAGGTGTATGAATACTTTTGCAAAGCACCATACACTTTACAGCAGCAATAGGCAAAATGAGCTCTAACCAGCCTACTTTTGTGAATAATATTGTAAAAGTATAAAGCAAAAAAAAAAACAACCTGAAAGCATGGAAGAACTGTTTCATGCTCATCAGTTTCTGATGCTTCTGTGTAGAATCTTCCATTCAGCATTTTGAAATAAGTTCTGCACCTCT
Organism: Crenichthys baileyi; assembly: GCA_036173005.1. Lineage (NCBI taxonomy): Eukaryota > Metazoa > Chordata > Actinopteri > Cyprinodontiformes > Goodeidae > Crenichthys > Crenichthys baileyi. Next base: position 283,499 of record JAHHUM010000307.1, read on the forward strand.
CTGGATCTCACCCTCTGATAAAGGTAAAAATAAAGAATCCGTGTAAAACAGGAGGCCGGTCCACAACATGATTCATTGTGCAGATTTCAGCACACATTAGACAGATTTCACAGTCGGTGTGAATAAATGAAGCCGGGTGAATGTTGGCTTCGGTCGGTCCTCTTTCGTCACACAGAAGGCAAAGCTCAAAGGCATTCCTTCTCCTGCGTTTCCTAGCAACGGATCCAAACATTGGAGCGGTTTATTATGGGATCTGATGGCACCCCGTTGAAGTGACCAAATTCTTGGACTGTGTCTCACACGCACGCCGCTCTGGTGTTCCCTGCTAGTAGCTATGTAAATGATAGGCCCAAGTCCGGTTGTGGAGTAAGTGGTTTACCTTTACGCAGCAGTGCCATTGTGTCGGTAGCATGTAGCTGAAGAACTGCAGTACCTTGCAAGAAATCAGACCTCTCAGACTTTGTCACATTTTTTTAAGCTTTAACCCCAAACTTTAATGTATTTTACTGGGATTTTATTTGATAAACCAACACAATGTAGCCTGTTAGATTTTATGTAGGGGTATCAGAGTAAAGGGGGCCGAATAATACCAATACTAATAAAACCTTTTATTAGTAAAAGGTTTTGAAAACAAGGTTTGAATACTTTTATTTGATTATGCAACTACTTGCTTAGATTTTGTCTTTCGTGGCTTCACAAGATCTGATCTTTTTCAATGTGCATTAGTGGTCTGGAACATCTAACTGTGTTGGGTTAATCTGTATTACCTCCTGAGTAGAAGCATTTGTTCACTTTTCTTTTCAAGAGTCTTGGGGCGACAGATGTCGAGCTCAATCAGGGACCTGTTCGGGAGTCAGAACTCCTAATTGTTTTGCAGCGATGGCAGGAACAGAATGTTCTGGCTTGGAGAAAGCACTGTTGTGAGGGCCCCAGCACTCCGCCTTTGTACATCTGCCAGGATGTTGCACCGCAGCAGGACAGCGACCTGCACAAATCGGTGACCCCCGTCTTCACTGGCAGCTTCACAAACAGAGCCGCTCCTCGGGGGCCGTTTTAAATTTACTTCCTGACGATCTCACAGCATCTGTCTACAAATCTGTAGAAAGCAGCCGGTCCAAGTAGTCTTTGTCTGTTTTAGTATGTGCGCTTTGTGTGGTCTTTGGAGCTCTGAGCTTAGTTTTGGTCATGACAGGCTTGCAAATTGGTTTTAAAACATGTGTGCAGGGTACACTTTACTGAAGAGAAGGAAGAACTGTTGATTTTAAAATAAGGGATTTGTAAAGAACGTGTAAAAATTTCTTAAATACACCTTCCTTCCTTTCTTCCATATGTCAGTCCATTCTTTCTACCTATCTGTAAATATTAAACAGTAATGAACTCATGGGGATTTTTTGCGTTTGTACTTTGTAAGTGAATGTAAAGTTGACTTTGACATCTGGAAATTTGTTTAGAAAATTCTGGAATTTTGAAATGAAAAATGTTTGTGTTTATAAATAAATAAATAAATAGATGACTCTCTCTGAGAAGCAATGCAGTGTTTATGCAAACCACACAGAGCAAGACAGGTTGCTGACCTTGACTCTTGTCTTTCAGACGGGCTCCCTGCAGGTCCTGTCCCAGCAGATGCTGGTGGACTGTTCCTGGGGTTTTGGCAACAACGGCTGCGATGGAGGCGAGGAATGGAGGGCGTACGAGTGGATTATGAAACATGGAGGCATCGCAACGACAGAAACTTACGGAGCCTATATGGGAATGGTGAGAGGCATTTCATCACAGTTTGGACAGCAGCTGTGGAGGTGTTTCATATTGGTTTACAACCTGAGACACGTTGGAGGTGCGATTAAAAAACTGACGACTCATTTTCCACTCAAACTAGGCCAGCAATATTAAGTAGGCATGTTTAACCAGTTAGACTTACACTTTCCTTTTTTAAAATGCTTTTAAATTTTATTTAATTTTTCTTTAAACATGTCTTTCTTTCCAGTTTTACTCACTAACATCAGTTTATTTTATTGTGATTTCATGTAACAAAGTACTGCTTGATTGTAAAGTGGAAGGAAAATGTTATATGGTTTTCACATTTAGTTTTTTTTGTTTTTTTTTCTAAATAAAAATCGTTAAAGTCGGGCATGAATTTGTATTCAGAACCCTTTAATTTGATACCACTAAAAACAAAAATAAACAAATTTTATTCTCAGTATAAATCCAGCTGTTCTGTGATGGGTTCAATTAACCCTGAACGTATCATCCTTGTCATGACCCACATGGTGTTGGCAACATCATCGTGCAGATTGGCAGCCAAGAGGCTGGTGGTAACTCTGGAGGAGCAGCAGGGATTCACAGTGGAGGTTGGAGCGCTTAGTCGTGCCCTCCACAAGTTTTTCTTCAGCAGGAACAGGAAGCTGGTCCGCGTTGATAAGAAAATGGACGGAGCTAAATACAGGACAGTCCTGGATGCAACCGGTTACAGGCTGGAGAAAGCTTTAGACTGTAGTAGATGTTCAGCTTCCAGCAGGACATGAACTCTAAACATGCAATAAGATGGTCAAGATCAGATTATATTTAGTTGTCAGTGTATTCGTAAACAATTTTGAAAACCATGTGTTCTTCTTTTAATTTCATTACACAAAATGTAATTAAGCCATTGAAGTTAGTGTTTTACAATTCTACATGATGTGAAGAACTTCAAGGGATGAGATTATGTTGGTAAGACGCCGTACGCCCTATACCAAACAGTAGAATAAAAGGTTTCTGACTGCACACAGCTTTAAAACCAACAAAGCTTTATTTTTCTCTCCCTGAACAGAATGGATTTTGCCATCTGAACTCATCGCAGCTCACCGCACACATCAAAAGCTACACCAATGTCACATCGGGTGATGCAGACGCCCTCAAGCTGGCCCTCTTCAAGAACGGGCCGTCAGCCGTCAGCATTGACGCGTCACATAGATCATTTGTTTTTTACAGCCACGGCGTTTACTACGAACCGGCTTGTGGTGAGTCTGCTTCTCTCTGGTGATTTAGACCGTTTTGTTCCTGTTTACTAGCTAATTTGGCTCGGTTCTGTCGCTCCTTCAGGGAATACCACAGATGATTTGGACCACGCTGTGCTTGCAGTGGGATATGGCACTTTGAACGGGGAGCCATACTGGTTGATTAAGAACTCTTGGTCCACCTACTGGGGCAACGACGGCTACATCCTGATGTCTATGAAGGACAACAACTGTGGAGTCACTACAGATGCTACATACGTCACACTGGCCTAGATCCTTCCTGTTTGTTGTTTACATAAATCTTGAAGTTTATGCTATTCAGCTGAAGCTCCTCTGTCAGTGCCTGGGTCTGAATGCTACTTAATGCTGTATGTGTGGCGATGCAACTCCTGCATCAGTCTAAACTGCCAGAAAATATTGTTTTGCACAAAGAATAAGACTTTTTTTTTTTTTTTTTTTTTTGTTTCTTTCAAACACGTTTATTGCTGGAGTCCCCAAGGCACCGCACCTTCTTTTCAGTTATACAAAGTACATTTAATGACACATTTAACTTGATCGTTAAAAACTGCTGCGTTCATCATGACAATTAAAAATGCTGAAAGTACTGTTTGCAGTGACATTTCTGCTTCATCTCAGTATCACATGCTGCAGCCACAAATAAGGCATGGTTTTTTAAATTCAGTCCTCACATATTTAACTATTACACACTCAATATGTACAGTGCCTGCAGAAGGATTCCCTCCACATTTGGTTACATCACAAGCTTGAAAATATTTTACTGGGATTTTATGTGATCCACAAAGACAAAGAAGTGGAAAGAAATACATGGGTTTGACATTTTTACAAATAAAAATCTTTAAATGTGTTCTGTGCATTTGTATTCGGCGCCCTATTTGATACTCCTAAATAAAATGCTGTTCCAATAGGCACCTAGTTTGTAAAAAGTTGCTGTGTGTGTTTTAATCAACATATAAATCCAGGTCCTTTAAACATCTCATGAATCACTGTTTAATTCATCATCTGGAAATAGAGTCACCAGCTGCCAAACCTGCCAAGGCACCCAAGAGGCCAATGGTAACTCTGGAGGAGCAGCAGAGATCCACAGCGCAGGTGGGAGCACCTGTTGGTAGGAGAACTAATCCTGGAAGGCAACCTGGTACATGCTGGAGAAGGCTTGAAACTGGCCGAGGATTCACAAGCATTGTTCATATGTTGGAATGACCCAGTCAAACTCCAGAACTAAATCATGTTTGAGAATGTTTGAAAGGACTGGAAATGTGTTAAATGCTCTCCATTCAACCTTACCGAGTTTGTTTTTTTTTAAAGAAGAATGGGCAAAAGTCTCTTAATGCTCAAAGCGGGTAGAAGGGGTACCCCAAAAATACTTAAAGCTGTGTTTTAAGAAAGTACTAACTGAATTCACCAGACTTAAAATTTAAACTTACATGCAATTGTCAATAGATCAAACAAAGCATCACATTATAGATGATTTACACAAGATTATGTTTTAGTAACGTAAAACAGCGTATGTCTAGAAAAATATTCTACTAAAGTCAAGCACCTTGATTCATGCTGATCTGTTACATCCTATGGTAATAATACGAAAGTCTATCAAACTCATACAAAGGATACACTGGGCGTGACAAACATAACTAATGCATGCAAGCTAATCTTGGCAGCATGAAAAAACTGCATAAAAATACAGCAATCATATATTTCACAAACAACTCAGACATGATACACTTTGACAAAAGTGTTTTGAATGAAATGCAAAACATTCTTGAGAACCCTGTCAAATCGCTTCAGTTCAATGGTTCTATGTATAAGAACATTTAAACAAACTTAAAGGCCTTATAATTGGGCAACCGGAAACTCAGATGAATGGCACATGGCGTAAAGACATGTTATTTAGCAAAAACTGAGAGGGCTTATATATACAGGGGTTGGACAATGGCATGAGTTACCAAAAGTTCGGCTATAGCAGCCCGGCCGTGTATATTGACCCTGTGGAGCTCTCGATGGACAGTTCTGGTGGAATCAGGAGAGTTGAGGTGCACATTTAATTCTGCCGTGATTTGGGCAGCCGTGGTTTTATGTTTTTTGGATACAATCTGGATTAGCACCCGAACATCCCTTTCAGACAGCTTCCTCTTGCGTCCACAGTTAATCCTGTTGGATGTGGTTTGTCCTTCTTGGTGGTATGCTGACATTACCCTGGATACCGTGGCTCTTGATACATCACAAAGACTTGCTGTCTTGGTCACAGATGCGCCAGCAAGATGTGCACCAACAATTTGTCCTCTTTTGAACTCTGGTATGTCACGAATAATGTTGTGTGCATTTCAATATTTTGAGCAAAACTGTGCTCTTACCCTGCTAATTGAACCTTCACACTCTGCTCTTACTGGTGCAATGTGCAATCAATGAAGACTGGCTACCAGGCTGGTTCAATTTAGCCATGAAACCTCCCACACTAAAATGACAGGTGTTTCAGTGTCATTGTCCAACCCCTGTATATATATATATATATATATATATATATATATAATATATATATATATATATATATATATATATATATATTATATATGAATTAATGTTCCAGATGTCTGAGGTCAGGCTTTAAGATATTTAAAACAGCCTCCGCAACAATCAGTCCTTTGCCAAGTCATACCCTCATTTCTTACCCTGGTGTTGCTATTTAATCCCTCCTACTTTCATTTCGTACCCATACACTAAAACTGGGAACTGGGAACTAATTACTTTATTTCACTTGTTAGTTTAGTGTTCTGATCAAGGGAGATAATCATAAAATCCTCAGATCTTTTTGGGACAGTTTGTTGTTATGAAATATGATAGAATATCTCCCCAAGATCAAACTAAAATAACTCCAAGTGACCTGCTGATAGATATATTTTACTTAAGTCATATAAGATCCTAAGAACATTAAAGAACGAAACCTCTCATGGCAGATGGTTTCTTTTCGTACCAAGCAGGATTTATGGACCAATCAACAGACAAGAACTAACTAGAGATGACTGACATTAAAACTTGCAAGCAGCTCTTGAGAAAACCAAACACAGGTTATCCGAAGAATCATCTCAAAACAGCTATCAAGCACTGTAGTGGAGGGTTAATGACACTGGGTCAGGCAACAGGATAAGAATCGAAAGCCCTGCACCACATCTGCAATACTGATACCAAAGAGCTTTTCCAAAATAAATGTGTGCCATCCTCGAATTGAAGCAAATTGAAGAAAAGAGGAACTCATCTAAGGGGCCAAAAATTTTAAGATATAATATATAATACTTTCAAATAAATAATGACACTATAAAATGTGTTGTTCATCTGAGGTTGTAGGAACCGAATTTATGGACCTGGTTAACACAAGATAACTTTATGTCCTTATACATAAAACCTTAGCACTGAAAGGTGTTTTTTGCTTTTCACCATGACTCTACAGAGCTATGAACATAGCTGTTTACCAGACCTGTGTGCTGCATTAGTGCTGGACTGGCAGTTCTCCTGGTACTGAACGATGTTCTAGAAAACCGTAAAAATGTTTAAAGGTACAAATATACAAAAATTCTCTGCAAACTGTCAAGGTGAGTTATTATTTTCCATCTCCCCACATCTATAGCACACTGTAAGACGTTCCAGTTCATATGACGGATATAAAAAAAGTGTAAACTGTAACTATGCCTGACTGTTGGTTCTTACCTGCATCTGCTTAAACATTGAGCTTTTTATTGGCCTTGGCAGGAGTGCTAAATACTTTCTTTGTGTGTGTGTGTGTGTGTGAACACCTTGTGCTGATTTGGTGTGTGGAATGTGTCTGGCTTTCTTGCATAGAGTTCATAATCACATCCTGGTGTGTAGTTGCATAGAAGATGACTGAATGTGTCGGATATAAGAGATGAGGCAGTAAAATGTTTGGTTGTTGGAAAGGGCTCGTCGTTGTCACACACAAATAAGTTCTAGCTTGCTAGATATTGCAGTTCCTGCTTCTCAGAGCTGCTGTCGGGTGAGCCGAAGTCTTCGTCTGGTTCAAGGTTTTCCAAAATGGGAGCCGACCTTCCGGAGATAAAAATACATACAAAACATTTCTAACAGCACCTTGGGAAAGTATTCATACAATTTGAAATTTTAGAAATTATGGTAGCCACAATTTTTTTATTGGGATTTTATCTAATAGAACACACAAAGCTGTGCGACAGGTTTTATTTAGGGGTATGAAAACAAAAGGGGCTGACCCTGAGTCTAGTTGTAGTACCTGACATCCCAGTTCTCTGCGTCCTCCAGCGTGTCCGGCAGAGGTCGGTCAGCAGTTTCAGGCAGTGCCAAGGCGAGAACAGCTCCCAGAAGTGGGGAAGTGCCGAAGATGATGAGCGGGGTAGCGGGGCTGTGGTTATGCAACATGTTTATAATGGGCGCCAGTACACCTCCCATCCTCGCAAACATGCTGGACACACCTATTCCTGTTTGCCTGCAGGTACAGCACCGAGGACAGAAGCTGCAGGGGGGTGTCTCTGTGGAAACTTTAGATCACTTGGCGAGAAACGTAGAAGTCCTACCTTACCACAGTTGGGAAAATCTCAGCAGTGTATACATAGATGACAGCAAATGAGGCCGTTATACCAAACTTCCCTACCATGGCAAGCCCAGTCAAGACATTGGGATGATCTACAAACAAAAAATTAGCCATATATTCAAGAGCAAAGTTTCTATGTATATTTTTAGCTCCACCTTTCCATACTTTTTCAGATTCAAATGTCCAATATGTATGTATGGATGTATGGATGGATGGATGGATGGATGAAATTTCCTGCTGCTATCATCCAAACTTTGGTCTGCCTCATACCTGCAGGGACAGCGAGCATCAGCAAGCAGGCAAGACCCCCGATAGCCAGAAAGCCACTCAGGGTGAAGCGTCGGGTGAAGGGCAGGACGATGAGGACCAGAGAGCGAGCTGGGATCTCAACCAGCCCAAACACAAACTGGGTCAGGTAGAGGTCAGTCCCTAACCGGGATACACCCAGGGACAGCCCATAATACACCAGCACATTCACAAACCTGTGATTGCAAACACAGGAAAAACAGGATGGTGAAAGAAGAGGAAACAACACTGAGCATCACTGAAAATGACAGACAGATCATACCAGATGTAGAACAAAATGATGGCTCTCTTTCTCATCTGCGGTGTCCGGACTAGATCCATAGCTGAGTGACTTCGCTTTGAGCCACCTAAAAACTCCCACTTTTCAGTCTGAAAATGCAAATGCACACACAAGTAAGTCAAAAACTTTGGGATAATGCTGCATTTCATGTTTTTCATCTTGTAAAAACTTCCTCAAGATTTCAAAAGCCTAAGGTGAAATGAAAGTTCAGTCCCTCTGTTTCAGAGGCACAGAAAAGTAGTAAACGATGTGGCTGATAGGAGGTTTCATGGTCAGTTGTCTGGAGTTCATTTAAACTGTGGAATTTCGATTTGGTGGCTTCTTATGTGATCTGCAGCACATAAATTGGCCCCCTTTACTAAGAAATAAAGGGTGCCAACAGTTGCTTGAAAAAAGCGAAGCTGTCACAGAAATAGGAGTGGAGAATTGCAACAACTACACTGAAAGGCCCAAGTACGGAGCCTTGTGATACATTTTATTGGGATTTGATAGACCAACACAAAGTAGCGCATAGCTATGAGGTGGAATGAAAAGGGTACATGGTTTTCAAAATAATTAACAATTAAAAATCTGAGCCCCTGAGGCTGTTAGATTAAATTACACACCAATAGACTTTATTTATTTATTAGGTGACTTTTATAGGATGGCTGTGTCTTTTAATAAGGGGAAGGTGACAACAAATGTATGCCACACCTACGGCATGTATCATTTTCTTTGCACTTCACAATTTTGCACTTCTTTGTGTTGTAAAATCCTTTGTCTATACCAACTTATCCTTGCAGGGTCGCGTGGGGGAGGGGAGGAAGGGGGGTCTGGTGCTTATCTCCTGCAGTCAGTGGGCGAGAGGTGGGGTACACCTTGGACAGGTCACCAGTCCATTACAGGGCAACACAGAAACACACAGAACTAACAACCATGTACACACATACACATAAGGGTAATTTCTTTAGAGATACCAAATAACAGAATGATCATGGGTGCACCATTTTGATAGTACAGAAGCATCTTTCCACTTCGTTTGGTCGCACATAAGATAACTATGACAATTGTGTATTGTTGGGTTCAAGGGTGTAAAAACAAAGGCGATAAAGCAGTAAAGAGAAGTTTTCATTACATACCGAGAATCAGAAGAAGTGAAGGTGAGCAAACTTTACAACTAAGCATCCTGTGTCGACGAGTGTGGCTGGCTGGAAACACAAGCCAATAAATATGGCGTGAATTTGCTCTGATCACTTTATTAGTGGTAAGGACATTTTCAAACGTTTCAATCAAGAACCAAACTGTGACGCTGTCAGTCATGTATCTGTAATCAGATTATGTCGTAATAGTCATCTGATGAACAATATATAGGGAAATGTTGCTGTTTTGTGATAGTAATGATAAATATTGATATAATAAACTATACTGCACTGTAATTAATAAAATACCAAACAAAAATGCTGTTTACTCACAGTCATGATGGTGTAGAGCATTATGTGACATAGTTCAGCCATTTATTGTTATTGTGCTTTAATATCTGCATTATTTATGTTTCTCTATTGATAATAGGACTATGCACTCTTCCTTCTTCTTACAACAGTTATGAAAGGTTAAAGGGCCAGTGTCACACAGAAGACAAGTTCAACACAGCCAGAACCTTGCTGGACCTTCACAATGTGCATGAACCAAAAGTAATTTTATTGCATTTAACCGATGTTATATTCTGCTTGACCAACCAACTGTTTATTAGGAGAAATACCACAATTTTGTGAAATATGCTATTGTAGATGCCAATTTGTGACATATCAGTCTACAGCTATTATTGTACATTTAATGTAGCTTGTCAAGCTGTTTGGGATTAGAAAATAAGGACTTACAGGGGTTGGACAATGAAACTGAAACACCTGTTATTGTAGGGTGGGAGGTTTCATGGCTAAATTGGACCAGCCTGGTAGCCATTCTTCATTGATTGCACATTGCACCAGTAAGAGCAGAGTCTGAAGGTTCAATTAGCAGGGTAAGAGCACAGTTTTGCTCAAAATATTGAAATGCACACAACATTATGGGTGACATACCAGAGTTCAAAAGAAGACAAATTGCTGGTGCACGTCTTGCTGGCGCATCTGTGACCAAGACAGCAAGTCTTTGTGATGTATCAAGAGCCACGGTATCCAGGGTAATGTCAGCATACCACCAAGAAGGACGAACCACATCCAACAGGATTAACTGTGGACGCAAGAAGAAGCTGTCTGAAAGAGATGTTTGGGTGCTAACCCGGATTGTATAAAAAAAAAACAGAATTAAATGTGCACCTCAACTCTCCTGTTTCCACCAGAACTGTCCGTCGGGAGCTCCACAGGGTCAATATACACGGCCGGGCTGCTATAGCCAAACCTTTGGTCACTCATGCCAATGCCAAACGTCGGTTTCAATGGTGCAAGAGCGAAAAATCTTGGGGCTGTGACAATGTGAAACATGTATTGTTCTCTGATGAGTTCCACCTTTCGTTTTCCCCCACATCCGGGAGAGTTACGTGTGGAGAAGCCCCAAAAAGCATACCACCCAGACTTTTGCATGCCCAATAAAAGCATGGTGGTGGATCAGTGAGTTTTGGGGCGCCAATCATGGCATTCCCTTGGCCCAATACTTGTGCTAGATGGGCGGATCACTGCAAGGACAAACCAAACCCCTTTGAGGACCATGTTCCAATGGTTCAAACATTGTATCCTAAAGGGGGTGCCGGTGTATCAGGATGACAATGCACCAATACACACAGCAAGAGTGGTGAAGATTGGGGTTTTTGATGAACATGAAAGTGAAGATAAACATCTCCCATGGGCTGCACAGTCACCAGTTTAAAATATTATTGAGCCATTTTTGGGGGGTTTTTGGGGGAGCGAGTCAGGAAACGTTTTCCCCACCAGTATCACGTAGTGACCTGGCCACTATCCTGCAAGAAGAATGGTTAAAATCCCTCTGACCCTGTGCAGGACTTGATATGTCATTCCCAAAGACGATTGACGCTGTATTGGCCACAAAGGAGGCCCTACACCATACTAATAAATCATTGTGGTCTAAAACCAGGTGTTTCAGTTTCATTGTCCAACCCCTGTACATGTGTTACAGTCTGCTCTGTTTATTTGAATAACACCTTCAACAACTACCAGAGCCTTAGGGATCAGTGCATTTCAGTGCTGAATGCTTATAAACTGTTTCTATCTTACGGGACTGAATTACTCACAATTACATTGCATTTAATAATGTGTTGGTCCTGAAAGCAGAATCAAACTATGAGCATATAACTTGACGTAGTTCAGTAAAAAGCCTTTAAACATGTTCAGTATAATTTATTTGTGTGTCATAACAAACGCTGTCAATCTCACACAAAGAAAACGGAATAAAATGTGCATGTGCACAAAGTATGAAATGTAATTACAAAATGTAGATGTACAAATGTACACATTTCCTATTGTTGCACCACATGTGCTTGAATAAAAGGTTAAAAGTGCCAGAATACTTCAAGGACCTGGGTATATCTTTTGTGTTAAATAATTCAGACTGTCTTTATAGGTGACTGCTGACATGTTGCATTTGTTCACCTCGTATGTGTCATGGTATGACATCTTTAGACTTGGTTTGTGTTTTTGTGTTAACTGTTGCTTAGGTCTATGTTTCCCTTTATTTGTTAATTAGTTCCACCTGTCCCTTCTGCCTCCCTGTTTCCTTGCCACACCTGTTGTTAGTTCCTGTGATTACCTGCCTTTGTTTTCTCCCTGTATATTAGTTGGTCTGTGTTCTTTGTTCCCCGCTGGTTCCTCCTTCACTATTTCACGTCACAACCCTGGTTAAGTCTTGTGTTTTGTTATGTTCCTGCAGTAAGAGAGCTCTTGTACGTTTTTGCACTGTTTTCACTCTTGAACCTGCAGTGTATTTTGCTACGTCTGGAAATCGCTGAATAAAGCTGTTTACTCATTTAATCATGTGGCTCCCAAGCTCTTGTCTGCGCTTTGGTCCGATCCGAACACAGAACGTGATAGTATGGATCTATACAGATTACAGCAATATTTGCTTCGTACTTAATTAATGACATATTTAAAGTGTCTCTGTAACGCACTCCAGCACTTGAAAAAGCAATAGCTCACAAAAATAAACAAAACAAACGCAAAAAAGCCATGGTAATGCCGCTAATAATGCATTTCCTTTGTATCAACATGCATTTCCGGAGTCACTATTTCCGGTCCGGTCTTTTGGGAACTATCTATTCCGTAAAAACACGATGCAAAAAAGCCACAACGGTGGGCAGCTGAAAGTAAAGGTCTTCTCCATACTAAATGAATGATGACTCAAGAAGATCCTCTGCAGTCAAGGACATGAATTTTCAACAATTACTCAGTAATTATCTAACCTTAATGCAACTCAGAGCGCTTTACATTTAATTAAGGTTGAACAAAGAAGACCCACAAACAAACAGCACGTCAAGTCCTCAGCACCAAAAGGCCAAAACTGGTAATGTCCAAGGCTTTCAGACATTGACTAGTCATCTACTACAACGTGTTTTACATCCAATTTCTCTAAAGCAGTTTTTAGAAATATAGGTTCCCCCAGTTACTCTGGAGTCTGTGAAACTGGAGGAACTAAATACATAAACAACGTTCCTCTTCCTGATTTTTTTCATGCTGAGTCTATGTTTCAGCCTCCCATTAGGATTCTAATTATTAGGTTTGCTTGATTAACATAACATCAGATTAATATTGCACTGTGTTCCCTGAACACATAAAAACACAAGTACAATTTTGCTCCTCTGAGACTGGAGACAGAGTAGGTGCAATAAGCAGCTGAAAGCAGTTCTGTGTGGGTAATGCTTTCTAAATAGGAAAAATACCCAAAGGTTTTATTCCTTCTCAGTTGTGTTGTAAGGTATAGTTGCAAATTGGAATAATAGGAAGGACACTACAGAGAGGACTACGCGATTCCCATTGCCATAGATTGACAATTATTTGGCCCCTTTGTTATGACTTGGTGAGAAAGATGGATGGATGGATAAATGATGGTTTTAACAAGCAAATTCAAAGTGCCTTAGTGAATAAAGCATAAGAAAAAAACATAAAAAGTACATTGCAGTGCCTAATAAAGATAAGTAAAGAAAAGTTGGACAACAGACCGAAATTAATGATTTTTCAGTTAATAGCTTAAATAGAACAATCAAAATCAACCCTAAACATGTGGGTGTTTAACCCTAAGTTAAAAGAACTCAGGGTTTCATCATTTTTGGAGTTTTCTGGGAATTTGTTCCAGATTAGTGGAGCATAAGAACCAAAAGCTGCGTCTCCATGTTTGGTTCTGATTCAAAGGATACGGAGTAGACATGAACCAAAGACCAGAAGAGTGGTTTGGAAGTTGATATAATGAGAACAAATCTTTAATATACCTTGGTACTAAGCCATTCAGTGATTTATTAACTAACAAACATATTTTAAAGTATATTCTCTGAGATACAGGGAGCCCGACCTGGCTTGTTTAGCACGCACCTGCACAGCAGGAGGTAAAACCCGGCCGTTAACAAGTGCTGCTTTGCGGAGGAGTGCGATGGCCTCCTCTGTCCTGTCGTTGGCCAGTAACCATCTGGCAGACTGGGGGAGCACCCTGATGGGAGACAGAGCACACAGTGGCAGATATAGGGGGAGAGGAGGAAATGAGCGCCACAGAGAGGGCATACATCTATAGCATGAATGCACAGTAGATCCAATGTTCAGATGCTGGTTGAACCTCCCACCGTATATAGAAAATAAGCAGGAAGCCTGGGGCCGATATAGCGAGCTGCAGCTTTCTCCAGTCCCGTATCAGATAGGCCACCCCCGCAAGCAGCATATAACCCAGGCCGAAGGTGTAGTCTGTGATGATGCCAGCCAGCATACGTCTCTTGGTACCCGTCCACTCAGTACCTGGGGGAGAAACATTAAGGAGGTTTTGGAGGCAAGTGGACAAGATAGGAAAGGGGGAATCATGGGCATGGGGTTTGACTGAGGCTTGAGGCTGTGAGGTGGAGGGTAAAGTGGCAAGGATTAAAAAGAAAACAATGAATTAATACTTTCCCAGAAGAAATAATACACAGGTGACACGCAATGGCTGCTACTAGTGTAAATCATGACAACTTAATTATAATCATTTTTATGTAATGCAAACAGCACACTCTACACTTCATGGCACCCCTGGTAAAGATGTGTGAAAATAGATTAATATTTTATTGCTGTGGGATTGGTACAATTCAGTAAGAAAAAATATATCAAACATTGGAAAGTAAATTTTGTTCCCTATGTCACCCTTATTGGCACCTCTGCTGTGAACACAGTGTAGAACCCCTCTTTGCCTATGGAACAGCCTTAGAATAGATTAGAAGTTTGCCTGTCTGTACATTAAAATCTTCTCTGCACCGTCATTGGCTGGCCCACCTGCCAATCACAGTTAATTGCAGCCAATCAAAGCCTGAATATTCTGGGATTTTCCAGAGCAGCAGCACAGGGAGGAGGACTATGAAGGACTTTGTTTAAAGTTACTTAAGCTATGGAGGAAAGCTTTGTGTGTGTGTGCAGCAAGCTGTAAACAAATAATAATTAGAAAGTTTAATATTATTTGTTGGATGAAAATGACAAAGCTAAAACTAAGTCCAGTTGTATTTAGCTAATTCATTATAGTATGTTTGCTTGACAAATGTGGAAGAAAATTAATGGAAGGTTATGTAGATTTGACTATTATTTATGTAAATGTTTAATATCTTCTTTATTCTAGATATTGAAGTTATCTTTGATTTCTAGGATTTAGTTTACTGCTTACTATTTGTTTTGAACTATTTCTAAGTTGAATGAATAGTTTGCACAGATTCTGTGACCAATATCCTAATTGGTGCACTTTCTTTTACCTGTGTACTTTATAGAACCATAGACAAAGGAACTGTAATGAGCACTAAACTGAACAGAACTTAATAAAACTACAAAAGGACAAGTGAAGACTCATCCTTAACTGGATGCCTGCAGCTTTCCACTAAGAGTAACCAAGACTTTAGTTCAACATCATCTTGCTGAAAGACCCAATTCAACTCATGTTGAGTATAATGAGAAAGTAAGAAAGTTTATTTTGTTTAATATGTCTATTATAAAGATTTAATGATACATTGCACTCCAATAAGGTTCATGTGGTCTTTAAAAGATAAACAAGCCCACAGCATCACAGATCCTCAACCATACTTAACAATGGGCATAAGATGCTTTTACACATATTAATCATTTACTTTAGTTTTATTTTCCATCTACAGTGTTTGTTGCCCAAAATATTCCATCTTATCTGGCCGAACTAAACATGCTTACATTAATAATAGTAGTACAGAAAAGGGTATTCACCGCCATGTGTACCATACTGGTTGGCCAGTAGATGGCATCTAATGGATATTATGGAGACTTAGAGAACCCAAGTTGCCACTTTTTGCTGCGGTTCTCCAACAGTGAGCTTCAGATATGTTTTTTATACCTTACATGCTATTCTGCTCACTGTGCAAGGTGACAAGGGATAGTCCCAATCCAGCCTTGTTTGCTCCAGCTTTTAAAAACGTTTTTGCTATTGCTCTGACTGTAGATTTGGGCAAACTTAGGCAAGCAGCTATTTTCTGGTAGCCATGTCCTGACTATAAAATCTAAAGCAACACACATCTGCCTCACATGAATGGCAGGTTTTCTTCTAATTCCCATTTTGAAGATTGGGTAATAGAAATATGCGCTATGTCAAATGTAAATGTACTCAAACTAAAAGTTGAAGTTTTCACCAATTTCTCAGTGTGACATTATGCTACAATAAAAGATGCATTCGTCTTCGTGGCTTGTTAAGTCTTTTTGCCAGCCAATGATTATCTTTTAGTTTCAATTTCTTCTCAATTCAACAGCTGTACATTTGTTCCAGACCTGATCCTATTCTGTGCGCTGTCTTGTTTGTGTTTGAGTGGGATCATTTAGTTTATACCTAGTACAAAAGCATTGATAATGACTCCAGATATGGTGGTCCCGACAGCAAAGCGAAGAATTACGTAGACTGGGAAGTTGGGTGCAAAAGCTACAGCAACTCCGAGCACAGTCTGCAGAGCGATGGACAACAGCAGGACGAAACGTCGGCCGTACCTTCAACAGAGAGAGGAGTGATGGACATAAGTCAGATGGAAAACCTCTTTCAACTAATAGAGTTGCTACTGTATCATTTTCCCACATGTTGAGCACTGTGCCTTAATTGTGATGGTTTATCAGATAGAATCCCAATGAAAAACCTACAGTTGCAAGCCAACTTTCTAGAAGCTCACCCAATTAGCATAATCCTGGTTGCAGATGTTCAGTATGTTGCCCACAGTCTTCCACCAATGTGTCTTCCAATGTGTCTTATGTCAGTTTTTCCGACTTACTGGTAAAGATAGCTTCCCTTAGTCTGATGATAAAAGTAATTTGTTCCATCATATAGATTTTTTAACAATATCCAGCCATATCAGATATTCATAGGCAATTAGTAGCATCTTATTCAGACACATGTCTTCATTTCAAACACATTTTCTAGGACTTGGATCCATGACATCAAACATACAATATAACCTAGGTCAGGAAAATCCTGCTAGGACAGCTGAACTTTATTAATGGCTAATCAGATTCTCTATATTTCTCTGACGTGTGTACCAGACAAGACTGAATAAAGATTTTTAAAGCAGAATGTGGTTTAGCAAAATATTAGTTTAAGGGTGTGCCCCCTTGTGCAAACAGTTCACTGTGTTTTGTTTTTGATTTTTTTGTATACTCTTCCCTCTTGCATATTTTTTGGTTGTTTACTTGAATAATACAGGAAATATATCACATGTATATATGTTAAAGTATAAAGATAAATATGATGATTTCATTTTTTTAAGTGAAAATTAACATGGCATTTTAACTGGGGTGTACACTTTATATGTCTACTTTAGCTTGCATTCAAAATAAAAATGCAGATTTAAGACCTGTTTCATTCTACTTTGGGGTGTAATGCTACATGAGTATGTACCGGAAATGTTCGGTATAGCCCTTTCTGTTTAGTGCCTAACAAATACAGCGCTATTTTAACACATACACACTCCCATGTATCTTATTCAAATACAGTGATGAAGAAGAAAGAAAGATGGACCGGACCAAAGGTTTCTGATCACTTTTCAATCCTTAAAACAACTTCAAGTCGAGTGTGAACACCACAGGTACTGGAGAAAAAAATATAGGTAAGGTTGAAATCCTGCTGCCTGTGGTAACAACCAGGCTAAAATGCTGCACAGGAATCCCTGTGAGAAGACGGAATATCCCAACAGCTGGACTTTTAAGGTGCATTCAGGGATAACTCTTACATTTGATTGTCTCTATATCAAAAACTACTTCAAACTATTGGCTATTCCTGATTATCCTTAATTATTTAATAATAATCAAACCAAATCTACAGTCAGTTCTATTCTAGTCATAGCATATTTAAATCAAAAAAATTCTGTATGTTTGGACTCCTACTCCTACTTTTATATTTTCCTAACTTTCCTGTTTTGTTTTTATTAGGAAGAGAATTTACTATTTCTCAGAAGATGCCATATCTAAAACAAACACCAACCAAACACTAGTTGGTTTGTATTTGCAGAGGTAACAAGAAGAGGTCAGCCCTATTCGCCAGTTTGAGTGAAACCGGCTTGTGTATTTTTAACTCTTGAACTAACTTCCCGCGGTTTGTCAGCTGCCCTGCTTACACATAACAACCAAAGGACTCCTGCTGTGCCCGCCCCTTTAACCATGCTTTGATGCAGAAAATCTGCCTGGATAAGCCAGAGTCTAGCGTCTGACACAGAGTCAGGGATTTGAGGGCAGAAAGACAGCGGCACAGCCTTACTTGTCAGCCATGGCTCCGAACAGCACAGACCCCACCAACAGGCCGAACATGTAGATGGATGATCCGAGACTGTTCAGTCCAGCTTTACTGCACACCAGGTCCCACTGGTAGAAGAAGAAAGCAAATAGTTTAAAGCTGTTACTGAATCCTATTTGTTTTCTCATTTACAGATGAGTGTGTCCAGGTGGAATGTGTCTTCATGCAGTTTTTACTTTTGTGGCTGTTTGCTGTCAGACATGTTCATCATGTATGGTTTAATGGCACCACAAAAGGATTCATAATTGGACAAAGAAATACGAGTCCTGAGTCAACACTATGTAGAACACATCACAACTGAAAAAAGGACTTTGTCTCTACTAGCTTCGTACATCCACAGTTTTTTTAGTAATTTTATTTAGTAAACTTAGACTTTTAATTTTCTTTATTGGAAAATTCCTTCCTTGCCTCAGCACTGTTTCCATTTTAAAGACAAGGTGTCCCACGGAACAACAAAATCATTCCCACAGCATGATGCTGCCACCACCATGCTTTTCTGTTGGTATGGTATAATCTGGGGTTATGTGCAGTGTTAGTTTTGAGCTACACCAAGTTTTGGCTTTCTTGCCTTCTTTCATTTTTTTGCTGTGTCACATACACGCCTTGTAGCAAACTGCAAACAGGACTCTTTATGGCCACTCTTTCTTAAAGGTCAGATTTGTGGAGTACACCTGAGCTGTGGATCACTGCCACTCCTACAGACTTACTCAGGTCCACTTGTCTGTTTGTCTAAACAATGCTTAGTCACATTTAGATGTTGTAATAATGTGTCTCTATTTTGAGATGATGGATTTGATTTTATTTACTTATCCAAGCAAGCAGGGCTGATTACAAATGCATGCCACACTTTTCAGATTTTTTCTTGTTTTCCTCCCATCTTAGAATTATAACTACTTTGTGTTGATCTATCACATACACTTGTACTCGTACTCATTGTCTTCCACCTATCCGGAACCGGGTCGCGGGGGCAGCAGACTCAGCAGAGACACCCAGACGTCCCTCTCCCCAGACACCTCCTCCAGCTCCTCCGGGGGGAGCCCAAGGCGTTCCCAGGCCAGCCGAGAGACATAGCCCCTCCTGCGTGTCCTGGGCCGTCCCCTGGGCCTCCTCCCGGTGGGACGTGCCTGGAACACCTCCCGAGGAAGGCGTCCAGGAGGCATCCAATATAGATGCCTGAGCCACCTCAACTGGCTCCTCTCGATGTGGAGGAGCAGCGGCTCTACTCCGAGCCCCTCCCGAATGGCCGAGCTCCTCACCCTATCTCGGGTGCCCGGCCACCCTACGGAGGAAGCTCATTTCAGCCGCTTGTATCCAGGATCTCGTTCTTTCGGTCATGACCCAAAGTTCATGGTCATAGGTGAGGGTAGAAACGTAGACCGACCGGTAAATCGAGAGCTTCGCTTTTCGGCTCAGCTCTCTCTTCACCACAACGGACTGGCACAGTGCCCCCATTACTGCGGCAGCCGCACCGATCTGTTTGTCGATCTCCCGCTCCATTCTTCCCTCACTCGTGAACAAGACCCCGAGATACTTGAACTCCTCCACTTGAGGCAGGAACTCCCCTCCAACCTGAAGAGGACAAGCCACCCTTTTCCGGTTGAGTACCATGGCCTCTGACTTGGAGGAGCTGATCTTCATCCCAGCTGCTTCACACTCGGCTGCGAACCACCCCAGCGCATGCTGTAGGTCTTGGCTAGAGGGTCCAGCAGGACCACGTCATCTGCAAAAAGAAGAGACGAAATCCACTGGTCCCCAAACCAGACCCCCTCGGGCCCTTGGTTGCATCTAGAAATCCTATCCATAAAAGTTATGAACAGGACCGGTGACAAAGGGCAGCCTTGCCGGAGTCCAACATGCACCGGGAACAGGTCCGACGTAGTGCCGGCAATGCGGACCAAACTCCTGCTCCGCTTGTACAGGGACCGGATGGCCCCTAATAAAGGGCCCCCGATTCCATACTCCTGGAGCACCCCCCACAAGGCATCACGAGGGACACAGTCGAATGCCTTCTCCAGGTCCACAAAACACTTGTGGACTGGTTGGGCAAACTCCATGAACCCTCGAGTACCCTGTAGAGGGTATAGAGCTGGTCCAGTGTTCCACGGCCGGGACGAAAACCACACTGCTCCTCCTGAAGCTGGGGTTCGACTGTCGGCCGGACTCTCCTCTCTAATACCCTGGCGTAGGCCTTACCAGGGAGGCTGAGGAGTGTGATCCCCCTGTAGTTGGAACACACCCTCCGGTCCCCCTTCTTATGAAGGGGGACCAACACCCCGGTCTGCCAGTCCAGAGGCACTGTCCCCGACCTCCATGCAATGTTGAAGAGGCGTGTAAACCATGACAGCCCCACAACATCCAGAGATTTGAGGTACTCAGGGCGGATCTCATCCACCCCTGAAGCCTTGCCACCACGGAGCTTTTTAACCACCTCGGTGACTTCAGCCTGGGTAATGAAAGAGTCCAACCCCGAGTCCCCAGCCTCTGTTTCCACCAGGGAATGCGTGATGGCAGGATTGAGGAGATCCTCGAAGTACTCCTTCCACTGCCCGATAATGTCCCCAGTCGAGGTCAGCAGCCTCCCACCCCCACTATAAACAGTGTTGGCGAAGCACTGCTTCCCCCTCCTGAGGCGCCGGACGGTTTGCCAGAATCGCTTCGAGGCCGACCAGTAGTCCTTCTCCATGGCCTCACCGAACTCCTCCCAGGCCCGAGTTTTTGCCTCTGCTACAGCCCGGGCCGCAGCACGCTTGGCCTCACGGTACCCGTCAGCCGACTCAGGAGTCCCACAAGCCAACAAAAGCCGATAGGACTCCTTCTTCAGCTTGACAGCATCCCTTACTGCCGGTGTCCACCACCGGGTTCTGGGATCCCCGCCGCGACAGGCACCGCAGACCTTACGGCCGCAGATACGGGCAGCAGCATCGACAATAGATGCGGAGAACATGGTCCACTCAGACTCTATGTCTTCAACATCCCCCGGAATCTGGTCAAAGCTCTCCGGAGGTGGGAGTTGAATACATCCCTGGCCGAGGGCTCCGCCAGGCGTTCCCAGCAGACCCGCACTATGCGCTTGGGCCTGCCAAGTCTGTCCGGCTTTCTCCTCCTCCAGCGGATCCAACTCACCACCAGGCGGTGATCAGTGGGCAGCTCAGCTCCTCTCTTTACCTCCTGCCTAGGGTGTCCTGGTGCCAAGTGCACTGATGGACACCCTTATGCTTGAACATGGTGTTCATTATGGACAATCTGTGACTAGCACAGAAGTCCAATAACAAAACACCACTCGGATTCAGATCGGGGAGGCCATTCCTCCCGATCACGCCTCTCCAGGTGTCGCTGTCGTTTCCCACATGGGCGTTGAAGTCCCCCAGCAGAATAATGGAGTCTCCGGGAGGGGCACTATCCAGCACCCCCGACAGGGACACCAAGAAGGCCGGGTACTCCACACTACCGCTCGGCCCGTAGGCCGAAACGACAGTCAGAGACCTATCCCCGACCCGAAGGCGCAGGGATGCGACCCTCTCATCCACCGGGGTAAACCCCAACACGAGACGGCTGAGCTGGGGGGTAACAAGCAAACCCATCCCAGCCCACCGTCTCTCCCCGTGGGCCACTCCAGAGTAGAAGAGAGTCCAGCCACTCTCAAGGAGATGACTTCCAGAGCCCCTGCTGTGCGTGGAGGCGAGCCCGACTATTTCTAGTTGATATCTCTCGACCTTCCGCACAAGCTCAGGCTCCTTCCCCCCCAGCGAGGTAACATTCCACGTCCCTAGAGCCAGCCTAAGCATCCGGGGATCGGGCCGCTGAGGTCTCCACCTTCGTCCGCCACCCAATCCTCTTTCCACCGGTCCCTCACAGTTCCCCCTGCAGGTGGTGGGCCCACTGGGGGATGGCCTCGTGTCTCTCGTTCGGGCTTTGCCCGGCCGGGTCCCGTGAGGAGCAACCCGGCCACCAGGCGCTCTCCGACGAGTCCCGACCCCAGGCCTGGCTCCAGGGTGGGACCTCGGCTCTGCCGTACCGGGCGACGTCACGTGCCTCGATTTAATTGTCCTCATGAAGGATTCTTGAACCGCTCTTTGTCTGACCCATCACCTAGAGCCTGTTTGCCATGGGAGACCCTACCAGGGGCATTTAAGCCCTAGACAACATAGCCTTTAGGATCATTTGAACACTCAAACCCCTCCACCACATTAAGGTGGCGGTTCAAGGAGGGGTCTATCAAGCTATCTATCACATACACTCTCAAAAAAAACCACTGATGTTAGTGGCTTGAACATGATGTAATTTGCAAAGGTTCAACATGTTTGAAAGGTACTATATGTCCTATAACCCCATTGGCTAGAGAATCCAACCTGCAAACAATTATGTAAAAGTTAGAGCTTCACCCTGAAGTCCACTCAGTGTGTTAAAACAAATTTTTTTTATCATGTTTACTTTTTCTTTTTAATTTCTAGAGCTTTTCTGTTTTCATGATTTGTGCTTAAACACTGCTAGCCTGACACAAAAAGAGGAGACACACAGAAATACATTAGAGAACCTCATAACTGAGATACAAAATGTCACAAATGGGGCGCAAAAAAAACAAAAAAACAAATGTGGCTACAAGAAGATCCAAAAGCATCCCGGTGTAAATAGAAAATACCAAAGTTAGAGTTTTTTTTAAAAAAGTGGGCTCAGGAAATTAAACTAAAGAGCAAGAGAGCCAAAATGACCTCAATGTGCTAAAATGTTGCAAACTATTTGTAGCAGGCCCTTATGGAAGCACGAAAACAACCACAAAAAATATCTGTGTGGTTTGTGGTTGGTTTGTCTCTGTCAGAAAGTCTGTTGCACATAGTGTGTGTGTTTGTGTGCCTGTCTGTGTGTGTTTGTAGCACGTTTCATAATCATACACAGTAGTGTTTTTACTCCTACATACTTGGTCAAATTTTGGTGCAGTTCTATAATTAGTTCTATAATAGTTGACATAATAAATGCTTACTTAGCAGTGGCGGTTTTCAGTGTTGCTCACAACCCAGAGGGCCATTCTATTAGTGGATAGTATCCTTCAGTAGCTTTAGAAACAAGTTTTCTATTGATTTTTTGCAAGCTCTGTCCATAGATAGTTGACAACCCCTCTGATTGTGAACAGTGTAAGGCTTTATTCATACATCCCTGTCTGCTCTACTGTTCACTCGACAACAAAGTCTGCATAAATTTCATCGTCTGTACCAGCTCAACAGAGTCTGCTAGGACCCTCATGCTGCCCGATTTTTGTGAAAACGGTAGGTGTGCATGTGCGTCAGCAACAATAATACTCCCAGCCAGAGGATGGTGCCAAACAACCAGCAGATAGAGAAAATGACAGGCCAGATCTTGACTAGAAAAAGAAAAACAATAACAATGCTTGAAACACAATGAGGAGTAATGTATAGTTTTCACAATGTGGATAATTTATCTCTCAGGGACAACAATGATAAAATACATCAATTAAAATTCTTCAGCTATTTTCTTCTTCTCCTCTGAGTAGATGGTGTATAAACCAGAGCAATATTGGCCCCTGTGAACTATAGTGAAACCTATATATTCGGGTGACCTAAAAATTGTTGGAATAGAAGTGTGTAGTTGTCCGAGAGGTCCAAGTAGATCAAGTTTACAAATGCAGAGAGCTATGTCAAGGTGTTGTAAGAAATTATGGTCGTCCAACACAGATATTGCTAAAGTTGGTATCTGATTCGTAGTCGTAGTGGGAGCTTAACTAAAGAGTTATTTAAGCGTTTCGTTTAAATATTCTGGACTACAATTGATCATCCCTAGTTCAAAATCTAGAACGTGATAATCTAAAACTATTTTTTACCAGGTTTCAAAAATATCAAACTGTGTTTAAAAGAATCTAATCAGTGTAGAATATTCCAGCCCAGGTTTGACTGGTCCATATTTATGCCTGTATCATTCTGATGTGCTACGAGTGCCAAAAAAAAAACTTTGAAATTCTCCATTTTAGCCTTTTCACAGAAATGTTTCATAAAGCTTAAACTGTGTTTTGAAGCATCAAGATCAGTGTAGGACTTTATGTTTAAGTATCAGTGTAAGTATTTTAGAGTTAGACTGGAGATGATCAATTTTAGTTCAAACTTATTAAAATGGTTTACAAGAAGCTACAAATCAGATGCTAACTTTTGCATCATTAGTGACTAAAGGTTACCCCATCAAGGTATTATTACAGTACTAACAAACATGCATATCACTCTGACCTCTTTCTTTTTCTATCGAGAGCCCAAAATGCTGCAACAGAAACAATTTACATTCAATAACTATTGAAAAGTAATAAAAACAGCACGTGTCTTTGACTAAACAGCATGAATTTGCATTTAGAAGAAAGACGTTTTTTTTTTCCATTTCCTGACAACTGATTTTTTTTTAAATATAAGGTTTCTGTCAAACAATGACAATCTGGTTGTGAATATAATTAAGCTCAAGCAGTGGGAGCATTAAGTGGAAGTGGGCACACAATGGGGTTCTGGTATGGGACCAATTTGGGTTGACTAAAAGCAACAATTATTGGCATTTCCAAGTAGGCACCCTGTGTGGATCTATGGGCTTTGAGAAAACCAGTTCAAATTCTACAATACATCTAGAATCAGTATGGGTCCCACTATTTACCTAAAGGTGTTCCTTATTAAGTCAATTAACATGTGGCCATTATGAAACCTATCTGTCAAAGTAATCTTTATTTGTCTTGCTTGGAAGAAATTTGCTTTGGACAGATGGTTTTAATGTATCGGCACACATTGCACTCATTGGTAACTTCACATCGGTAAATAAATAAATAAAATTATTCCTAGTAAAAAAGCACCAATTCATAAAAAAATACTAACCATTAAAATCAATTTAAAACAGCTGGTTAAAAAGATTGATGGAAAATTAGTAAAAAAAAAAAAAAAATTTTTTTTAAAAAGTGAACAGATTATCTTGTTCCAATGCAGCAGAGTGAATGCATTCTTGTGTTGAGCTGTTCTGCATCTGATCATCCTCAGTACCTCGGTGACAGTGGTGCTTTGGAAGGTCTCCTTGCTGTAGACCCATCCGTGGCCACACGGGACGCGCTCCGTCAGGTTGTCCTGCAGCAGCAGCACCTGCGAGGAGAAGCAGGAGGACTCCGAGAGGCTCAGGTTCCCTGCGCCTGCATCGAGGAGCAAAGTCTGATTCTCAGCTCCTGAGCTGGAGCTCTCCCGACAGCGATAGGGCGGCGTGGCCCCGGTGAATATGCTCACCATCATGTGGAAGGCTAGGAGGATCTGAGGTAAACAAATCCAGATGTACAAAATCTTCTGGTATTTCCCAAAGCCGCCGATGGCGGAGAGGATCTGGTCAAAATTCATCTTCGGGTCGGAGGTCTAGGTTAAAGTGTGAAAAGTTGCACCTATTGGAGTGGATCTGAAGGCAACGAGTCAGTGAGGCTAAACTGCGATGTTCTGGTGATAAACAAGGTGAATCTTTTCCTCCATATGTAGTGGAATCATTAAAAAACAGTGAGCAGTCCTCAAGCGATCTGAATTAATCCCAATCCGATATCATCTTCCCCCCAGTTCTCTGCTTGCGTTCTCCAAATGCTGAGTTCTCCTGATCCACGCGTGAAAACACCTTTCATCAAAGTTTATCTGCATCACCTGGAAACGACGCATGCAGATTCACCAGCTAGAGGCGCAATAACCTGGTTGTAATTAACTGCTTAAATCTGAGCAGTGAATTACTGATCATTTAAAAGAATAGTAGAATAAAAAGTGAAAGAAGTCACGCATCCTTCAAACCCGTATGTGCTGTGTCTTCTGGGTTCTTGAAGCAGAATGTGGATAAAAACACGCATAAATGGCAGCGGAGGCGCGGGTGGTGTGACGTATGTGCTGCTTACTGTACAGGGCAGGGCCATGCATCGTTACAAAATCCTAGACAATCCAATGTATGGATTCAATCATCATACAGTCACATTTATTACACAGAACTCAATGTGCATGAATTATGACGCACATGTTGCACTATATCCAAAGCTGATCCAACGTGCAATTACCGTTTTATTGCATCTCATTTGCATAAATTGGTCGTGTAACACGTGCCGTTGGTCCACACCAGCTCTCTGCTGCCATCTACTGTTTCATCAGATCAGCTGGTCCTAGGGGGTATTTCTTATAGGAAGAAAATAATTGGGTGTTTTTCAGTAAGTCCTGTTATGTCCACCCATATCTCAGAGACAAATTTAAACTGAAAAATGAAGATTTGATTTAAAATGATCCTTTACTAATCTTGTGGTTGCTTTTCTTGACACTTTGTTTCATTGTTCTCAAAATAAAAAAAAATAAAAAAAACATGGAAGTTTTAGTAGCCTTAAAGTTTCTTGAATAACTTCATTTAAACTTGTTGGTAGTAATTATTAATTAAGTTCTCACCTGCTGTTTAGACAGAGACTTAATGTCTTGTTTTATGTAAAAATGCCAAGTAGTCCTCTGTATTGACAGTATGAGGCTTTGTGAAATAACAGCTACACACATTAATGTAATCTACAGGGATTTTATGTGACGGACCAGCACAAAGTAGCTAATGCAGTGGAAAGGAAAATGATACATTTCAGTTTTTTAGAAATAAAAATCTAAAAGTGTAGAATACATTTGTATTTCAACCTCTGAGTTAAAACTTTGTAGAACGACCGTTTGCTGCAATTACAGCTGGGGTATGTCTCTACCAACCTTGCCCATCTAGACAATCCAACTTTTGCCCTCTCCTCTTTGCAAAATCGCTCAAGTTACATGAGTTTTGGAAGGAGAGTGTCTTTGAATGTAAATAATCAAGTTTTGCCACACATTTCCAGTAGGATTTGGTTCCGGATTTTGATTGGGCCATTCTAAGACAGGCCTCTAACAGGTTCTCTTTCAGGATTGCACTGAGTTTAGCTCCTTCTATTTCTCCATGAAGCCTGACCAGCCTGTTTTGACAACCCAGATTTATGGAGTGCAAGACTAATAGTCCGCTAGATGTTTACAGCTTGGTATCTGGTTCTCAAGCAAACCTGAGGCCTTCACACAACAGCTGGATTTGTACTGAGATTATTTATCCTGAAATATTGAATATGGACTTGCTCTTTTTGTAGGGCAAATGACGAAGGTTTTTTTGTGTTACATGCTGTAAAAGGTTTAAAACTTGATGTTGAGAACAGAAGGTTTATTCGCAAGCTCTGATTACAGCAATCCATTGGAGGCGGCTTTTGTTTTGGAGCTTTTCAAATAGTCACCCCAAATCAGCTGTACTTTGCATAAGAAACAGTAACCGGAAAGGTGAAGCGCTGAAGCACATAACTGGTTTTGGTTTGGATCACTGAATGCAGATAAAGAAGAACCTTGAATACTGAAAAACATTTTGATCACAGTACTAGAAGTAGACAAAACAAAAACCACTAACCCTGAATAGCATTTCCAAAAGAGAAAATATATACACTTTGTAAAACACAATTTTAAAAACAGACGCACAAGGATCAGAATAGAAATCTGAACATCCTAACAGAAAATATGAAGAACAAAGGAACCATTGTTTTTCCTGAGTGGAATAATTAATGGAACTAGCTGCACAAGTTGGAGTGTATGGCTAAAATTAATTTTTTTCCTATCCACACCGTCATCATTATACTTACAAGATCAAGTATACATGCCTTTATATACATCCTCTATTAAGTAGACCTGAGGGATACAATGGCTTTGAACTTGTCAAGACTAAGCCCAATGTCTAATCAGTAACAATAATTGATTGGAGCAGGTTGTTTGTCTTTGCCAGCATAAACATTGTTTGCTTAAAAGAGTCAAAATAAGTCCAAAGAAGCCAGTGGAGATCTATGAAGGAGAATATAGTGTAGATTTGTACAAGTTTGGAATACATTGGAGTCATTTCTAAGCAACTGCAGATTCAAAGACAATAAGGTCAATAATTGTTATTAAGTAGAAGTTATTCAAAAGTGTCACCACATTGCCAAGCTCTGGACAAAGACCCAAATAAAGCTTAATTGACTGGATGTTCAGTAACAACCATGCCTCAAGGTTGCCATGAACTGGAAACTATTGGAACACCAGAGTTATTTTTTCTCCATGAAGCAGGTTCTACTCTGCTGTGGTTGGAAAAGGTGCCAACCAAGAAAGATGCCACTGCTCCAAAACTGATATACACAAGCTCGACTGAAATTTGCAGCTGCCAGCATGGACGAATCTTCTGGAGAAAACGTTTATGGTCAGATGACACAGTGACTGAATTGTTTGACCACAATGTCAAGTTAAGGTGAGGCTTTCAGGTCTAAGACCATTGTAGTAACTGTAGAGTATGGTGGTGGCAGCATAATGCTTTAGGCTTGTTTTAATGTTGGTATTACGAGTGCAACATAAACAAAAAATAATATATAAAAAATGTTTCCTTTATAATAATTTTCCAGCAGCTTGTTTTCCCTGTGTTGTGCTTTGAATCTCTGACCCTCTATAGAAATAATAATAATGATAATAATAATAATAATAATAATAATAATAATAATAATAATAATAATAATAATAATGGCGTCTTTGCTCAATAAAATGAAGTCGCATGAAATATGAACAGTATATCTCGCCGACTGTGGTTCTTTGTCGCAAGTGTTTCGTACATGAAGCTTTTATTTTGAAAGCAGAGCCCAGAAGTGGTCCTTTTTCTGCCTCTTTGCTGCATGACGCTATGACTGCGTGTAGCAAAGGCTCCATATGACAAGTGCGAGAAAGGACAGGCAGGGAGGGATGGATGAGAGGACGAAGATCTGCACCTGGTCAGGACACAGATTGGAAACCAGTTCTCATTGACCACCCGGAGCTGCAGAGAGACTCCCAGATCTCCCAGCTCTAGGCCGGGCCTGTCTGTCTGCCTCTGCTCCTGCCCATCCCTGTAATATTACCCAGCGTCATCCCGGCCCGACTGGCTGACTGAGTCCCTCTTGAATGTTTCACCGAGTCGGGATATCCGGATCTTCCGTTGTGAGAGTAAGTAGAGCGCAGCTTACGTTATTGCCAATGTCATCCAGCACACGGCCGGCTTGTCACGTTTATTGTGCTGTTTTAAGGACACATGATTTAGAACAACAATGATTTTCATCCATGATGGAGATGAAGCCACACCCCTCAGACAGCATTCAAATGACATTGTTTCTGGCACATGCATCAGTGAACCCTGACCTATTTACTACCAACCACACCGACTGCAGGGGCAGGTTTCACTGTATTTGTGACTGGCTGCACCCAGTATTAAAAGAAACCCGGTTTAGGTTATTTTGCTAAGAAGGACCAGTTTAGCCCTGGGTTTATTTAATACAACAGGATGCAGCCAGAGCCAGTCCTAGGCAGAATGAGGCCCTCAGCAGACATTGAGTTGGGGGGTTTCTAACTACCACCAAATACAACAGCTCAAATAATATTACCTTTAAATCATCCACATTCAAATATTTATGCGTCATACATCTTGCATAACTATTATCGTGGCTTACAACTGGAAAAGTATTATCAGCTAAATTCATTTTCACTAATTGGCTGCATAATCAAATGTGTGTTACTTTTTACAGAAAGCCAAACGTTTTCCTTATGCTGGCTTGTTTTTTAGATGTTTGTCTTTACTTTCTGAAGTGATTGTTCATCATAGAAAGTGAGAACACTGAAATATTACTTAAAATAAAATCTTTACACTCTGGTTACCCTGATGCCATTTTACATATCAGCCCCCACAAGTTTTGCTTTTTTCTATTAACACGTATATCATTCATGCAAAGAAAATGATGGATTGTACGGCTGACTCCTTCGGCGAGCTCTTGGGAGCTTTCTGTTGGTTTGCTTATGCCTTACGCTGGTCCCGATACTGGGTTTGGTTTTCAAACCAAAATATGAGTTAAATTGACTACTGTCTTTGGTTAAGGTTACCAAAGACTGGGTTGAAAAGAAAAATCAATAACCTGAATAACTAAACAAGCAATATTTTGGTTAAATTAATAACTTTCATGTATAGTTTAATTCTGCATTCAAATAATTACAAAAAACAAAGAGAATAAAATTTAGATAATAAAATTCATTGTTAATATACAACACTGTGTATTGAAGTTTAAATATTAAACAAAGCTAGCATTAGCTTGTGCTAACTACTATGTTATCTGAAGTGAACAAGCTTAGTCTTTAGAAAGTCTCAAGAGGAGCAAAAGTGAGTCTAAACTCTAGAAACTGTTAGGATAGATGGAATCAAATTTGGGTTATTTAGCTAAACCGGCCATGGGCTACTCAAGGTCCGATCCAGCCATGTTGTGTTAGGTTTTTACTCCATAAAATGGGTTTGGTTTATTGGTGTATTACATTAAGGCTACTGCAGATTGGATTGAACAGAATAATCCATAACCCAAATTACTAAACATGTAATATTTTAATTGAAATTTGTACATTTTTGAGTAAATTGTCAGACAACAAAATCATAAAATGTACTAAAACTTTTACTGTCAAACCCTGAGCAAAATGGACATGGAAGAGGCAACCTTAAGTGCTTAAACAGAAGACAGCTGGACTTCTCTTGTTTCTTGAAGATACCTTGAGACATGTGACCATAAGAACTCACATTTTGGAATTGTTAGGTGACATGCGTGTGAAGTAAGAGAAACCCAACATTGAACTGAATGGAGGGTTGGGCCAATGACTCGTGGTCTTTATGGCCCCATTAGTGAATTTAACAGTTCTGTAGTGTGATCTGACTACAGCATATAAGCCGGATACTTTCAACGTATCTTTTGAATTGAACGACATATTGTATCTTCTGGTAAGAACAGAAGAAGCCCTTCGGATGAAAGATGAAACATTTGCAAGAAACAAGATAGGAGGTCTTGCTGTCTTCAGTTTAACAAGTCTTTGCTTGTTTCAAATTTGGAATGAGACTAATGAAACTAAAGGGCAAGCGGATCTGAAATAGCCAAAAAAGGTGTCCATTGTGGTTCAGTGTTTGGAGGGATACAATATTTTGAGAGACATGCAAACTCAATATACACTTTATAAAATATTGCCTGTTGCCTTTATGACCGATTGTTTTTGTTAAAGTGTGAATGTTGAGCATTTCTAGCATTGGCTTGTGCTAGCCAGTTAGCAGTTAAAAAGGCTACAACATTATATATTTATATATATAATAAGACTTTGATTGACAAACAACTGAATTTAATAACATTTATACTCAATATATAATAGGCCTACTATATAAAATAAAATCTGTCTATATTTACTTTGACCAATTATTTGGTTAAAGTGTAGGTGTTGAACATAGCTAGTATTAGCTTGTGCTTGCTACTTAGCAAATGAAAGGCTAATAAATCAACACGATTATAGAGCCTCATTTTACCTTTCTTCCATGTTTAATTTCATCAAGTGGAGAGGGTTCAGGAAAGTCTGATCAGGTCATTCTATATTTCAAAATGGCTGCCTGTGAAAAATGATGAGGCCCTGTCTAGTCTCTTCTTTAACCTAAACCCAATGTTTTACCCAACCTCTGTCCTAAGCAACAATAAACCTGCAATTTTTTCTGTGTAGGTATTTATTTAAGCAAGGATACGTTTGATGAATATGTTACGATTCGAAAATGAGATGTTAGTTTTTATGAGTGGCATTCTCTTTATCTCCAAAAGTTGTGGGTTTTACAGCTTTGCACACCGAGGGTTGAACTGGACGGTTAATGTAGTTTGCTGTTTTGTATTTTATTAGGAAGCCTTAATTCTAGGAAGGCTAATTTTTTAACCCTTAAATTTCCACATATAGAAATGGGTAGAGAAGGTTAGAGAAGTGTAATTTTGTAAACACAACATCTCTATTGGTGAGTTCACTATTCATAGTGCTGTACTGGGAAAAATCTACCAAAACCAGAGCTAGTTCCTGTCTGTTGCAAAAACACTACAAAACACACAAACTCATCCTCTGCTTCTAATATACTAGTGCAGAGAAAAACCACCCACACTCAGCTAGGTCTGGCGGTCTGTAAACAGATGCTTAATTTAGCCTCTGGTTTTGAGGTTTGTGCGCTTGTCGTTTGGTCTGGCGGAGTAGTGATATCACGATTTCAGCCTGCAGTGTGTTCACTGGTTATCCTGCTGCACTTCTGCAGCCACAAAGTGAGTCCTGCAGAACTCAGACAGAGCTGCAAGGTCGCCGGAACTGATATCAATTTACAGTCTGTGGCTGTGTGAGGTTTTCCTAGGTGAACGCAAGCTCAGA
This sequence comes from Crenichthys baileyi, assembly GCA_036173005.1. Taxonomy (NCBI): domain Eukaryota; kingdom Metazoa; phylum Chordata; class Actinopteri; order Cyprinodontiformes; family Goodeidae; genus Crenichthys; species Crenichthys baileyi. The sequence continues at coordinate 315,851 of JAHHUM010000307.1, forward strand.
AGTGTTTTGGTTCCAGAGGTGGGTTGCCATTTATATTTTCTGTAACTGCATATATTCGGTAAATCAAAGCTCCTTGCAGTGTTATTCATTCCCCATTCAGCCTCCTTGATTCAGTGCTTTGCACATTTAGAAACTAGATCTTTTGACCAGTTCATCTTTATAAATCAAGTCAAGCTTAGTTGGATTGGCCGGAGGGGATCTGTGAACATCAGTTCTCATGTTGTGCCACAGATTCTCAGTTTGATTTAGGTCATGACTACTCTTTGATCTAAAACATTGTACTGTACCTATGTCCATACTTTTAATGTCCTTGTCCTGCTGTAGACAGAACCTTCTCCCCAGTCTCAGGGTTTTGCTGTCTCAAACAGGTTTTCAATATGTAGCTCCAACCATCTCCCCTCAGCAGGATGCTGCTACCAACAAAGGAATGGAATATTCAGGGTGTTATGGAGTATTAGTTTCCCTATCAAACAGAGTTTTTCTTGAAAGCCAAAAAGTTAAATTTTGGTCTTATCATCTGATCAGAGCACCATCTTCAGAACTCCTTTTGACTTCCATATTCATTTCCCAACAGTTAGAGTTGTGTGTCTGCAGGCAGTGATTGATGCAGCATGCTGGCAGGAAGTACACTGCAGAGTCAGCAGCACCTCTTTAAATTAATGACTCTGTGGGGAAAGAGAGAAGCATATTGATCAGCTTGAACTTTGAGTTGTGGCAAATAGCTCTCTTAACATCTCTGCTTGTACTCATCTCTGCCCCATCTCCGCTCTCCTCTCCAGGAATCATCCTCACCTTTCTCCTGCCTTTGTGGTGAACCAGGTAACCCAGTGGAGCTCCAGCTCCGGTGGCCCATGGCCTTTGCTCTTCTACAGCTCTGAGCCAAGCTGGCCTCCCCAGCCTCATCGCCGACCCCGGCCCCAGACCCGGGTCCAGACCCTGAGCCAAATGAGGATCTCGCTCACGAAGAGCAGTATGTGAGCGTGGGCGAGTGCAGCCAGCTTGATGCACGTCCCGCGTCACCTTCCTGCAGGGACGCGGAAACCATCACAGGTGCAGTATTTATGGTCCAACAATAAGGCTAATAAAGGGTGAAAAACACGTGGATCAGGAGTGGGTAGCAAGGGGCCTTTTTGCTTTTTGAACTTATTCTGTCAGCACATTGACATCCATCACCAGGAAAAACAAAGTGTTGCAGTCTTCTGAGATTGTTGTCTAAAGGAACATCCCTACTAGTCTGCAGTATGCTGAGATTTTGGTTAGCTTTTGCAAAAGGTAACCTCTAAACAGGTTTGTTTTAAATACAAATGAATACATGTGAAGAAAGGTAAAAATTGGAGCAGAAAATGCTTCTCTGTAAAACATAGTGGTGGTACTATTATGGTTTTAGGCTGTTTTCGTGTATTTGGGTCGAGATGTTGCAATAATGCTAGTGAACTGAACTGGTACATTGAGAACGGTGTCTGTCTGTGATCTAAATTTCACATTAAGGGCACCATACAAGAAGGCATCATCATGGAGAATGAACTGGATCTGCAAGAAAGTAATTCAATGGATGGTGGTGTTTTGCAGTTGCATTGCGTTTGTGTTAGAGCTTGCATTTAATTGTTTTAATAGAAGCTGGAAATTGTTAATTTTTTTAATGGCACGCTATGGATTATATCTAGTGATTGAAGTTAATTTTTACTTTAAAATACAAAAACAATCCAGGTAGAAATGAAGGAGGAATTTTCATTTTAGGCTTTAAAAGATGTATGAAACCAGATTGTGAAAATGCTCCATCTGTAAATATAAATGCAAATGTGCTTTAGGTATGAGAAATAATGAAAAGTATGTTGTTTCTTTAGATATGTACTGATGGTTTATTAACCCTGACACAACCGAACCGTTAAAGCCCTTAAAGGGGCAGTTTGTATTTTTGAGGCATGAATTCGTCTGCAATATTTTCCTTACCTGAAGTAGAAAGATTGCAGTGAGTTTGTAGAAAAGTAAAGAAATAATGAGAGCAGTGGAATGCAAACAATTAGCTAAAAGGTGGAGGTAGAGGGGGGCTTAATTGATCTCATCAATTTAAATAACTCTTACTAAAATGTTCATATTAAATGCTTGTTGTTCAGATTTTGCCTAATTTCACTGCAGAACAATGCTGGTGTGACTTCTCCACATTTATGCGGGTTGGCATTGCAGGCGGCATCCGTCCACTCCATCAGCAGATCCTCACTCCATCAGGATCATATCCAAATAACAGGAAGAAACCTTCAGAAGTTCACTCCTCTCTTGGTGGACCTATGGTTTATTGAAAAAGTTTGCGCCCCTTGCAAAATGTATCTGTTTTTCATTTTTTGTCACACTTGATGTTTCTGATCATTACACAAGTTTTACTATGAGACAAAGACCATCTGACTTCATGCAGTTCTAGAATGACTGGTTTTATTTATTATGGGGAAAAGGCTATCCAAACCGTTGGGGCCCAATGTGAAAAAGTAATTACCCCCTGAACCTAATTGTTGAACCTAGAATCGTATCAATTTAGCTTAAATGGAGGGTTATGACCATGAGTGCCTGTTTAAGGTCGTAAACCACATGATTTCAGCTAGATTTAAGTCCGGGCTTCAAATATGCCACTACAAAACCTTCATTTTGTTTTTTTGTAGCCATTCAGAGATAAAATTGCTGGTGAGCTTTGGATTTTTGTTCTGCTACATAACTCAAGTGTGCTTGAACTTAACATCCTGTACTGATATCCAGGCACTCTCCTTCAGGATTTTCTGGTTTAGAGCAGAATTCATGGTCCCATTGAGTAAAGCGAGTCATCCAGGCCCTCGAGCAGCAGAGTAGCCCCAGATCATCAAAATACCACTGACATGTTTGACTGTTGGTATGATGTTCATTTTCTAACTAACGTGATGCACATCTTCCAAAGATTTCCACTTTTGTCCATTCAGTCCAAAGATTTTTTTCCCCCCGAAGTCTTGGGGATCATCAGGATGTTTTCTGGGAAATGTGACGGGTCTTTTTGTCAGCAGTGGTTTTGACTTTAGAACTCTCCATGGATTCCATTTTTACCCAGGGTGGGTCTTAATTTTTAACCATTAAAAGCACTGTTTCATGTTTTCTCAAACATGTTTAATTGATTAAATTGAACCAAAACAAAGTAGTTAATCAAAGTTAAGGCAGTTAGGTTTTCACTTAGGGCCTGGTTGGTTTGGGTCGTTTCCTATTCCTTTAATGAATGACATCCTCATTTGTAAACTCCTCTTTGTATGTCCTCATGTTAACTTTTTCTGAAAAAGCCAAAAGCAGAAGAAATCTGTATGAGGCCACATACCTTTTTATATTAATTAAACCCATTACCACATTATATATGATCAAGACCCCATTAAGTTCAAGTTTTTAAGAACTGGACCGTTAACCAATACAAAATAACTGCATTTAGTGATATTTAAATATAAACACAGCATGTATTGATGCTCACACAGAAAAATTAACAGTCCCATTTAGAGGTGTGTGAGGTTTGCAAAAGTCCCTATTTAAAGTTTATCGATGATGAAAAACGTTCCGATAATTCCCCATTTCAGAACATTCATACCCTAGTTTGTGTCCTCTGTGTTGTTCAGATGTCTGCAACAGCACTGACCTGCCAGAGTTTGAGATCATCAGTCTTCTGGAGGAGCAGCTGCCGGTGTACCGACTGCGGGCCGACACCGTCTACGGCTACGACAACGATGACTGGCTCCACACTCCTCTGGTGGCCCCAGACGCCATGCTCGACCTGACCACCGAGCAGATTGAAGAGACACTCAAATACTTCTGTAAGTCCGACTGACCGCAGGGGAACATGTACTGGGGTTAAATAGTAAACTGTGAATTCTGAGATTGTCGGGGCTGCGCGGACACAAGTTTCCAGACTGAGTTACACAGTGATGGCCTGATCATACTTTATTTGTATTTTCCTTTAAAGTTTTCTATCGAAATCCTCTGTCAGTTTCCTTAACTGACTACATCTTTACTTTAAGACCATCTTTTCAGATCCTCAAGTTTTAGGTCCAGAGCCCTTTAGGTCCAAGCCCTTCCTTCTGGTAGTTGATAGTAAGGAAGATAGTGATAGTGCTTGCAGGGCTTCATTGACATTAGTTGATACGTTGGCTGCACTGATGCTTTAATTAGTAATGAAAATATAATTATAGAAGTGGGGCATCGTTTGCTGTGGCTTTCTAATGTCAAATATTGCTTTCCAGTATCTGTTGCTAATAAATTTAATTAAGTATGTTACGCAACAACACGTTTTTCACTGAAAATCCTTTTTTTCTAATCTTATTGGTAGTCTGCACTCTACACTTTGTTATAACAGACAGTACCCAACTCCTTCCACAAGATGATGCTACCCTCTGTCCTACTTCCAGTTATGATGTCTGTTTTAAACCAGTTTGTGATTGTGGATCACTTAAGTTACCTTCCCCTTCATCCCTTGCTGTGACATTAGGCAGATTGAATTAGTTTGATCTATTAGGTAATCAATTGGAATTTGACAAGTTTAGAAAGAAACAAAAACGTCCCTATTAGAAAGCTCGTTTTTACATTGTGCTCTAATGCAGTGGCAGCCCGGAGCCCTCTATCTGCAGCACATTAACACATTAAAGTGTGTGTGTGTGTGTGTGTGTGTGTGTAGGTGGCTGTGTGTGTGTGTGTGTCTGGCTGCTATATCACTCACAACAGGGATCTACAACCTTCATAATCCAACAAGCCATTTTAAAACTCACAAAGTCACAAATGCTCCAGTATAAAAATATTTTATGAAAATTTTGATTAATATCTAGATATAGAATATGTGTCATGTTTCAAGAACTGTCATTTTATTTCTATTTTTAGGTTTTAAAATAAAGAAAAACATAAAAAGTACACTTGCATTTAGCCCCCCACAGTCGATACTTTGTAGAACGTTTCACTGCTCTTAAAGCTGCAGTCATTTAGGGCATGTCTCCACCAGCCCTGCACACTAGAGACTAACATTTCTGCACATTTTTCTTTGCAAAAGAGCTTCAAGAATGCCCAGAGAGCATGTGTTAGCAGTGCTATTCATGTCTTGACACAGGTTCTTAATTGAATTCAGGTCAGCACTTTGACTAAGCCTTAACCATTCTTTTGTAGCTCTGGCTGTATGTTTAGGGTTGATGTCCTGTTGGAAGATGAGTTGTTTCCCCATTTTCAACTCCTTTGGAACTTCCAGACAATCCTGGAAGAAAAAGCATGATTTCTTCCAGGATTGTCTTGTATTTACCTCCATTCATCCTTCCATCAACTCTTCGCAGCTTCACTGTCCCTAACGAAGAAAGCAATCCCACAGCATGATGCTGCCTCCAATATCCATAGTGTGTCATAGTTTGTTTTTTTTGATGGACTAAAATGCAGGGAAGAACTCCCGAAGCTCGAGGTTTTCAGGTAAGATGAACAGGGTAGCCAACACACGAGATCGCACATACACATAACATAAGGAACCAGCGGGGAACAACGGAAACAAACGGGCTTAAATACAAAACTGAAAAGCAGGGGGAACCAATGACAAACGTGACAAGACAATCAGGGGAAAACACAGAACAGGTGTCGGCTTGGGGTGCAGGGAGACAGAAAACAAAAGACTAGAGCAGATAATTTAACAAAAACACAAGTTCAAGAACTCAAAACACAAGCAGGTATGACATAGCCCCTCCCTTTAAGGGCGGATCCCAGATGCCCACAAAACAAAAACAAAACAAACATCCGACCAGGGTGGGTGGAGGGGGCCTCGTAAGGAGGGCAAGAACCAAAAACAAAACAACCCAACCAGGGTGGGCGGATGGAGCCTCGGAAGGAGGGTAAGAGTTAGCTGGGAGAGGTAGCAAGTTGGGAAAATAATTTGACCAGAATCTCACCCCTCTTGAATTCTCTCACCATTCCTCCCGCTTGGTCCCGTTGGCTGGTTCTTTCTGTTATAGTTTGGTTTTTTTGATCGACCAAAATGCAGGGAAGAACTCCTGAAGCTCGAGGTTTTCAGGTAAGATGAGTCTTTATTATCCATGGCAGGATACAGACAGGGTAGCCAACACACGAGATCGCACATACACGTAATATAACATAAGGAACCAGTGGGGAACAACGGAAACAAACGGGCTTAAATACAAAACTGAACAGCAGGGGGAACCAATGACAAACGTGACAAGACAATCAGGGGAAAACACAGAACAGGTGTGGGCTTGGGGTGCTGGGAGACAGAAAACAAAAGACTAGACCAGGTAATATAACAAAAACACAAGCAGGATGAGATATTCCAGGTGATATTCCAGTGTTGGTCCATTTTGAAAAATACGCTTACGGTGGTGCAGTTGTTAGCACTGTTGCGTTTACACAAGAAGATCCTGGGTTGGAATCTTGGCCCAGGGTCTGTATTTAGTTTACATGTTGTAACTACGCATGCATGGGTTCTACACACGTGGACAAAATTGTTGGTACCCCTCGGTTAATGAAAGAAAAACCCCATTGGTCACAGAAATAACTTGAATCTGACAAAGGTAATAATGAATAAAAATTCTATGAAAATTAATAAATGAAAGTCAGACTTTCCTTTTAAACATGCTTCAACAGAATTATTTTAAAAAATAAACTCATGAAACAGGCCTGGACAAAAATGATGGTACCCTTAACTTAATGTTTTGTTGCACAACCTTTTGAGGCAATACTGCAATCAAACGATTCCTATAACTGTCAATGAGACTTCTGCACCTCTCAGCAGGTATTCTGGCCCACTCCTCATGAGCAAACTGCTCCAGTTGTCTCATGTTTGAAGGGTGCCTTTTCCAGACGGCATGTTTCAGCTCCTTCCAAAGATGCTCAATAGGATTTAGGTCAGGGTTCATAGAAGGCCACTTCAGAATAGTCCAATGTTTTCCTCTTAGCCATTCTTGGGTGTTTTTAGCTGTGTGCATTGGGTCATTATCCTGTTGTAAGACCCATGACCTGCGACTGAGACCAAGCTTTCTGATACTGGGCAGCACATTTCTCTCTAGAATCCCTTGATAGTCTTGAGATTTCATTACATCCTGCACAGATTCAAGACACCCTGTGCCAGATGCAGCAAAGCAGCCCCAGAACATAACAGAGCCTCCTCCATGTTTCACAGTAGGGACAGTGTTCTTTTCTTCAAATACTTCATTTTTCCATCTGTGAACATAGAGCTGATGTGCCTTGCCAAAAAGTTAAATTTTTGTCTCATCTGTCCATAGGACAGTCTCCCAGAAGCTTTGTGGCTTGTCAACATGTAGTTTGGCAAATTCCAGTCTGGCTTTTTCATGATTTGTTTTCAACAATGGTGTTCTCCTTGGTCGTCTCCCATTAAGTCCACTTTGCCTCAAACAACGTCGAATGGTGCGATCTGACACTGATGTTCCTTAAGCTTGAAGTTCACCTTTAATCTCTTTAGAAGTTTTTCTGGGCTCTTTTGTTACCGTTCATATTATCCGTCTCTTTGTTTTGTCATCAGTTTTCCTCCTGCGGCCTGGTCCAGGGAGGTTGGCTACAGTCCCATGGATCTTAAATTTCTGAATAATATGTGCAACTGTAGTCACAGGAACATGAGGCTGCTTGGAGATGGTCTTATAACCTTTACCTTTAACATGCTCGTCTATAATTTCCTTTCTAATCTCCTGAGACAACTCTTTCCTTCGCTTCCTCTGGTCCATGTTGAGTGTGGTACACACCATGTCACCAAACAGCACAGTTACTACCTGTAGCTCTATATATAGGCCCACTAAGTGATAACAAGAATGTAGACACCTGTGATGCTAATTAATGGACACACCTTGATTTAACATGTCCCTTTGGTCACATTATTTTCAGGGGTACCATCATTTTGTCCAGGTCTGTTTCATGAGTGCATTTTTCAAAATAATTCTGTTGAAGCATGTTTGAAAAGCAATGTCTGAATTTCATTTGTTAATTTTCATAGAATTTTTATTCATTATTACCTTTGTCAGATTCAAGTTATTTCTGTGACCATCGTGGGTTTTTCTTTCATTAACCGAGGGGTACCAACAATTTTGTCCACGTATCTGGGTACTCCGGCTTCTACCCACAGTCCAAAAATGTGCATGTTAGGATAATTGATCTCTCTAAATTGCATTTAGGAGTAGGAGAGATGAACCTGTCCAGGTTGGTCCCTCGGTATGCACCAGCCCCCCCAGCAAACCTGTAAAGACAAGCAAGTGTAGATGATGGATGGAAGTTCATTTTCGGCTCATCTGACCAGAGAACCTTCTTAAACATTTTGCTCAATATGATTTGCATAAAAACTGCAAATTAGACTGTTTCCAACAATTGCTTTCTTTTGTGGAGTGCACAATTGATAGTACATGAGCTGTGGGTCTTTGTAGCTCCTCTAGAGTTACCGTCATTGGATTAATGCTCTTTTTGCCAGACCAGTCAGTATAGTTCGATGGCCATGTTTTGGTAGGTTAGCAGTCGCACCATACTCTTTTCTTTTTTGTTTTATTTAGGAGTATCAGAGTAAAGGGATATTAACCATGTATTATTTCCTTTCACTTAACTGTTATGCACCACTTTGTGTTGGTCTGTCACATAAAATCCCAAAAAATACATTTGCGTTTTTGGTTCTAAGAACATGTGAAAAAGTTCAGTACTTTTTGTCAGGTACTATAGGAGAGATGTAGGAGTTCCACACTGCAGCCTACCTCTGTTTGACCCCAATAGACGATAAGGATTTCGGCCGTCTCTCCACCTCCCTCACGTTCGCTGTCATCCATGTGGGCGGAGGGTAATAGGGTTTCTGAGGCCACATTTGCTGCTGAGCAGTGGCTCTGAGAAAGAGGTAGAAAGTGAATGGATCAGGATTTGGACCCTTGGTTGTCACAACACCTTTGATCATTGTGAAACAAATGGAAGACCTGGATAGCAGGAGCGGGATAGAGGGACTAGTTAAATAAGAATGTGCAGTGAGGGGCTGGTACTGTAAGGAAGCTCAGGAAGGTAAAGTGTGTTTTTATAATACTGTTCCTGGTTTTGTTCGTGACTTTTAGCTGCAAGACTTTGTGCAGATTATGGTGGGACGTTTGCAACAGCAGCTTGTTTCTGTTTCTTTTTTTTTTTTTCAGAGTGATCTATCGAAAGTCTGACTTTGATCTGTTGTGACCCCTGATTATCCATTGGTCTGTGGTTCATTTAAACCTGAACTAGTAAAAGAATATAGTTAAAACATTGCTTCCTATCTTTATTTAAAAAAAACCCCAACTTTCTAGATCTGCCTTAATTAAATAGACTTGTGCTGGTTTTAATACTGACAGTATTACAGAGGCTTACCATAATGCATTCAATAACTCTCTTCAGCATGTCATCGATCTCAGCTCTGAAGTCGATAAGATGAGACACCCCAGGGCAGCAGAGCCATCAGTGTGCAGGATGGAAAACAACTCCCTCCACTTTAGCTTTGATTCCCATCCATATTACAGCTGATAGAGGTGCTGCATCCTATACATGACGCATCAATTCCAGCCTACGTGCGTTTGTGTGTTACGTAAACAGGCTCCATATGGACAAGCTCTCCCGTACCCCAGCTTATTGTAGGCGGTGAGAGGAGATGTTCCTGAAGTTAGCTGATTACTTCCTTTTCCCTCTCCTGCTTCCCATTCTCTTTGATTCGTGCATGTTTGCCGCTACTTTCACACTGCTTTGTGTCTCCACAGTGCTATGCGCAGACAGAGTGGGCCAAATGACGAAGACCTACAATGACATTGATGCTGTCACACGTCTGTTGGAGGAGGTAAGACTGAGTTTTTTTTCTCGTGTTTGTTAGTTTGATTCAAAGCTGCTTTGATAGTTACCGTTGAAACCAGATATGTATATCGATTGTTTAAAAAGAAACATCTTGTTTCTCACTGTCTGAAATCAAATCAGACTAAACTTTTCCTGTTTTAGGTCAGTTACAATAACTATATTTTTTCTGTTTTGATAATTCATGCTTATTTCTCTAGTATTTTGGTGGAATTACCTTTTAAATTGTACACTCAAGTCAAACGTTTTGAGTCTCCTTCCAGAAGCTTCTCACAGCAGTTTGCTCCTGACAGAACTGTTGTAACTGAGTCAGGTTTGTAGGCCGCCTTAGTTGCACACACATGTTCAGCTCTGCCCACAAACTTTCAGAGATCAGAACTTTGTGTTGGCCAATCCTAAACATTTGGAGCACCGATTTTCGCCAAGCTTTAATTTACTTACCGATAATCTTCAGATGATGCTTCAATACATAAAGCTCTTTTTTATGTTGCTGTCTATTTTATGGACTACATCAGACCGCCCTGCAGCAAACACCCACGTAACATGATACTGCCACCCCCGTGCTTCACATTGAAACACATTCATGAACACCATGATGGCTGGACACTTCCATGGTGTTTATACTCGTTTGTAACTGTTTAAAGAGATTATCGTGACACTTAAACAGATCTAGAAATTATCTAAGGTTAAACCAGTTCTCTGCCAGATATCAGGAGTGATTTAGTTTTATTTTTCCAATGATGTCACACAAGGAAGCAGTGATTGAGGTGTTGCCTTAAAATACATCCACAGGTCTGTGTCCACTGAAATCAAATGTTGTGGACCTATCAGAAATTTTTAAAACCATGACATCATCATCTGGGCTTTCCCAAAAGTTTAAAAGGATAGAATTTGTGGAAATTAAAGCAAAAAAATATGTGAAGAATTATTACTTATTATTGTGGTGTTTAATAAGTAGAAATAATTTTGATAACCTCAACTGATCTAAAACGGAAAACGTTTAGTCTGACAGTGAACAAAAATAATTGTCTTTTTATTGCGCATTTAAAAATATTTGGTCCAAACTGTGCTCAATAACTCTTATTTTATCTGCCCTCCCTCTAATAGAAAGAGAGAGACCTGGAACTGGCTGCAAAGATCGGCCAGTCTCTTCTCAAGAAGAACCGAACTCTGACTGAACAGAATGACTACCTGGAGGAACAAGTGGGGCAAATCACAGAGGAGGTCTGTACAAATACATGCTGGTCTTAATCACCTAGAATTAGGTTGGGCCAAGTTTTCAGAAGAACATTTGTCGTCCACCAGGTTGCCCAGCTTCACCATGAGCTTAACCTGAAGGATGAGCTGCTGCAGTTTTACACCAACGCAGCTGAAGAGTGTGAGGACGACTCCACCGGTTCCCCCACGTCAGCATCCACTATTTGCTTTCCCTTTGACTGTAGTAGCACTTTAGACCTGTACAGCTCCAATGTATTTAAACTTTCCATTAATGGAGCCAGATCTTCTTGTAATAGCTGTTTTTTAATCGCTTTGGCAATCCTTACTCTTTATTATGGGGACCATGCCATAACAATGGGATTTTATTGATTTAATCAAGAAGGAGAGGGAATAAGGGAACAGATGGTAGAGCTTTATTGGGTTTCATGATTATTGGATGGAAAGGTTCTGAGCACCTGAGGGTTCTGTGTCTGTAGGCAAATAACATGGCAGACTTAAAATACACATAAATGTAATGAATTGACCTTCAGGTATTAAAGCAAATTTGGATGTTGCTGTATATATCTTTGTTCTTCTTTACATGATTAAGAGGTTAAATGGAGGGATGTGGAGGCTGAGTGGGAAGAAGACTGGTTCTGAAAAGGGATGAGTAGGAAGAGAAGGATAACAAGGGATCAGAAGGAGGGAGACTATATAGGAATTACTCTGTTTATTTGTTTCCTTCTCCAAAGGGGTAAAAAGAGTAAAGCAGAAACAGCTTCAGGAGTCTTTCTTAGTGACACACTTCAGAGGAAACTCAAAGAGCTGGAAGAGGAAAACCTGTCACTCCGCTCAGAGGTGCAACATAGTGGGCTTATCTAATCGCTGAATGCACATGTAAGACACACAACTGAACCTTTGTCTGATCATGATTTCTGCGCAGGCCAGCCATCTGAAGTCAGAGACGGAAACGTATGAAGAAAAGGAGCAGCAGCTTGTCAGTGACTGTGTTAAAGAACTACGTACGTTTTGTGTCACCCCCACTTTCTGTGTGTGTTTGAGAGTTCTTGCCACTTTGCAACACTTTGCACGTCTATTTTTTCTCTAACAACCTATTATCCAGGGCTGTCCAGTCTACAGATCGCTGCCATCGCTGAGGAGCTGGCTCGGAAAACCGAGGATGCTTCCCGTCAGCAGGAGGAGATCACACACCTCCTCTCTCAGATAGTAGATCTGCAAAAGAAGGCTAAATCTGTGAGAGTGCCGGTGCAGACACATTTCAAATCCACATGTTGTTTCTTAAATATTGTAATCCTCAAACTGCTGAATGTGTGTGCAGCTGGCAGTTGAAAATGAGGAGCTATCTCAGCACCTAATAGCAGCAAAGGATGCCCAGAGGCAGCTTACAGCAGAGGTAACTTTCAGCTTTTTGCAATCATACTTTGGTTATTATAAACAGCTTGTAAAAAGAAAACTGAATATGAGAACTTTAACATAACAGCTGCAGGAGTTGGAGGAGAAATACTCAGAGTGTATTGAGATGCTGCATGAAGCTCAGGAGGAGCTGAAGAACCTGAGGAACAGAAGCTACCCTGGTGGAACTCCCCGACGCTATCACCCGCTGGGACTCTATCCAATGGTGAGGAGGTGCATGCGTGTGTATGTCTGCAGATGAGCGAACATCATCAGTCTTTTCCTTAAAGAGTCTCAATCATTCAGGATTCTCTGGCAGCGGAGATCGAGGGAACGATGAGGAAGGAGTTGAGTCTGGATGATCCTGAGAGTGAAGAACAGAAGTACGTATGATTTGATTACTTCCCTCTGTTTACATTTTTTGTGAGAATGTCAGTAGACAGAATGAGACACTTGTATTTGCAGGATCCACCGGAAGCGAGTGTTTCAGACGGTGAAGAGCGTAAACCAAACGGTCCATCAGCGCTCTCTGACTCCGACCAACTCCAACATCCCAGGTTCCAACCAGTCGCTGTCGACTCGGACTTCCCCCCAGTCCAGCGGTCTCTCCACACCTCACTCCACTATGTTTGCTGGCGACATCAGTGGAGACAGTGTTGCCTTTGACAACCGGACACAGAGCATCCTCATGGAGACGGCATCCAATCAGGACAGGTAAATAGAAGCCTGCGTTAGAGAGGAAGCTGAGGCAAAACTAGTGATCTCATGTTTATGTGTTGTTTGGTCTCTGTCAGCAGTTTAGAATGCAGAGAGAAAAAGGTGAGTGGGGCTGAGGACCTGCGCTTGGCCCTGCGCCGCCTGTCTCTGCGCCGACAAAACAACCTGAGCGAAAGACGCTTCTTTGAAGAGGAGAGAGAGCGTCGGCGCGGAGGAGTAAATGGCGCCCTCGACCATGAGAACGTGCTGACCCCTTCGGACAGCATCATGTCGCTCGGAAACCTCCACCTGTGGGCCTCCCGGGGGCCTTACCTCCCAGACAAGCTCCAGATCGTCAAGCCGCTTGAAGGTGAGGGGGGAAGAGAGCGTGGAAGCAGCTGCAAAGCAGGCATGAGCTGGGAAGGCGAGCACCACTTGGGGGTCGGAACCAAGAAAGGGAGCGAGGGCCGGCAAGGGCGAATACTTGAAGGGGAAAGGGTGTGGGGGTGGGCCAAGAGGACTATAGCAGGGGTAGAGCGGGAGAGAGGAAGAAGGTGGGCCAGAGATCGAGCCGGCGGCAGGAAGAGGAGTGCAAAAGAAAAGGAGAGGCCTATGCCACTGATGCTTTTTAACTCCTTCTGGTCTCTTATGCATCACCACAAATATGGCAGCTATTACAAAGAGCCACAACCCAGAGGGTGGCTGTAGGCACACACTCACATACACACACATGCATCACTAAACAATGGGAAAAAGTGTGGGGGGTATCAGATCATTTATTGTTTATTAAATCATTTTAACCTGTAAAGAACTAAACGTAGAAAAGTGCACAGTGTGGTAACCTCTCCATTAAATATGTGTTTATTTTTCTTTAATGTGTCATTGTTTTACTGTGAAGAAGCTCAGAGCAGCATTTTATTATTGACCTTTTCAGCATTGATTAAACCATAGAGCTGCTGCTTTAGGTGCTGTGCTGCTCTCTGCTGGTAGCAAGAAGTCATATTTAACACAAAAGTGTGGCATGACCTTAGACCCCATTCATTCTGATATTATACAAGCACCATTGCATTTTTTATTATATAACATTCCAGACCACTGTTACTGTACATTTTATATGCACGTATTGGACACATACAGGGATGTTTAAAAGTTTATGTACACTCAAATATTGTCCTGTTGAAACACCGAACTGTATCCAAGTTTCAACAATTTGACCTAAACTATCACCCTCAATTGAATGAAAATTGCTTGGAATGATTAGAAACAATCCAGGACCCACAAAGGCTCAAGCTGGGTCTGATCTAGAACATGCAGGAACATCTCTCTGTCCACAGTGATGCCAGTTTTACTTTTTCATGGACTGATAGCCAAGAAAGAAGGGCCTGCTCTTCAGCTGACTTAGATTTGCAGCTGCCCTAACAGACAAGTCAAACATCTTCTGGTGAGCAGTTTTATAGAGAAGACTGAGCTAATTAACTTTGATGACAGGAAGAATGTTTGGAGGAGTCAAGGTGAGGCTTTCAAAGCTAAAAGCAGTGTACCAACTGTCAGGCATGGTGGTGGTAGTGTCATGCTTTGCTGTTATTGGAGATTGCAAAAAGTGGGTAGAATAATGAAGTATTAGGACTACCTCCAAAGTCTTCAATTTCACCTCAAAGCCACAGCTTGATGTTTAAAACTTGGACACAGTTGGGTGTTCCAGCTGGACAATGATTCCAAACACACCTTAAAACAGCTTTTGAAATGCTAACAGGTTTTCTGAATTACCTCTGCCAAAGTCCTAATCGGGTTAGAAACTTCAGAACTATGCTGAAATTCGGTCATTGTGCCAGAAACCAAACCAGTATAAATGACTGGTTGTATTTGAGTCTGTGTGTGTAATGTTGGCTATTATAGAGATTGATTTGAAAGAGTTAAAACTATATTCACACCTATACACCCAGTCCTTTTTTAATTCAAAATGTATTTCTTGGTTAAATTGCCAAATGAAAGATCCAAATAAAGTTTTCAAATCTCAAAATGAGATTTAATCCCTTGATCAGTACATGCAAACCACTAAAGGACACACATAATAGGTATGTACATATATACATAGACATGTTTAGATTTCTAATCAATTTTGTGATTTCCTCTGGTTTTCTTGTTTTTCATGCTTCCATGTTCACTCTGTCATTTCTTGTCAGTTTTTCTTTATTTTGTTAATAAACTTATTGTCTCTGTCTACTTTTCGCTTCCATTTCACTTCATTTTTATAATTTGTTTGTTTTTCTTTCTGTTTGCCATATTTCCAACCTCTCTTCACATCTAGCTATTCTCATCATGTACATTGTTAATATAATCTTATCATTAAATATATGAACATTTTTTGGTTTATTTTTGATGATTTAGCAGATACTGTAAATATCAAAGTACCCTACATGATCTGCAAACACATTTTTGTAATAATGTTGGCATGGTAGAACTGTGCTAAATTGCAGGTCATAAATACCAGTTTAATGCTGCACATGGTACATGGAACTGCAATGGCAAAAAATCATAACTGAAGACTTTTATGATGAATAAAGCCGTTCAAGTAAATTATTTGATACCCTGAGAGAGTGCAATGCTATTTTATCTCTTTTGGAGTAATGGAAATATTCCTTCAGCTGATTATATTTGTAAGGTACTGCAGTTCTGTTCGTGTCTGTCCAACAGGCTCGGCCATCTTGCACCAGTGGCAGCAGCTAGCGCAGCCTCACCTCGGTGTGATCCTGGATGCCAGGCCAGGGGTCGTGCCAAAGGGCTACAGGCCCCTTGAGCTGGAGCTGGAACAGGTATGAGTGGCAGGAAAATGCAAGTGTTTTTCTTTGGAGGTCGGTGTATCCCAGTTATAAAGATGGTAGTTGAAACCAGTCTGCTGTAAACTGGTTATATTTTCTTTAATGTATAAAATTGTCCAGGAATCACTTCCATCCATCAACTCGGAGTGGCTTCCCTATCCCTACAGAGGAAAAGCAACATGCTGCCACCACCATGTTTCACCATGGCGATGATCTGTTCAGGGTTATCTGCAGTGATATTTGTTGGCCACACATAGGATTCTACTTTCAAGGCAAAACGTTCAGTTTTGGGTCTCATCTGACCAGAGCTCCTTTGTACACCTTTGCTATGTCCCCTATATGGCCTGTGCCAAACTGTTGGAAGGACTTCTTGTGGCTTTCTATCAACTATTGTTTTCTTGCTGCTGCTCTTTCATGAAGGCCATGAGGAGTGCATGACTAATATTTGTCCTGTTGACAGATTTTTCCACCTGAGTTTTGGATGTCTTTTTCTCCTCCAGAGCTACCATGGTCCTCTTGGCTGTTCTGCTTGCCAGCCTGTCAGTTTAGGTGAATGTGTTTATCGGCTACCATGTGTGCCACAGTCTTTTTGATTTTCAGACGATAGACTGAACAGTTCTTTTTTAGAGGTTCAAATCTTGGGATTTTTGATACCCTAACCATACCTTAAACTCATCCTGTCTGCCTTGTTCCTTGGTCATCAAGATCCTATTTTTTCACTAACGTTCTCGGAGAAAACTCTGCAGCCTTCGCAGAGCAGCTGCATTTATACTGAGATAAAAATACACAACGGTAGGCTCTGTTTACTAAACTGGTATCTTCTGAATGTGAATGTTCAAAGGGTATGAATACCTTTTTAACACACTGTAAAACATTGTTAAAATATTTAGAAAGTAGAATTTACCTTAATTTGCTAAACACCCTGCGCAATGTGGCTGTTCTGATTTAAAATGTGGCTCCTCAGGTGTACCCATGGGGCGGTTTCGAGGAGGATGATCCAGGAGAGCAATACTTCCAGAATCTGCCCACCTCCTCAACCACTGCTTCACCAGCTGTGCCCCCCATGTCCAGCACGGGGGATGCCTACCTCAGGCAGCCTCTAGGCAGCCTCGGCCCTCACTCTCCACCTTCTCCATCCCCTTCACCACATCTTAGCAATACTGATGCACTGGGTGAGGACGAACAGAACATTTATGGGAAGGAAAAGAATTGGTTGGACACTGACCCAGCCAATGTGACATATTCCTTTTTTGTTTTTTAATTGATGCAGCAAGTGAAAGGTCTTCAAAAATGTGTAAAAACCTACCATTTATCGAATAGGAAACTTCAGAACAACTGTTGCTTTAACTAGTGTAGTTGTATCGCTAAAGAGCACACGTTAATTCATATTGTCAAATATGTCAATGTTTATTGATGCTCTCATGGAACCAACAGTGGAAAACAGTAAAAGAAGCAATTAAAAGTCAACTATTATTTTTTGGGGTTTGTAAACATCATCAGTTCATTTTTATTTCATTGTCATGATAAACCACAATTTCTATCACAATAAAATAAATTCATGTTAACAATCACATAACATTCAATAATTCTATAATTGCCCATTCCTAACTCTAAGCATTCAGCATGCTGAGGTGAGTGGATCTTCATTAGTGTAGACAGAGTTTTTGCATAGCCTAGCATGAGATTAGGTAATGTTACTAAGCTATCGGGTAGGTGGTTCGACATTTGTGTTCCATTGACATAAATTTCCTAGTATTGATTTGATATTTATAAGGTATATGTGACTTTTCTAATGTCTTGCCCCAGTTTCAACATGTCCAAAAACAAAATCGGTGGCAGTTTGGCTTAGTTGGTGATTGCATTATGTTTGCTAATATATCAAATGCATAGAAATGCGATTCAGGAGCGACTTTAACTTAAAACCAGGTATCGTGTGCTATTGAATGCAGTATATATGTAACTGTGTGATGGGGGTATAACACTGAAAACAAGCTATAAATGTAGTGCAGGAGTTTTAGACATTACGTCTAATCAACTTCAAGCCTATGGAAATGAGGGTTTTCTGTCTGTTTTGGTTCTGATATCATGTGTAGTTGCACTCCAATCTGGATGTGAACTTGGAAGTGGATAATCCCTTTATATGCATATGAAGTTAGACTCACTTGAGGAAGTTTCAGTAATCAATTAAAGTAACAAAGTCTCTCAGTACCAAATGTTCAGTAAATACAGCCTGAAACTTTATCATGGATTTTAAAAATGAACTTGTCTGTGTTTTTGTGATTTCTAGCTGCATACTATCCAGGAAAATGCATGGCCCACACCAGCTCTACTTACACCTTTACAACATGTCGGATCCTCCATCCAACAGATGAGCAGACGCGGGTCACACCAAGGTAAGAGACGTCCTCTGCTGATGTTACAGTTGATAATACAGTTACGCCCGAAATTCTTACTACTGCTGGCAGATTTAGATTTTAGGTTACTTACATTCAATTAAGAAGTTTGTTTCTGATAGAAAACATCTCTCTAAAGATAATAACACAATGTAAGAATCTCAGTTTCTGCACGATTCCACTGGTATTTTGACAGTTCATCTTTGGCAATAAGCTCCAAGTCATTGAGGTTGAAAGGCTTGCTTGCCATCACCCTAATTTTTAGCTCTGTCTGCAGATTCCTGTCAGATTAAAGTCAGTACCTTAGCTCGGCCACTCCAGAAAGTTAACATGACATCCAGTCAGAAGAAACATGTTGGCCAAATTAAAAGCTTATTTTGCACCTAAACGTGCCAGGGGTATGAGTAATTTTGGGCTTAACTGCACATGGTCCACATTCTCTGTATGTATCTACAAATTGTAAATTGAGTGAAGTGGCAAAGTTTTCTTTTTCTGCTAGAATGCACATAATGTCCTTTTATAATCCTAATAATGATCAAGAGTTTGGCTTCCAGACAATGCTCCCTGTCTTGTTTAAATGATGTATTCTCCTAAATAATTTACTGAACTGATATGTCAATGCAGTTTAAACACAATGTGCACCCTAATGTAATTACCGGTATGCTGATTTGTATTGTGTTTCGCCAACATTTAGTTGGTTTATAATGTATGCTGACGTTTACATTTATTCAGCTGCAGCATGGGCTTTTAATGCAGCTCGTCTGAAGTTTTATTCCTGTTGTTGTCATTCCTGCTAGTCTAAACCCCGTCCCTGCATCCTCCTCCTGTGTAATGACCAGCTGTCTGAGGGGTACTCCTGCTGCTACTCCCTGCACTCCTCGCAGGCTCAGTCTCAGGCCCTCTGAATCATCGACCAACCTCAGGCAAGGCACCACACGATCCCATCTAAAAACTGCATCTAACTCTTGGTGCAGTGCCCTGCAGTTTTATATGATAGAGCAGCGCAAAAACGTATATGTTTTTGACATTTAATGGAAAATGACGTGGTCTCACGTTACTCTGATACCCTTCGATATAATCCAGGGCAACCAATTGCTTCAGAGTTTACCATAATATTAGTATAAATCTAGCTTTTGTGTGAAGGCCTCAGAGGTATGTTGGAGAATGTCCGTGAACAAAAAGCAAGCAACACGCAAGCAGCAGGTAGGTCAGGGAGAACGTTGGAGAGCGTGGAGAAGGTCATGGTTAATCTGGAGAAGTTCCTGAAATCTGCAGGTGGGAGAAAACTAGTAATGCGCATGACCCTGAACATACCATCCCCGTGATGAAACATAGTATTAACTCAGGGAAATTCAAAAAACATTTTCTTTCCACTTTAAAGTTATGCAGTACTTTGTGTGGCTCTATCACATGAAATCTCAATAAAATGTTGTGGTGACAAGCCAACAAGAAGAATATTTCTGCAAAGTAATGTAAATTAATCTGTGTCTGAAATGAATTATTTAATACTTAGTTAATGCGACTGAAGGTGAAATATTTCTTTATCATCCTTTGATTCTTGTTTGTGTAGAGATGGAACACGCACCACCAGCACTTCCCTGGGGTTAGTGCGCCTCCTCCAGGAGAGAGGGATCTCAGCAGCCATGTATCACCAGAGCCAGGGCCTTGAGTACAGTCAAGGTACCGGAGGAGTTCTGTTCAGCACTTCAATTGCCCCAAACAGAGCATCCAACGCAGAACCCCTGCGCCCCGCGACCCCTCCAAATTCCCCAACTAGGCCAGGTCTCTCAGCTGCCCCAGCCTCTGAGGGCTTTGACTTCAAGAGCCCGTCTTATGACAACTTTCTGGCTTCCAAACCAGCACGCTCCATCCTGAAGGAAGTAACGGGGATAAGAGGCAGGCAAAGAGCGAGGGACTGTGAAAGCCAAACGGACGTCAGCGTGGTTGTCCACAACCTCAATCTGCTGGACAAGGTTAAGCGGCTAGGTGTGGCTGGAGGCAGGGCAGCAAGTCCAAGTCCCCTCCTGGGACCTCTGGGGGGTCTCCGCAGGTCTGGGTCCCCTTTTGGACCGGATGGAATGAGAAGGAACAGGAGTTATCCAGCCATGGTTGGAGCCAGCATGGCCATGAAAGCTCCTGGGCCCCAGGAGTAGTCTGGACTGCTGCTGGCTGTAAGGGTAGAAACAGGACTGACTGCTGAGCGGTCACCTATGGGTATTATCCACCAACAACGTTGCACTCTCTACTGCAGTTCTACTTGAATTTTATCTGCACTGTAATACTAATTTAACAGGTGATTGATCCTTGAATTAAAAAAAATACTTAAATAGGTAAAAGTATATAGTCTCACATATATAATACCTACATTTCAGCCGTGCAATGAATCAGCAGTTTTCCTTTTTTGCCCCCGGATTTCAAAACTGTCTCTCAATGGAACTGTATGATATCAGGGAGCTGAACAATCACATTTCAAAAGGTTATGATTCTATTCAAGGAATCCCCAGGAACCTTTTATTACTAGTTTTTCTATATAGAATTTGGCTTAAAGGGATAGTTGAAATTTTTGATGTGGGGGTTCTGGTCAGAGGTTATGACCAATAAAGCAATTGTGTAGTTATCTCCAGCAGGTCATCTCTGTTTCTAAGCACACAACATTCCGTGCATCCTTACTCAGCTTCTTCAGCTGGGTGCCTCTTCAGCAGTCATTCATGTGGTTTCTCCTTTAAAGCAACTATCCTGTATCTTCCATACATCATCAAGGTTTTCCTAATCTCTATCAAAACCCCCTAGAACAGTTTCCCTGGAGGAAGAGAGGCCACTAACATGTGCCCGGGTTTCCTTGACCATGATTACTTTCTTAGTGTTTTCCCTTAGATGAAACAAAGAGAGCAATTGGAGATTTCCAACATCTTAAAACATCTTAAGCCAAGACATGTCTTTGGCTTTTGATCAGATATCAGATGTTTGGGGTTTTTTCCAATGCCCTGTGTTTTCTGCCTTACAGATTTCTTCTGTTTTTGTTTTTTGTCACGCTTAAATGTTTTAAATCATCAAACAAATGTTAATGTCAGACAAAGATGACCTGATTAAACACACAATGCAGTTTTCAACATGGCCCTTGATGAAGTAGTAATTGCCCCCTAAACCCAATAACTGGTTGTGCCACCCTTGGAGGCACAAAGTGCCATCAAGTGTTTGCGATAGCTGACATTGAGTCTTCTACATTGCTGTTTTTTTTCTTTGCATTATGTTGGAACATCTTGGCTTGTTTAAGCATTTCAATCAGATGCTCTTTGACTAGGCCACTTCAGAATCCTTCATTCCCTTTTGATTTTTTGGGCGGTTCAGAGGGGCACTTGCTGCTTTGGATTGTTGTCCTACTGCATAACTCAAATGAGCTTGAATTTAAGCTAATGAACTGACTGCTGGACATTCTCCTAATTTGTTACATTTAAATTTGGTTTGGATAATAATTGAAATCACCATTTAAAAACAGCTTTTTGTATTTAATAACGTAATCTTTGTCTTATGTAAAATTTGTTTGATATAAAAAATTGAAGTCTGTTAGAAAAGGGAAAGAACAAGAAATCTGCAATGGGGAAATAACCGGTTTTCACTGTACAGTGACAGACTATGGTAGTCCAAATTCCATCACAATGACATGTTGAGTTAATCTAGCCAGGTTAACTTGTTCAATGCAAAGTTAATGTGGTGTCAAAACAAAACTTCTGTACATAATAGATTGATTCTGTGTCCCTGATTTGTACCCTGTCATACTTGTCAGTCAGTTTCTTTGGTTGGATGTATTAAACAGGTTCTGGTTTGTTTGTGTTTAACTTGTGAGGTTTATGTTACACACTATGGATCAACTGGGTCTTCTGAATACATAATTATAGACTTCTCTGTTAATAGCCTATGCTAAGATAAGTTATTTTCTGTAGGTA
The DNA here is from genome assembly GCA_036173005.1 of Crenichthys baileyi. Taxonomy (NCBI): domain Eukaryota; kingdom Metazoa; phylum Chordata; class Actinopteri; order Cyprinodontiformes; family Goodeidae; genus Crenichthys; species Crenichthys baileyi. The sequence continues at coordinate 338,126 of JAHHUM010000307.1, forward strand.
AGAGACTGACTGGTCAAAACCTCTTCACAGAATCCCACCTTCAAAAAAAGTTATCCATTCTATAGTTATGCCAAAAGCTTATGAAATATTACAACCATTATTATTCTTTGGAGTACTGTAGCTTAATACTACTGACATATCTTTAGTTCACAAAGCTATGCAGCTGCAGATTCTCAGCTCCACAGTGAGGCCTCAACACCGGCCTAGCGCTTTGAAGACCCCACCAATCCAATGTTCAGCTTATAATTTACTTTTAGTTGCATTTTGTGTTTATGGTTAGGATTAGGGGCTCTGAAGGGAGAGCAACTATTTCCATACATATATAAACTGGAAAAGGCCTGGGAGTGTCACTGCTAGCACGTTTGCATGCTAATTTTAGGATGTAGCTCACAGGGCTAAATGCTTACAGAATTATTAAAAAAGAGACATTTTTTTAATGTAACTTTAGTTTATATAACAAGGTGAACCAACACACTAGAGCAAAACTATAGTCACATCCACTAACACTCCTGCTTCGGAGGCTGAGTCTGCTGGCTAGATGTAGTACTCCCACTCTCAAATCCATAAAATCCCACACACATCCAGACAAGTGCACTCCAACTGTTTGGCTTTCTCTAGTTACTGTAGCACTACATTATGCTTTTCTTCTTCTGTACCACCGGACAGAGATTATGATTTTTATTTTAAAGAAATGTGAAAACTTAATAAAATGTGTTGCCTGTATCCAAACAAAGTTATTGCTCTACTTGAAATGAGCGGGTGCAAGTCTGCCAAGGCATTTGCAAATATATTGGATCAATGTCATGGAATTTTAAATAATGGTTTTTCTTTGTTTAATTGGCCATTAGACAGGAAATTTGATGGAGCTTCCACTGAACTGGGTGGATGGATGCACAGAAGCCACAACTCACAAAGAGGGCAGAGAGAAAGAGATGGAGTAAGTGATTGTGGCGAGTTCATATGGATGGAAGCTTTAGGGCATTTACCAGAAGGTCTCTGTTAATACAAAGGAAGCATTTGGACTTGTGTATTTTATTGCTTTATCTTACTTTAATATTCTTTTTTAAGCTAAAAACACCTCCTGCACACTGTATCTCGGTCACCATATTGTCATAAATTGCAAACAATATGTGAAGAGATCCTTAAACATCAGCAAATAATAACAAAATCGTGTTGTTTTTTTTCTCCGACAACTGTCATTTTCTTCCTCTCTGTATGAGCCCATAACTACTTCCAGAATGAAGTAATCAGGTCAGCTCAAACATGAAATTATTGTTTCTCCTCCTCCAGCAGATGGAGCTAAAAAATAACTCAACACAAAGTGAATAGCTAGAGCACATTGTGCACCTGTCTCCCTGCCTTTGATCAGTCATAAATCCAGGCACATTTACCGTCTGTTTTTTTGAGATACAAGGGATACAATAAGGACTCTTTATTAGACCTCGGGCGGCCAAAAGGTGAATCAGAGGGGAGCAATAATCGAAAAATGGCACTACTGTTGGCAGGGAGTCTAATTCGATGAAATAAAAATATTTCAAATGTCACAGGCATCTTTCATTGTGGACTGTTGTCATCACAGAATTACATTTTGGCAATCTTATTTATCCTCCATCTCCAGCACCTCGACAGAAAAAGTGTGCACACAGGTACAAACTCTGCTGCCACACTCATTACACAATGTTTGTAATTTCCGTAATTCTTTGCCCTAACATGGAAGCAGGCTCAAGTAAAATTTTAGAACTGCCAGAGGTTGGTAAAGACATCGGCGGTTATGTTGAATGTTGGATGGGGACTAAAATTTGTTTTTTTCATTATGTAATAAAACAAAAGGCATTGCAACATGATAAAGGGGAGAACTCCATTGAGTCTTTTACATTGCCGTAGAGGAGTTTTGTCCCATTCCCCTTTGTTTTAATTAAGCCACACTGGAGGTTTTTCGAGCATGAATGGCCTGTTTAAGACCCCATTACAGCATCTCAGTTCTAGGCCACAGTAAAACCTTCATTTTATTTTTTATTTTTTTGGAGGTGTGCTTTGAATCATTGTCCTGCATCATAACTTAAGTTAGTTTAACCTTAAGGTCATAAACTGAAGCCTGGACATTTTCCTTCAGGATTTTCTGACAGAGAGCAGAATTCATGGTTTCATTTATTACAGAAAGTTGCCAAGGCCCTAAAGCAGCCAAGGGGCCTAATCATCACACTAGGGCCTCTGTGTTGGACTGGCATGATGTTAGTGTTTGAAAAGTCTGACAGGTTGCAGGCCTAATAAGACGTTCTACTCTTGTGTCATTAATCCTCACAATCCTGAAAACTGTTGGGCCTCAAAGATGTTTTTTGGCAGATGGGTAGAGGGACATTTGTGTCCTTTTTGATCAGCAGTGGTTTTAACCATTTGCCTAGTCTCTTTCTACTTGTTGAATCACGGACATTGATCTTAAGTGAGTAATTAATGCCTGCAGTGCTTTAGATGTTCCTGTAGATTCCTTTGTGACCCCATGGATAAGCCAGGTTGATAGGCCATCCACTCCTAGAAAGGTTCACCACTGTTCCAAGTTTCTCCATTTGGCCTTCACTGTTGTTCGGTGGAGCCCAAAAGCCTTGGTAATCGCTTTCTAACAGACTGATAGATGTCAATGATTTTTTGATGATGATTTTGATGATCCTCTGTTCTTGAATTTCATCAGATTGGGGAATGATGAGATGCTTTTTGTGATCTCTAGCCTACGTTGTGTTGTCAGACAAGCTCTAATTAGGTGATTTCCATATTGTAAAGGTGTGGCAGTGATCAAGCGTTTGTCAAGGGAAATTGAACCAGAAATATGATTACTTCAGGCACCCATATAGTCGGACATAGTTGACTCCGCGGATGTCATTTTTACGACCGAGTGACAGTGTCACACAATAAACTGCTTGGCTGGAAAAAGTCTTCATATCGAACCGTTTTATATGTGACACCGCTCTGAGCAACCAGTCTTGAGTAAAGGTAGCATCACTGCAACTCTCTGCTCCGCTTAAACAGGTGTATTCCCCTTCTTCGTCCCTAGTGTGGCTTAATGGCCCTATGTATCACTTTACTTTCTTTTTGTTTTTCCAAAGCAAGGCAAATTAGCTCTTCCTCCTTGTCCAATGATGCCATGGCAGAAAGTATGGGAAATGTAGGAATTTGTCACCAGAAATATTGGAAATTGGTACGCTCCACTATTAAACTAAATCTGGTTTAATAGTGGAGCGTACCAAATTCCAATATTTCTGGAACAATATATCCTTTGGGCAGTGATTGCAAAACTTGCAGCGTAAGAGTGCTTTGAATGTTTGGCTCAGTCAATTTATCATGATTTAGTCTGGTTAAAAAAATGAATGCTAAAAATAAACTATTGCAAAATGTATTATGTGGTGCCATTACTCAGTTTGCCTCACCACCAGTGGAAAGGAACTGCTTGCACTTTCTCTGGTAAACAATGAACTATTTTTTTTTTTTTTTTTTTTTTTTCTCTATTGTTTCCAGACAACGAGAACCAAAAGCTGGGGCTAGGATTTTTTTTTGATTTTCCGTTTAAAATCCCTTTTGGAAAATTTTTTTTAGAATTTTATCATCTGCACAGTGTTATTTGTTCTATAGTACTATTTCCAAGTGAGGTTCGCAGCATGTAACATTTTAAACAGATTTAACAATACATACAGACATGGATTTCATATAATCTGAATATATTTTACATATTACTTTTACACCATAGACCTGGCAGAGACGAAAGCAAAATTTACCGTAAAAACTTTGGGGGGGACATTAAAGAGGACGATGATCTTTTAATTTTATGTGCTTTTGTCACTTATAAATAAAGAGGAATCAATCAGACTTATTTTACTGTAAAGCGAAAAAAGTTTAAATACGGGGGTTGACAAAAACTGAAACCCTGTTTTAACCACAATAATTTATTATATGGTGTGGGTTTTTTTTTTTTTTTTTGCCCGGCCCAACCAGCGTAAATTCGTTTTGGGAAAATGACATATACAAGCCCTGCACAGGGTCAGGGGGTTTTTTAAGCCTTTCTTTGCAGGATGGGGGCCGGGTCACACGTGATCTGGGGAGGAAAAATTTTCCTACTCGCTCCCCCCCAAAAACACCCCAAGTGCTCAATAAATTTTTTTGGTTTCTTGGCAAATTTTGGGTTTTTGGGGGTTTTGGGGGTTTGTTGGGTTAGGTTTTTGTGGTTTGGTTGTGGTTTTGGGGTTTTGGGGACGCGCACTGACAAATTTGGGGCCCAAGGATGCCGATATTTGGCACCAAACCATCACACTACCCCCAAAGCTTTACTCTGGGATGCAACAGTCTGGGTTGTACGCTTCTTTGGGGTTTCTCCACCCGTAACTCCCCGGATTTTGGGAAAACAGAAAAAGGGGGACTCACAAGAAAAAATACAGTTTCAATTGCCCACAGCCCGATTTGCCCCCTTTCCCCAACTTTTTTAAAAAAAAACCGGGATTTTGGGGCTTGGCATGAGGCCCAAAGGGTTTTTAAATATAGCAGCCCCCGGTTTTATATTGCCCCGGGGGAAAGCCCCCAAAGGACAGTTTTTGGTGGAAACGGGAAAGAGTTGAGGTGCACTTTTTAATTCTCCCATGTTTTTGGGCACCGGGGTTTTTTATTTTTTTTTGGAAAACAATCCGGGTTAGCACCGAAACCTTTCCCTTTAAGAATTTTCCCCTTTTTCCCGGTCCACATTTAAAATCCTTGGATGGGGTTTCGTCCTTCTTGGTGGTATGCTGACATTCCCCCTGGGTCCCCCCGGGGTCTTGATCTCAACAAAAAATTTGTGTTTTTGGGTTAACAGATGCGCCAGCAAGACAGGCACCAAAAATTTGCCCTCTTTGAATTTCAGGTATGTCCCCAAAATGTTGTGTGCAATTTCAATTTTTTTGAGAAAAAACTGTGCCTTACCCTGCTAATTGAACCTTCACACTCTGCTCAAATGGTGCAATATGCAATCAATGAAGACTGGCTACCAGGCTGGTCCAATTACCATGAAACCTCCCACACTAAAATGACAGGTGTTTCAGTTTCATTGTCTAACCCCTGTATATCGTTTCTCTAGGGGTTATTAAGGTAAAAGTAGTTCAGTATATTAAAACATAAAATAACTGCAATACTGTACGGGTCCCCTCACTATTCTCTCCAGGGCACTTTTAGGGCACTAGCTACAATATGACTTTTATCTGTCATATTGTAGCTAGTGTACTATGCTGAGATGCAGTATGTCAACACAGTCTTAAAAAGACAAGGCTATTAGATTTTGTAAGATTAATGAATGTAAAAGTCTGTTTAACAGTCATTATCCTAAACTCTTGAAGATCTCAGTGGCAATTCAATTATCATAACTCATTCAATCAAGTTTACTCTTATTTATAGTGTAAATTACTTGGACTGGAGCCATTTCTCCAGACTTTCTGAACAAGTAAATGATTAAACTTCTAACAGGCTAATACAGTCAAAATTATTTCAGCAATAGCTTTTCTTTAGATGCTTTATTGCATCCGGATTGAAGAGATAACTCAAGCTCTTTGAAGCTTATCATATCAGTATCTCTGTGTTGTCATCTATTGCTTTTTTTGTACCTGCACCATAATTGATGCCCGTCTCTAACAGCCAAAAGTCAATAGCTGGTCACAACAGTTCATTACAAGTCGACAGAAGACAGATGACCATTTACACATTCCTAAGGGCAGTTTAGAGTGTCACATTTACCGGACACGCATTTTTTTTAGACTTTAACAGGAAACCGGAGTACCCAGAGAAAACCCATGCATGTACTGGGAAAATATTCACAAAGAAAGAAAACATCTGAAATACGAACCTTCTTGCGTTGCTGTCTTAGCTCACCAGAAATTCTGGTTTTGTTAACTTGTTGAAAACAGACTTGTTAACTGTGCCATGCTTTGCTAACAGAAATCCAGACATTTTTGGCACAGCTTTACCTGTTTCCAAGGTGCAATTATTAGGGACAAAAATCTGACCAGATGATCACTACAAGAATACTTGTATAACTGAGAAAACAGACAAAGGTCTTTCATCTTATGACATGTTTTCACTCGTAAAGTGTTGTTAACAAAATGAACGAAAACTAAAAAAAAGTATGTGTTCTCGCTGGAAGACCCTGCATCTCCAGTAATTCTGCTGGCATCCCTCTGTCATACCTAAAGACATAATTCTCATTTTTGCAACTTTTCGTTTTCAATTGGTTCAGGCTTGTAACTCAACAATAGTTGCCTTGCCGTTATTATTATTTTTGTTTATTTTGTGGTGTATGGTAGCCCAGCGCGAGCACCTTCAATTTTGTTGTACCTCCCAGCACAATGACGATAAAGACTATTCTATTCTATTCTATTCTATTCTATTCTATTCTATTCTATAGTTATATTAATTTCCATATCCAAAAAAGGTGAAAGACGAAACCGAGCCCAAGGCATCCGAGAACAATGGACACATCATGTTCACATCATGGACACCTCTTGTTCACTGGACATCATTTGTCCAGTGAACAAGAGGGACTCAGGAGACCTAACAAACAGGCACCCTAGGGAAGGATTTAAAACCTCTATGGTGAGCCCAGTCTGCCTGCAATTTATCACAGCACTAACTGACCACTTTAGGAAGATGTTGCAATTTCTGCTCCAGCTCTGTCCAGCATTGTTACTCTAAAGCCCAATCACATCCGACATCTCCAAACAACTGTCATCAGAATTCTTTATATTAGTGAGGCTTGTTGTAATTGTGTTTGTATCACTTGCTTTACATACTTAGTTCATGTTTTCTCATAATGACTTGAATTCACCAGAGTAACACAGCTGTTAATACTAAAGTTACTGTTTTCCAAGTAAAACGTTAGCCTCTTAAAAGTCCCTTTAAGTTAGCTCTACGCATGTAGTGCTTGAAAGGAAAGGTTAATACCTGGAAGGCATGTATGGTTAAATGTTCTCTCCTTAATTTGGCTCAGACACAAAAACAATGCTGATAGGGCAAATTATTGGTAAAACAAATAATTTTCTTACCTGATTATTTTATGCTCATAAACAATACAGAGTCTTCTTGATGGTCTGGCTGTTGACTCTGTCTGAGCTATCTGTCCTAGCCATGGCAGGAACTGTTGAGTTTTCTTCACTGAGCATTTGTTAACTTAAATCCAAGATTCTAATTGCTTCACAATCCTGGGTAAAATGTGTTTTCAACAGAGGTTGATGGGTGAGGAGCAATCTGACTTGTGTTCACCTCACAGAGGTCATCCTTGTTTCCTGCACAGAGGATTTATATTACAAAACATTATTATGGCATTCAGTTGAAACCAACTGAGTGTGTAAAATGATCCATAACCTTTTCATCTCAATGTTTGACATCAAAAATCAGACTAAACTTTCATGTTTAAGGTCATTTAAGATTCCCTAAATTATTTTGGTTACCATAATGATTTCTATTTGCTAAATGCCAGAAGAAAGAAAATGACTTTTCAAAGAGATTTCTTTTAAACTTTCTTTAAATGAATACCTTTTTATCAAACTAAGCACAGATGAAGATGTCATGGCTTTGTAAGCTTCTTAATCTACAAAAATGACTTAATTGGAGGCACACCTGTGGATTTATTTAAGAGCAACACCTCAAACATGTTGCTTCTTGTGTAAAATCATGGACAAATCAAAAGAAATCAGCCAAGATATCAGGAAGAGAATTGTGCACCACATGTCTTATTCAGCCTTTGGTGCAATTTCCATATTCCTGAAGGTTGTGTGACCCAGAGATGGATGTGTTCCAAAATATGATGGACAACATTACAACAATTGCTGCACGGTGGCACAGTTGGTAGCACTGTTGCCTTGCAGCAAGAAAGTCCTGGGTTTGACTCCCGGCTGGGGGTCTTTCTGTTTGCATGTTCTCCGCGTACATGCGTGGGTTCTCTCGGGTTGCTCTGGCTTCCTCCCACAGTCCAAAAACATGACTGTCAGGTAAATTGGTCTCTCTAAATTCCTAGGCGTGAATGAGTGTGTGCATGGTTGTTTGTCCTGTGTTGGCCTGCAGTGGACTGGGGACCTGTCCAGGATGTACCCTGCCTCTCGCCCGTAGACCACTGGTGATAGTCACCAGCTCCCACTGTGACCCACTATGCAATGAGGGGTACAGAAGATGAATGAAATAATGAATGAATGAAAACCACAACAAAAGTAGAAGACCCTGAGAAGATCCTAGCTGAAGGTGGTAAGAGAATGTCATTAAGGAAGGAAGTGGAATAAAGCGGCAGTGTGACATTTCCACACAGTGCTGTTAAAGATGTCACATTGCCTTGTTTAAGTGAGAGAGACTCAAAAGACTTTTTGTTAAAGGAAAGTTTGTTTTTAATTTGACTTACGCATTTACTTAAAATCAATGGAAAGGCAGGTTACGATTTATTACATTTCATACATTCAAGATTTGGGTGTTTTTTGGCTCAAAGGTATTGGTTACATTGTTTTTATATTCAGGCAAGAAGCAGATAAGCCATGTTTGACTAAATAGAAATGGACTTCTTATTATACACCCTTCATCACAATCCCTGCTGTTTCTGCCTCACTGCTGCTTGAAGCTCACTATTGACTGAAGTATTTTGGCTTTAGAAGCTTGGAAAATTTGATCGATCTTAATTTTAAAAAAAGGACCTTTATGGGCACAGAATTATAAACAGGATGTTCCGCCAGATTTGAGAATCATTTGGACCATCTGCCCATCACCAGTACTGGATTTTCAGTACAGCAACACGCTTTGATCTCATGTTCTTTTCATTCCAGGAGTGTGTGGTTTTACCTATTACCAACAAAACTGTAGCATTTATATATAGAGGGGTTTTATCACACCAAATAAATGCTGTGCGATTGTTGCATGTTTGTGTTTATGACCTTTTGTTGTCGATATCTTTGCAGGAATCCTTGCGCACACATTGGAGTTATTTACCAATGGTCCCACGGAGGCTTTTAAACTTTTTGTGAGCCTTTAACTCTGAAGTCTTTCTTTCTCAGATCTTTAAACACAAAGTTTGGGTCGATTCCCAAGCATCTCTATTAATCTCCAGTCTCTGTAAATTTCTGTTTTAAGTGTGTCCTCCCTTTAAGCCAATGGCTTTAATGTCCAACACACACAAAAACATAGCGAACCCTCTCCTTTCCCTGGGGTACCTTCACATCACCTCTCTGAATAATTCAGCCAGTTTGCTTTGTTCATCGATCCCCCTCTCCACTTCTCTCTCACACAGCCACATCTTTCACTTAACACACACGCCGGGAAGCACCGTAATTGGCACCCTTCATTACAATTCAACACCGCTTTAAATCAGCGCTCTTCCCCTCACTGATTCCAGTCGGAAGTTTGCTTTGGTTTTCAGATCACTGCAGGAAAATTCATGAATTTTAAAAAGTTGAATCCTTCGTTCATAGGACTAAAGCACTAGCGGCAAAAGTATTTAAGTTTTTTAGCCTATTATGATATCCATCCATCATCTATACCTGCTTATATTTGTAGGGCTTCAGGTGGGGAGGTGGTGTTTGCTGCCTATCTGTGGTGTTTGCTGCCTATCTCCAGCAGTCATTTGGTGGATTAGTTGAAATTCATTAATTTAGACTCTTTGGAGAACATTTGTTTTCAAGTCTTACCAAGGATTCTGTATTTGATTTAAGTCTGGACTTTGACTGGGCCATTGTAACAGAAGAATTCTGTCATATAAACCTGTCGATTGTAGCTTCGGCTGCATTTTTATACTCTTTGTCCTGCTGAAGGTTGACCCACACCACTCTCAAGTCTTTGGCTTAATCTAACATGTTGTCTTCCAGGATTTCTCAACATTTATCTTTGTTATATTCCCATCAACTCTGACCAGCTTACCCATCCCAGTTGAAGATAAGTGTTGTGAGTGATGTGCTGTTTTTTTTATCAGTGGCTTTCTTCATATACCAGCTTTTTTTATATTGAGGTTAAAAAGGACACAGATGGACTCTATTTACTAATTAAGTGGCTTATAAAGTTAGGGTCTCCCATGGACCTGGCCTCAGGCGAAAGATCAGAACATTAGCCTTGGCTCTGGGGCTCATATGTGCCCATTACCTGAGGGGATGGATGTCAACATCAGGTGCAATTGCAGCTAGGTGGAAGACGAGGATGGGGACCTGGGTGTACCAATTTCTGGAATAATAATCAGGCTATGGGGACAGGGAACATCCCCTCACTGGTGGGTAGGGAGCCCGAGCTAGTGTGTGAAGTTGAGCAATACTACATAGATATAGTTGGACTCCCCTCTGAAAACAGTTTGGTCTCTGGAACCCACACCTGAAGAGGGACTGGACTCTCTCCTACTCTGGAGTTGCCCAGGGGAAGAGACACTAGATAAGTATGGGGATATTTACTGGCCCTTGGTGTATCGCTTTGGTGTTGGAGTTCTCCACTGTAAACAAGACAGTCACCTCTTTGTGGCTTCAAATTATCTGTGCTTATGCACCAAACAGCTACTTAGAGTATCCTGCGTTGTTGGAGTCTCTGGATGATGTCCTGGAATGGTGCAATATGGCGATTTCCTTGTGCTCCTTGATTGGGTAACTTGAGGGAGGTGATAGGGAGGAACAGCCTCCCAGATCTGAATTTAAGCGGTGATTTGTTATTGAAGATCTGTGCTTGGCATGGGATGTCTAGAACAAACCTCATGTTAAAGCACAAGGTAATTTACAAGTATGTTTTTTACCACACCACTTTGGGCCAAAGATCCATTATCAATTTTGCAATCAAATCAGGAGACCTGCTGCATAATCTCTTTGACCATTGGGTAAAGAGAGGACTAGAGCTTTCAACTGATAACTGCCTGGTTTTGAGATGGATCCAGTGGCTGGGGATGCTAGCAGACAGAAATGTTAACACAAACTTGCACCACGGGGAGAGATATATTATTAGATATATATCCTCTCATATTTGAGAGGATGGTGGGGATATAGAGTACAAATAGGCTGTGTTCGGTTTGTGTTGGGCGCCCCTAGAGCTGCACATTCTACCTGGTTCTGTTCATGGTGTTCACAGATAAGATCTAAAGGTGTAGTTGAGGAGAGAAGGGTGTGAATGTGTTCAAATACTTGAATACTTTTGATAAAAATTGTAGACGTTTTTTGTTGCATGTTTGGACATTGTCTAACACCATTTATCTTTTTTTATTATTTTACAAGGGAACTTGGCAGAAAATATGTTAAACATGAGAAAATGAGACCAAAGGTCCAGTCAAATGCTGCTGACATTTATGTTTTGAAACCCTGCTGAAATCTGCCCAGGACTGTGTTTAGATGATAAGTGTAATGGCTCAGAGACCAGTCGTACTACCATACTTTAAAGTTTTAAAACATGCCCCTGATAGGCTGCATGTAGATAGTTTGGTTTGAAGATAGCAAATTCAAACTCAGTAATCAACATCCTGTTTTAAAATGCTGGTTTTCAAGACATTGTGCAGAAAAGATGGATGTTGCTTGATCCCATCTAAACTAGTTTAGGGGGTTTCCAAACAAATGGACACACTTTTACCAGATGCACTTTTGAACACCAGATGTATATAAAACATTAATCAGTGTTAACATAGGCCTATGTGGTCAGATCAGGTTCATTATAAAATGTTGTTGTGAATATTAGTTTAAATGAATATTAATTACTTTGAATATCTGAAGAATTTTTCTGCAGATGGGTATTTATGATCTTTATTCAGCCCAGTTAGACTGAACAGAGCCAAATGTTTTCACCTCGAATGATAAAGAAACCAGATAAACAAGAAAACAAACAGAAAGAGATTTTCTGCAAAATAATTGGCATACAGTATGAATATTGCGTTATTACAGTTTTACAAACAAATGTACAACGAATAGGTCATAAATAGGCTCTCATTGGGTGACAGGTGGGGAGCCAGCTTGGTGTGTTTTTTTTTTCTCATCAAGGAGAAGGTACTTCTCCTTATGAGGAGTATTCAAACTCCTCTGCGCTGCGCCGGCCAAAATCCATCCACCCAATATAGTCCCTGTCTGCTATCCGATGCTTGGTGCCCAGACCACCACCTTTTTTCTGGGCCATGGAGTTTCTGCGCACAGAACCTGGAGGCAGGGATGGGAGGAGGGGAGAGATCGTGGGCGGAAGAGAGAAAAACTCAAATTAGTATTTCTGAGCGTACAGAGAATCTTTTTGCGCAGAGAAGTACTTTTATTTCACCAAGAACCTCTGACAGATCAGAGACTGAACGTAACTGGAAGCAAGACATTAAATATGTTTACTCTGCCAAGCTGAGTAATTCAAAGATATTTCCAGTGGTTAGTGCTTTTTTGCAAACATTTAGCTCAAATTCTCTGCCTTAAAACAGCACTTAGCAGTCAGCTCAAAACCATTAAGTGTTTATGCCTTCCAACATGCTTCTGGCATCTTAAGATGTTTGGATTTTCCATTTTTTCCTCTCTAGATTTGAGTTAGAAATTGCTCTGCTCTGTAAACACACACACTTACACACACACACTCACACAGAGAAGCCATGTTTAGATGCAATTTGGCCAAAAGAAAAGGGAGATGCAGCAGCGATGGTTGGATTAAAGTCTGACAGTGCCTCATTAGTCTGTGCATCCACATGATTGCATATGAATGTGCACAAATTTGTGCCTCCGTTTCTCTGAATAGCTATGTCAACCTCCTCATACCCTTTGACACCCCAACATCTTGTGCAACCTCTCTATCTCTGATCTCCTGAAATCCCAGTTTTCAACTTATTCGATTCCAAGTGAAGGGGAAGCAGAACTGCTATGTGTTTGGTAATCAATCCTGTGCTCACAGAAATGCAGTTTCACTCCACCCACATCCTCCCACGCATTACACACACACCCACACAAACAGATATGAATGCAGAGCTTCAGCTTCCTGCTGAGCTGAGGAGACTGGCCGCAGAAGGCTCAACAACGACACCTCCCACACCAAAACATGCAAGTGAACAGCAAGAACGCGAGCAACAGACACCCACAAACACAGTCCAAACAGAGGCACGCACAGCCCCTTAGGTGTTATATATTAATTTCAGTGTGCCCTTTTAGCATTTTGAGGATCTCTGCAACTGCTACAACGGGCTCCAAGTTTTTCATTCTATTTTTTGGGTCTTAATGATTATGGATATAATGCAAGACACAAGGAGAAACTTTAGCACTAATCCTCTGTGTTATATTTTAGCTGCTCCATTGTGGTTTCATGACAATTATTGGAGTATCTGGAATTATAAAAAAAAAATTAAAATTGTGTCTCTTGACATGCTTACTGGTTAAAATTGAAATTATTTTAGGGGCACTAAAGGATGACATAAATTAATTAATTAATTAATAGAAATCATTAAATAAATAAAATAAAGCTAAAATAAAAGAAGGCTTGGTGGCATTTTAGATATTTTTTAACCTACTCCATAGTGTCCATTTAATCAGTTAGTTTTGAACTGTAATTTCAACACTTGCTCTTTTCACACTAAAAACCTTATGCATGACTTAGAGGAGCCATGATCCCTGAAGCATCAAAAATGGATCTTAGACTATAATATAAATCCTTTCACTTTGAAGTAGTTGTCATTTTTTGGTTAAGTGTATATTGAGCAAATAAAAAGAGCAGCTTAAAAAAGAAAAAAAAAACCTCTTAATTGAAGATGCAGAAAATATCAGTTTCGAAGCTTCGAGCATAATCTGTTTGCACAAATTTCCCACGGTTAACTCTGGTGAAATTGTTCCGCACAAAGCTATCATGCAGAGAAAGAGTAAGGATATGTGAGATCCTGGTGTGTGCATCCCTCTGCCAGAGAAATCAGAGTCCTGTACATGAACACTGATTACAAGAGCAGAAAAAAAAAAGTCAAGTGAAGTCGGATTTGGACTTAAATTGTATGAGAGGAAAGACCGGAAGGCTGTACACCCTAGAAGACTCTTTTTCAAACCACAAAAGCTTTTCAGAGCCACTAATTCATTTTACAAAGCTGCCTTAGCACTAATTCCAGTTAACTGCTATAACCCAGGGGAGGAGAATGGCATAAAAAAACACGTTTATGAAAACCAACATAATTTGCAAATGCTGCAAGATGTTCTGTATTTGCACGCACACACACACATACTCACACGCACAAACACAGAGTAGTTAACCCCAACATCCTTCGTTAAGATTGCAAATCCCCATTCCCCGCACACACCTTTTCTTGAGGAGATTAGCCTTGCAAGCAACTCATTGAGGTTTGCACGGGAATCTGCATCCTCCTCAGCCTGAGAAAGGGATTTCAGCTGGCTGTTTGAGCGGCTGTGTCGGAGGTGGGTTTCTCCCAGGATGGGGGTGTCAGTCTCATAGAGAGCTGCTCAGCACAGAGAGAACAAACACATGAGATCAGACTCAGATTTGAAAACTTGGGTTGATTTGTTGGAACACGCTCGTACCTTCAGACGGAACTGGGAAGTAGCGCCGCTCCTCTTCCAGGGGCTGGGGGGAGAACGGGAGTCCAAAGCAGCTTGAACACAGGACTGCCAGCACAGCACACACACACAGTCCTACAGTCATCTAAAACACAGAGATAAGACTTTTCATGAGAAGACAATTGACACCAGGAGTAATCTTCTGCAATCAGACAGCTCGGACCATCTGCCAGGCTACTGCTCTTTCATGGAAAATGATCAGTGTGACTTCAGTGAGAGTCAGGATATTCACACTGCTGTCCAGGGGCACCTGTCATAACAAAACAGCTTCGCTCATAGCGAATTAGATGGACCTAGAGCGCTTGAGTGCAGTTTATAGAACATCAAACTGACCTGACACTATTCAGGGAATTAAAATTTTTGGTCAGTTGTCATCAAGCAAAATCTCCAAGAAAAGATGTTTTTTTTTATATAAATTAAGATTTACAGAAATTTTGTTTTATTCACAAGTCCAATTTAACATTGGGAACAATGGGCAGAGAGAGCAAGATTTAAAGGTATACAAAGAATCAATGAATTTGGTAATTTGATTTAGAAGGAAAATATTAGTTTTAGTGGAACTGAATAGAATAGATTTTTTGTCACTTGCAATTTACAATAAAATGAAGTTTTTCGAGGAACAATCATACAGACAAGAATAAAAAAACACAAACCACAAGGAAAAGTCACCAACAATATAAACATATAAATTAACAACAAGAATATAAAATGCTCCTGAAAACCCTGCAGGACTAAAAAAAAAACAGGCTTCTTACCTTGAGAAACAGGTTTGCTGTATTAAAGAAGTGTGTAAGAATGAAGTGAGCACTTCTCTGATGAGTGGGAAGGATGCCCCTTTTATACTCCTCGCTCAGCTCCTCTCAGTCTATCTGTGTGTGCGTACGTGTGTGTGTGTGTGTGTTCAGTGTTTGTGAGGCTGATGCGATACAATAGCCTACTTCACTTTTACTGTGGGTTTGCACGTCATAAAATAGTAGATCTGGAACTGCATGTTTGTTATGGGTTGGAAACATAATGCATGACTGTAAAACTAAAGGATCAATAAGAACCGCCTCAAATTGCTATTGAAATATTTAAAAGTTGAGGGTTTTTTAGTTAGTCTTTCAGATAAAGTGTTTTTGCGCATGAGGGCTATAGCTTGTGCTGGTGTCTTTGTGTTAGGGGCGGTTAGGGGGCCATTGTCTGGAGTGCATAGCTGTGAGTATGTGACACACCCCCACGCATGGATGTTAGATATTCGAAAAGTGGGAAGAAGCACAAAAGAAAACTTTACATTCTCTGGAATAGGTTGAAGTGAGACTCTGTCACAATCCAGTGGAAGACAGGTGTTCTAGCCGACCCTCCTGCCTTAATCACACGGGATTAACCTGGTCCATCGATTACTGCCATGTGGCAAATCAATGGGTTCAAGTCGATGGCTATCGATCAGCTGTTCTGACTTAATGTTTTTATTAATAGGGTTGAAGGTCTGCTGATGCACCACAGGATTGGGATATTTGTGTGCCTTACCTGCTGCTGAAACAGTGGGGACAAGGAAACAAGGCATTGATGAGGCTTACACCTGCAGTAACATGGGCAGAGAATTCATTGAGTGACACAGGAACTCTTTCATTATGGTACTCTAATTAGGAGAGAAAAATGACTGACAGATCAAAAGCGCACACTTATATGTCACAGTAATCGGTTTTTGACAGAATACATACTGACATTCAGCAAAATATGAATTAGGAGGTTATTTCTCTCAAAAACTAATCTGAAAATCTCAAAACTGTACATTTTGATGTTTTTGCCAAACACCTGTCATGCTCTTTAATTGTTTTGTGTAATAGATAACACTTTTTTCTCCCTTATTAAGTAAATTTGGGTCAGTTTACTTCCTGAGGCACATCTCCACCTACCAGCAGATGACATTGCTTGACCTGTCTACTCTAATTATGAAAAAATAGCATTTAATTCAGCCCCAACTGTCTGATGCAAAGAGTTATTCACAGAGCCTTTTCCTTCACGTCGTAGGATAAATCTTGTCTAAACTGTGTTCTGACTTTTAAAATGTTCAGTATTTCTTAAAAAAATAATATAATACCCCAATCACAACATTGTGTGACAGCTTTGTGTTTCAGTGGCAGAGGAAGATACACTGGTAAAAAATAAGACAGTAACATACATTATTTGATTACCAGATAAGCCACTGTTTTTTTGACATGTTAAAAATCGCACAGTGTATACTGCACGTAGGCACCACTGCTACAGCATTTACCCTACTTATACTTAAATATTGCAGCAGTATTGACACAATAGCAACATTCATTAATATCAGGAACAGTTTTTTCCTGGAGACAATGTAGCAGTAGATACACATAAAACATACTTGAAATAAGTCTACAGCATTTAATTTTAGTCATGTATTTATTTATTTATTTGTATAATTTAGTTTTAAATATTTAATTGCATTTTATGATATTTTTTATTTAGTTTAGTAATTTTTGTATGTACATATTGTGTATGTAAGTACTGTGTGAATGTGACATGCACTGAAGGAACAGCACTCCTAATTTCGTTGTAGCTTGTTATTGATAAAAAAAAGCCATTCATTCATTTATTGATCATGCAACACAGTGCAAACACTCTGTCTGCCCTGATGAAGAGTCACTCATCTGTATGCTGGATGCTGACTTGAAAGTAAAACTGACAGCATGGTGTACTTTCTCTTGGCTACCTGGAGCACTCAGAGAGATTTAACATTTAATTTCTACGTTCCTTAAATATGGACAAGAAAACGAGACTTATGTCACAACAGAAGTAACATACCCTGGCCTGACAAGAGTTGAAATCTCCATATTCTACACCCTTGATCCCAATCCACACCCACTATTCAAACTAGAGCACATGAGTGGACCTGTTAAATTGCTTGTTAACACAAATAATAAATCACCCAATCTCATGGCTGCCACTCAATGCATTTAGGCATCTAAGTAGGGAAGATGAATTGGTGGAGATTAGGTTGATCATCATAATGGAAAAAAGGTTGATATAAGTGACTGAACTTGGTGTGGTTGCTGGTTCCAGATAGGCTGATCTGGATGTTTCAGAAAATACAAAACAAAAAACCTGTGAACAGCAGTAGTGTTGATAAAAATGCTATACTGATGTCAGAGGTAAAAGGAGTATAGGCAGACTGGTTTGAGAGGATACAATGTCAACAGGTGCTTAAATAACAAGTCATACAACCCAGGTATGTGGAATTCACTGAATGCACAACACATCAAACTTTGGGGGCAGATGGCCTACAGCAGTAGCAGATCACATCAAGTGCCACTGCTGGTGGCTAAAAACAGGAAAACGAAGCTACAGTTTACTCATACTGACCAAACCTGGAAAGTGAAAGATTGGAAAAAAAATTTCAATTTGCTCCAGTTTCAGTTTACATTAGTATACACCAAATAACTCATCAGAATCAGAATCAGCTTTATTGCCAAGTTTGTACATACAAATATGGCTCTATTAATGACTCCTGCTCAGTCCCAGCGTCTTGCCCTCAAATCTGAGCTTTCCCAGGCAACTAAACACTATATGCGTGTTTCAGGTGTACTACCCTGAACCTTTATCTTCCTCAGCTTAGTTACCAAGAACCCGCTTGTTTGTCAACAGCTGGCATTGTTTTACATTGATTACAGGACAACACAGAGACATACAGTACAAACAATGTCCAATGGGTGTCAATGTCAAGTGTGACATTCAGAAGGTAGAGTCAGAATTTGGAGAAGACTACATGAAAGCATGGATCCCCCTGCCTTGTATTAACAGTTCAGACTGCTGGTGGTGGTGTAATGATGTCGGTTCGTTAGTTGGCACACACTGGGACTTTTAAAAACCAAATGAGCTTTGTGAAGGGCCCCACCCTACCTAAGTTTTGTTACTGACCACACCCATCCCTTTATGACCACAATGTACCCATCTTCTGCTGGCTACTTCAGGCAGGATAGCAAACTACTGTATATCCATCCATCCATTCATTGTCTTCCGCTTTTCCAAGATCAGGTTGCGGAAGCAACAGGTCAAGGAGGATAGTCCCTCCAGTGAGTTCTGGGTCTTCCCCAGGATCTAGTGGGACATGCCCTGAAAACCTTCAAAGGGAGGCACCTAAGGCATCAGTAGGTGGTGCGGGCATCTTAATCAGATGCCCGCACCACCTACTGACTCCTTTGATTCAGAGAAGCAGCAGCTCTACTTTAAGCTCCCCCTGGATGACGGCGCTCCTCACTCTATCTCTAAGTCTGTCATGATCCATATCTTATGATCATAGGCAAGGGTCAGATCATACACGGACCAGGAAATCAAGACCTTTGCCTTTGGCTTAGCTCTTTCCTTACCACAACATTACTGCAGATAAAGCCAAAATCAGTCTGTCCATCTCCCACTCCATCCAACCATCCCTTGTGAAAAAGACACCAAGGTACTTAAACTCCTCCACTTGAGGCAGAGACTGACCCCCAAACCAGAGGGGGTAGTCCTCCTTTTTCCGGTCAAGAACCATGGCCTCAGACTTAAAAGGGCTATCCCTCATCCCACCTGCTTCACACAGGAAACCGCTCCAGTGCATGCTGGGGGTCATGGCACGAGAAAGCCAACAAAACCACATCATCCAAGAAAAGCAAAAAAGAGATCATTAGGTTTCAAAACCAGACACCCTCTTCTCCACGACTACACCTTGAGATTCTATCCCTAAACAACAAAAACAGGATCAGTGACAAGGGGCAGCCCTGGTGGAGTCAAACACACATTGGAACAGTCTTGACTTTGTGCCGAGAATGCGCATTCTATGCAAATTGTCACATCACTCAAATAATCTTAAACTAGTTTTGTGAACACGACAATGATTTTACTGTAGTCAAATGGCCTCCATTGTCACAATACCTCAATACAACAGAGCACCTTTGAAATGTTTGCTTCACTAACACATATCTGCAGCAACTGAGTTATGCTATCATTTCAGTGTAGACCAAAATGTTTAGGGAAGGTTTTCTGATACCTTGTTAAATCTATGCCTTAAAAAATTAAGGTAGTTGAGGGAGCAAATGGAGGTCCAATCATGTACAGGTAAGGTATACCCAATAAAGTGCACAAAGGGTGTCCAATGTAAAAGGAAGAACAGCAGAACCCTCTGACATGTCCAAAACAGAGAGGCTCAGTTGCTGGTCATTTCATGTATGCTACTCAATCAAATACATAGGAGTGATGCTGGAATATTATTATGATTATATTATTTAATATTAATATTTCGAAAAATATGATCAAATAATAATTTGGTCTCTTAACTGCTTTCCTATGAATACAATAAGGCGGTGGTATTAGGACAATAGAGAAAAGGGTGGAACTAGCTCTGGCATTACTGAACAGCAAAACTCAGCACACACATGGAATAAATTCACACAATTCCTTAAAATGCAAGAATTTATTAACAAAAATAATTCAACTCAAAGTCAAACATAGGCACTGTCCCCTTGAACCACCACCTTAACGTGGTGGAGGGGTTTGAGTGCTCGAATGGCCCTTGAGGCTATGTTGTCTGGGGCATAAGTGCCCCTGGTAGGGTCTCCCATGGCAAACAGGCTCTGGGTGATGGGTCAGACAAAGAGTGGTTCAAGAAACCTTCTTGAGGACTAGTAGATCGAGGCATGTGACGTCACCCTGTTGGTGGACCCGGGGTCCTACCCTGGAGCCAGGCCTGGGGTCGGGACTCGTCAGACAATGTCTGGTGGGGTTTGAACGAGAGGTGCTCGGCCATCCCCCAGTGGGCCCGCCACCTGCAGGGGAACCGTGAGGGAGCAAAGAGGATCGGGCAGCAGACGAAGGTGGAGACCTCGGCAACCCGATCTCCGGGTGCTTAGACTGGCTCTAGGGATGTGGAATTTCAACTCACTGGGAGGAAAGGAGCCTGAGCTTGTGCGGGAGGTCGAGAGATATCGACTAGAAATAGTCGGGCTCGCCTCCATGCACAGCATGGGCTCTGGAACCCAGCTCCTTGAGGTTGGACTCTCTTCTACTCTGGAGTGGCCTGCGGGGAGAGGCAGCATGCTGGGGTGTGTTTGCTTGTTTTCCCCCAGCTCAGCCATCTCATATTGGGGTTTACCCCGATGGATGAGAGGGCTGCATCCCTGCGCCTTTAGGTCGGCCTAAGGGCCGAGCAGTAGTGCGGAATACCCGCCCTTCTTGGCTTCCCTGTCGGGGGTGCTGTATAGTGCCCCTATCAGGGGCTTCGTTATTCTGCTGGGGGACTTCAGTGACAGCGCGTGGGAAACGACAGTGACACCTGGAGAGGCGTGATAAGGATAAGGAAAGTGATAAGGAAGAATTGCCTCACCGATCTGAATCCGAGTGGTGTTTCATTATTGGACTTCTGTGCTACTCACTGATTGTCCATCAACCATGCTGAAGTCACCGAGGTGGTCAAAAAGCTCCACAGTGGCAGGGCTTCGAGGGTGGATGAGATCCCCACTGAGCACCTCAAGGCTCTGGATGTTGTGGGGCTATAGTGGCTGAAACGCCTCTTCAACATTACGTGGTGGTTGGGGACAGTGCCTCTGGACTGGCAGACCGGGGTGGTGGTCCCCCTTCAACTGATAGTTTTTATTATTTAATACCTGAGATTTTGGTGGTGTTCTTTTAGTGTAAACTGGAACCATCTGCCACAGAAATTGTCCTACTGACCATTGTCAATTTGTACACTCGAGAGGGACTTTCATGAAATGGTGTAGAGCAGGACCCAAATGTTGGGAGGAGGCAAGTAGAGATAAACAATTTTACTTGAAGTCAGGATGACCTGACTGTGAATGAGAAAACCAAGTAGTATTTACACTGGGCAGTTTTATTACTAGAATGGTAGATAGGTGAGTTAAAGAACAGATGGGAAACAGCTGGGGGGATACAGACAGCTGAGACACTGAAGGAAGCTACTGGGAACAGAGACACTAACAGAAGTAAACAATAGTACAGATACAAAGCTATGAGTACACAGAAACTATAATACTACAGTCTGTTAACCAAGAGCTAAGAAACAGAAAATCAGGAACTAAGATCAATTAAATGTAACTAAAGACTGCAACTCAGAGCAGAATAGAAATACATATAAAACACTAAAGAGAAGAACAAAACCACAAGTTACATTAGGACTAAAAACTGAACTGAAAATAAAAAGCAAAGATTTGAAAAATCCTAAAATAAAGCTAAACACAAGAACAAAGTCCCAAAGATAATAACAGGGACATTTTGTACCCCCTCTGACAACCAACGATTTTACAGAATTTAGACTCTAAAATAATAATAATACTTTACGGGAAGAGCTTTTAGTTATTCTGGCTTGAGTTAATTAGCCTAAACAGGGATCAGAATGAAAAACAATGCGAATATGATGTAATATATTATCAGTACATAATATACAATTGATTTAAAAATGTATTACATTTTAGCATTTTATGACCATTTATCAACATCAGCCAGTCAGTCAGTCATTTTCTACCGCTTATCATTACCATTTATCAACATAATTCATGAAAATACTTAACTATAAAAACTAAATAAAATGATAAACTATGGTTTATGGTCATGGGTAAGAAGTGGTTTGCTCACTGGTATTACATTGATGAAGAAAGAAACGAAACGCCTACTTGTTGGATATGGAGGTAAAAATTGGCAAAGAGGCGAAGAGTCCCTCCCCAATCAAAACAAACAAAAAGAAAGCAACACCCAGACAGCAACTACCACAGTTGTCAGGCAAATGCATTCATTTTGACGTGTTTATCTTGTCATTTGCACTGCAGAGTAAATCTACATGCCAACGTCTGCATAAAGCCAACCAAAAGCAGCCTGCACACTTTCCTCCATATGCCCTTGAGTGCATCACTACTCTGTGCCATAAATATGTGTATATATTGGTATACTGACATTAAATAATAAAAAAACATTTAAGACTGATATCAAAGACTCTGCTCTTAGGGTATACTACTGCGTTGGTTGGTGAATCAGATAAATGCCACGGACACCTTCAGCACATCTCAGACATTCCTGTTATAGGAAAGATATTCTCAATCAAATCACCTTACATTTTTTTTCTTCGACATCAATAAATTTGTTTCCTGCTTCCATCTTTTCTGCACACTGAGGAAACTGTACCATTTTCTCAAGGCACAATCACAAGGCATAAGTGTAGGAGGTGAGGCAACTGGTGTTCAAATTTGAATTAATTAACCATGTGTTGTGGGAGGCGTGCATGTGTGTTACCTTACGTCTGAGGAATATACTTTATACTGTGTTTCAGTCTATGTCTATGTAAGCAGCCTCAAGACAACCTATTGAACATTATTATTCTCTCACATTTCAGGGTAGGGGAGCGAGGTTTCTCCACTCTGTTGAGGTCTTTCAAAATAATTTCAAGCAGCACACATCTAGCCAGAGGTTTAGTGTTATACATTCTTTTTCCATTGCTTAAAGAGCCACAGACCGTTTATTTAAATCAGCCTACTGACGTATGGGGAAGTTGTGAGGAAAACTGCAATACACCTTTAGTCCAGCAGAAAGCATTACTCTTTAGCCCGTTTAAAAGACTTAGCTAATAAATGTTTTTTTGTTTCAACTTATGAATAATAGATAATGAGCAGCTTTAGAGTTATACAGTTGATTAACTCCTTCCACTATTCCTTAAGTTGCACTGGATCCACAAGCAGGAAAAGTTTAAATCATGATTAAATTTTTTACCAACCTGTGTCTGGCCAGAGTTGTTCTTTCCAAATGAATGATTCATTTACAATAACTACAAAACACTAATTAACACATTTATTTTTCTTGTATTATCATCAGGTAAACTCAGACAACTACAGAACACTGAAATTATGCTGGCAGAAAAATTACATACTGAAATAGAAACTTTTGTCAAATTGTACCTTAAAATTACAAACATTCAACAACAAGTAAGAAAATTATTTATTAGGAGAAAAGAACTGATAATCGGTCTAGAATTGCAGGAAATTAATACCTTTAGTTTCTGATCATAATTAAATATTTATATAAAGTAGAAGATGCACAGACAGTAGAGGAGAAAATAGAAGGACATGAAAAGGATCACTGAGCTTCTGGGAAACTGCATCCAAACCTGGTACTGTGGTCTTTCCTCCTGCAGAGCTGTCTGCATAAACTATGAAAAATTTAAAATATTAGAAAAATAAATATATATTAGAGAGAAATAAATATAAGTTAATACTCCACTAAGTTAGGTTTACATGAAAAGACAATCTTAGGGAAATGTGTATTTTTTATGTACATGAAAAATCGAAGGTGCTCTGATCATCAGCATTGCATTAAAACATTTGTCTTACAGAACTGTGGCGAAATAGTTAATTATTAATGCCAACAATAAAATATTCCGTCTTATATTCTGGTACTTGCAGTTATTCCCCACATACATGCTAACTGCTTTTTATTCACTTTCAGAGGCAACAAACAGATAACGGGTTGCAGGAAATCCCAGAGTCCTTGGCTGAGATCAGGCAGTGGGGAAGTCCCAATCCAACCACCCAGTTAGCTTAGCTTTCCGCTGCTCCAAAAACTCAGAAAAAACATTAAATATAGGATCATTCTTGCTGAGCTGACTGCACAGAAGAAGTTTTGAGGTCTACTTTCAGGCTTTAAAACACCTTAAAACTACTTTTTGTGACAAATTAATGGTATAAAAATATTTATTTGTATCGTAACCTCTGCCATTACTGAAACTGCTGGTGCCAAGCCTCGCTGCACACAGCTCCGCCCCTTTAACAAATCCTGGGGAAAGCTGAAAAGACTTACTGCAGAGTATGACCATTTACCTGTGAAAATAAAGCCCCGGGAAAATGAAGTTACATGGGTAAATTTGTATGGAAACATGCCCTGGGCTTTCCAAAGCCTGGAGCTTTCAACAAGCATTGGAACAGGGGCTAATGATAACACAGAGTGTTGGACAAACAACCAGAAAAAGAAAAAAGAACTAAATCCATAATACTTAGCACCCTTCCTACACAAAGCTCCATCCAGAAGGTTCAGGGTAACATTGAAAGTACTGCCTAACTACCAGGATGGCTTTCTATTGCCCATTTTTACCCTGGTGATCTATTTTGACACTGGTAGATGCAGTGTAAATAGACGAGAGCAGTAAAATCCACAAAACAACCTTGGATACTAGAAAGAGTTCCTGAGGAGGTAATGAGCCTTATTATGATTTCACTTTATGTTTTACCTTTTAAGAGTTGAATCTCAGTGTTTGCCAAAGCTTTTACAGTTGCTCATTTATCATTGAGTGAACTGCACTGCAGAGTTTTAAGACTGCAACCTTGATTTTTTAAAATATAATTTAATAGAGGAGCTCTGGTGTCAATAGCTGATCAAACTACATATGAAAACTATACTTTAACAACTAGCAGAAGACCTGTTTCAAAGGCAAATCTAACGTGTTTCATATTGAAGTTAAACATGAGAATCTCAAAAAACACTATCATCTCCAAAGGTTTGCACTCATTCTTTGTTTGTTACAGCATGCAGTCTCAGAAACTATCAAGAATACCTTGAAACATGAGCCGACACGTATGCATATAGGAAGAAAAGTGTAATGTCAGCATTTTTCTGAATCAATCGTTACCAAGCACTGCAAAACCCTTCAATTGCTTTGGTTTAATTTCAAGATCAAGGAGTTTTATTGAGTCTGAATTTCTCAATGAACATCAGTGAGTGTCCAGTGTTGTGTGAGACAATAACAATGAACGAATCCTGTTTTGTCTATATCAAGAATGCCACATGAAAAATAAAATTAGGAATGAAGGCTTAAGAGGTTCAGACCATATCCCTGGGGGTCAAAAGAAGGTTTGTCATCTCACACTTGTTGAGCCTCACACATTAAAGTGCACAGGTAATACATTTAGGAGATCTGTTAAATTAACTGAAATAATAAATTAATGCAAAATTAGAATCCAACATTTCATTACATATTCAAGATGCAGAGAATAATACATATTCAATAATAATAATAATAATAATTAATGTTCAAAATTGCAGAGATGATATACAAAAACATAATTTCTCCAAATAGAAATCAAGCCCTTACTGATACTACTGTGCTTATCTTGCTGAAGAAAAACTGTGTTCAGTTTGTATGATCAGTTTAGTTGAAATGGCTGAAAAAAGAGATATCAAGTTATGTTTCAGTGCACAAAAATGTCTGGGTGGTAGAGTGTCCTCAGTGCAATCAAAACAGCTTGAGTCTTCATGAAAAAGAATAGAGGTGTGATGAAAATGTTTCATGATGGTGTTATTAGGAAGAAACAACTCAGAGAACCATGTAGAGCTAAGAGCTGATGGAGAGAATAAGTGAGAGGTAGAGTCTCGGTTTTATTTATTGATCTTTTACCTGTATTATAAAGTATAAACTATTACTACACAGAAACTGTGGTGATAAAACTTCCTTTTTCTGTTAATGCCCTTGGAACATATGGGCACTGCAATCACTCAGTCAGACTTTTGTTTGCCAGTGGATTAGCTCTTCTTCCCTTCAAACAGACATTATCTGATGTAAAACTGCTATCATGTTGTTTCACTCTGTTCTTCATCTTGCCACATTATGTTGGTGTTAGGGATGTGATGATACATTCAGCTCCAGGTTTGACAGGTTTATATGTTGCATTTTTATTTGTTTTCTAATCCTAAGGCCGTTCTAATGCTACAAAAGAATTGTTTCATGAATCTTGAATTGTGTTTATTTTAGAACCGACGATAATCCTCAAAGTAGATGGTAACTTTAGCATTGTTAGCAGCAAATTCTTAGCCAGTCTCTTTACTTCCATTCTCCATATCGATTTATTTTTGCAGGGTCATGGGGAGCTGGTGCCTATCTCCAGCAGTAATTGGGCGAGAAGAATACATCCTAGACAGCTTCACACTCCATCACAGGGCAGAAATCATGCAGTGTGATTGCTGCTGCGACAGACGTCCAATTCTTGTCTTCTTTTGCTTGACATGAGCGCTTCTACGCTGTCTCTTATTTGTCCTCCTCCTCTCCCTCTTTTCAGCATCCTACTCTACTTATAAGCGCATTAACTGTCCACATACTGATTGACTGATGTGTCGGTCGGATCTGACATGCAGCCTGGCATCTTCCATCTTGCTTTATGACAGGAGTTACTATGGTGTCTTTCATGCACAGTGTGACACTTTCAAGTCAAGTGATTTTTTAAATTGGCTTACAGCAGCAGATCTTACCAAGCCATTAAATGCCAAGGGAATCATACACAACAGAGTGATGGAGCTATTAAAACAAACATTTTCTGCTGATTGGAGACAAAGCAGGTTAGAAGCACCTGAGTCAGTTCAGTTTCAAATACCGCAGGAAATCTTTTAGTCAAAAGAAAATTAAACAGAAAAAAAATGATTAAAAATAATAATTCTGGGCATGGTGCTGTAGTGGTTAGGCGACCATGTGCAGAGGCTATAGTTCTCGGTACGGCTGTCTTGGGTTCGAGTCCTGGACTCAGCGACCTTTGCCGAATGTTTGAAAAATAAAGGCCTCTAGTGTTGCAAAACAATATTAATAGTAATTCTAATAATAATACCAGACAGAAAAAGTTAAATGAATAGCAATTAGTCACAATACAATTTGCCAAAAGAAGGCAGATTTTCTATTTCAACTTACAGTTGATTTACGTTTGTGGATATCTCTTAAGAAGGAAAATATATTAAAACACAGATATTCTTCTCCTTTCTTCAGATTGATGTGTAGGATTCATTTCCATGAAGCGCCCCCCCTCGTCTACTCTGCCTGCCCGCGGGATGACATCCCTGTTGTGTGAATGAATCTCCTAGGAGATCAAGCACCAGCACGGACAGCACAGGAAGACCTATTACACTGTGTGCTCCCCATCAATTGTCCTGACACTTGGGCTGATAAGCCCAATTTCAGCTCGCTGCAGCAATGAACCCATTATGATGAAGACTGCCACACGTATTATGATGTGCAAGTTGTTCAAATCGTCTTTGGTTTGAAAGTTTCCACAGTAATACTCCTTCCATCGCTTGTGACAGACATATAGTACAAGGGGGCGAGCTATGATCTGACATGCTGCTACATTTTAACCTATGACTTTCATGTATTTTGTTAGTTTAGTAAAACAAAATACAGTGAGAAATACTTTACTGTTTTGTAGGGATGCAGGCTGCACAGAGGAAGAAAAACAGGAGTTGAGCTAAAGAAAATTTGGTAATTAAGAGCGAAATGAGTTTAGCAGCTCATGGTCTTCGGGTGGCCTATCATTGATTAACATTAAATGAAAACATTGTTCTGGTTGGTTTTTAGAGAGTCATTCTGCATCTGAGACACATTTTAGTAGCTTGGATTTTTTTTACTTTTATATTTTGATTTTCCACACTCAGACCAAAATCCCATGTTGTTTGGCAGATTAGCTGTCAAGCAGTATGTAATGTAGTTTCTGTCATAACGGCTTAGCAATGCTTTTATTTCAGTTTACTTTGAAGAGTTACTCCAACCAAACATGTTGTTGAATCGTCAGGCAACATCTAAACTCTGATAAATATGACTAATAAATATGTGGTATCTTAAGGTAGAGGTAAGATTGATTGAGATACATAATTATGGAAGGGCTGGTCTCTGCCTTAAGCTTACCTTTGGATTGTGGACTGTGAAAAAAGACACTTTTCTGCTGACTGAGATGCCTTCTCGGATGTTATGCTAGTGTTTCTGTTTTCATTGTCATTAAGATCTATTTATATTCCAAAATCATAATTTAGTTTGTATATGATGACATCATTGTTGCACATTCTCATTGGTTTGAGTCAGCTGGAAAAGAGGTTGAGAACTTGGAGAACTGGAGCTGTTACAGCAACCTATCCCAAACGAAACCAAATGAACTGATTTTCTCAAAATCAGCATTGAGGAAGTGGAATATGTCACAACGCATTGGGTTTATTGGTATCCACATCAATGACCTATCCTGGTCAACCCTCAACACAGCTTTGGCCATAAAAGGACTTCAGAGGCTCAAAGAAGAAAGCCTAGGTTCTCCAACAGCCGATGACAGCTGATGGTTAATTTCTAAGGGTGGGCCAAAGATCCATCATCACTTACTACATGACAGCATTGTACTCAGGCCGTACCAACAAGGACAGTAAGACCCATCAGTGCATCATCGTCCCCAGCACAAATGATCGGTAGCTCACAGCTCCCCTCTCTGGTTGCAGTCCCCTGTAGCCCCAAAGCCAGATGAAAGTTAATGAGATGACCTAATTCTTAGATGTAAAGAGGGAGATTATTTGTCATAGTGTGATTTAGAGTCCCAGTACTCAACTGTAATTTTGAGGGTAAAAGTAAAAGTTTTTAATGTGACACACAGAAAATCCACCCGCACAACAATTTCCAATCAGGGCAGGAGAAGAAACTACTTTACAACTGTCTGTTTCACTTAGAGAAACATCTCAGCACAAAGAACAACACTGATTCTGTTGCTCACAGAGGTTTCTTTAAAACATGAATGTGGCAGTGGTCTGCTTTGTCCTGGGTTTGGATGTTTTCAGGTCCCTTAATTTGGGTTTGGAGCCAAATAATTCAAAGAGTATGCTGTCAAAAACTATATCTGAATCCTTAAAAACACAGTAAATAAAACAATTGTCTAGTTTTACTCAAAACAGATAAATTAGTGTTGACTACCATTTTAAACAAATAACTATTGGAGTCTCTCCAGATGACCATTCCTGGTTGACTCAATCAGCCCGATTTAAACGACCACTCTTAAGTGGGACTCCTGTCCCATCCATGTCAACCAGGGCCGATCAGTCAATCAAAAGCTGACTTTTGGGCACCGTCTCCATCCGTGCATTATATTATGAGATGGAGGGAGTCTGAAGTCACCCAATAGGCAAACGTTTTTCCTCCGTGACATCACAGAGCTTCACAGATGTACGACTTCTGGATTTTTTTTTAGCTAAAACAAGCTGTCTGCTAAAAGCTGGTTTTCAAATTAAAGGTATCTTAAAACGCAAGTTTAAAGCAGATTCACACTTAATGTTCAATTCAATTCAATTCAATTCAATTCAGTTTATTTATATAGCGCCAATTCACAACACATGTCGTCTCAAGGCACTTCACAAAAGTCAGGTACATACATTCCATTTAATCTTAATTAATGAACAGTGCAGTCAGATTCAGTTATTTATTCAAATTGGATAAAAAGTTTTTCTATCTAAGGAAACCCAGCAGCTGCATCCAGTCAGTGACTTGCAGCAGTCCCTCCTCCTGGATGAGCATGTAGAGACAGTGGACAGTCACTGGCGTTGACTTTGCAGCAATCCCTCATACTGAGCATGCATGTAGCGAAAGTGGAGAGGAAAAACTCCCTTTTAACAGGAAGAAACCTCCAGCAGAACCAGGCTCAGAGTGAGCGGCCATCTGCCACGACAGACTGGGGGTTAGAGAGAACAGAGCAGAGACACAAAGAGAACAAAGAAGCACTGATCCAGGAGTACTTTCTATGAGAAGGAAAAGGTAAATGTTAATGGATGTAGCTCCTTTAGTCGTTTCATCTAGAAAGAAAGAACATATAAATTCTGAGCCAGTTTTCAAGGTTAGAGTCTGAAAGAGAGCACATAGAGTTAGTTACAGTAAAAGCTCAGTCAGTAGCTATGTCTAGGAGAGAGAAAGGGTTAAACACTAAAAGACAGGGCCATGTGGATCATCGGTAGAGGGTGAGCATTAAGTTGTTGCCAGCAGAAGCTTGGACGATTCCCCTCTCCAGAAAGGTGTCACAGGTAGACACAGAGTCAGGCCAGGTGTAGCTTCTAGGAAGAGAAAAGAGAGAGAACAAAGTTAAAAGCTGAAATAACAGCAAATAATACAAAATTGAAGAGTAGTGTGAGAATGTAGCGAAGAGGGTGAAAGTGGTCATTATGTCCTCCAGCAGCCTAAGCCTATAGCAGCATAACTACAGAGATAGCTCAGGACAACCTAAGCCACTCTAACTATAAGCTATATCAAAAAGGAAAGTTTTAAGCCTAGCCTTAAAAGTAGACAGGGTGTCCATCTAGAGCCCACTGATGGCCATTGTTATACTAAAAACCACAATGATTGGGATACCTCTCTCTGTCAGATTGACCATAACCATTGGAAAAGAGAGGGGGTCATACAGGTAGCAGAAATGGAGGGTGTGTTTGCACCTCAACCATAACTGAGCCGTTTTAGGCTAAACCTGATTCCCCCTTACTCCATCCAACAAGGGGAGAAGAAGACGGAGGTAAAATAAGGGAGATAGCTCAGGATAACCTAAGACACCCTAACTATAAGCTTTATCAA
Source organism: Crenichthys baileyi (assembly GCA_036173005.1). Taxonomy (NCBI): domain Eukaryota; kingdom Metazoa; phylum Chordata; class Actinopteri; order Cyprinodontiformes; family Goodeidae; genus Crenichthys; species Crenichthys baileyi. Next base: position 368,996 of record JAHHUM010000307.1, read on the forward strand.
AAAGGAAAGTTTTAAGCCTAGCCTTAAAAGTAGACAGTGTGTCCGCCTAACGGACTAAAACTGGGAGCTGGTTCCACAGGAGAGGAGCCTGATAACTAAAGGATCTGCCTCCCATTCTACTTCTAGAGACTCTAGGAACCATCAGTAAACCTGCAGTCTGAGAACGAAGTGTTCTGTTAGGAACGTATGGAACAATCAGATCTCTGATGTATGATGGAGCTAAATCATTAAGGGCTTTATATGTGAGGAGGAGAATTTTAAATTCTATTCTGGATTTAACAGGGAGCCAATGAAGGGAAGCTAAAGTAGGGGAAATATGATCTCTCTTTTTAATTTTCATCAGAACTCTTGCTGCAGCATTTTGAATCAGCTGGAGGCTTTTAACTGCATTTTGTGGACATCCTGAGAGTAAAGAATTACAATAGTCCAGCCTTGAAGTAACAAATGCATGGACTAGTTTTTCAGCATCAGTCCTGGACAGGATATTTCTAATTTTGGCAATGTTCCGGAGATGAAAAAAGGAAATCCTAGAAACCTGTTTAATATGGGATTTAAATGACATGTCCTGGTCAAAAATAACACCAAGGTTTTTTACTTTATTATCGGAGGTCAATTTAATGCCATCCAGGTTAGGTGATAGATTTAGTAGTTTCTTTTTTAGACTTCAGTCCAAAGATGACAACTTCTGTCTTGTCTGAATTTAGAAGCAGAAAATGTAAAGTCATCCAAGTTTTTATGTCTTCAAGACATGCTTGTAGTCTATCTAACTGGTTGGGCTCATCAGGATTTATGGATAAGTAAAGCTGAGTATCATCAGCGTAACAGTGAAAATTTATCCTATGCTGCCTGATAATTTTACCTATTGGAAGCATATATATAGTAAAGAGAATTGGCCCAAGTACTGAACCCTGTGGTACTCCACAATTAACCCTGGAGTTTAAAGATGATTTATCATTTACATGAACAAACTGGAATCTTTCAGACAAATAAGATTTAAACCAGCCTAGTGCTGTTCCCCTGATCCCTACAGCATACTCCAGCCTCTCCAAGAGAATATTATGATCGACTGTATCAAATACAGCACTAAGATCTAAGAGGACAAGAACAGAAACAAGTCCATTATCTGAGGCAATAAGAATATCATTAGTGACTTTCAGCAGAGCTGTTTCAGTGCTATGATGAGCTCTGAAACCTGACTGAAACTCTTCAAACAGGTCATTGCTGTGTAAATGCTCACACATTTGATTAGCAAATGTTTTGAAATAAACAGTCAATATTAAATCTTACAATGATTCATTAAGGATTATTCTGTCAAATTGTTTAATAAGAGAGTCCAGTGCAGTTGCAGATGTCTTTTATATAAAGAGAAGGTAATAACCTGAATAATAAACAATAACTTGAAAGATCATTAATTCTGAATCTGTTTTGAAAAACTTCCTTTATTTTTCTAGACTGAGTTTGTTTTTGCCTTGACAATACATTTCAGCTGCTCAACTAAAGTCAGCAGAAGAACAGAAAGTCTTCAGAGATGCAGGGTCAAAGGTCAAAATTTGGTTCTTGTTACAAGACAGTCCCCATTGGTTTAACGGGCTTCAACTAAAATGATAAGTGGACTGAATTTATATAGCGCTTTTCTAGTCATACCGCCCACTCGAAGTGCTTCACTGGGGCCACATTCACCCAATCACACTCTAAAAAAGCACAAATTCATACACCAATACACACAACTTGTAGGTGAGCACCTTGCCCAGGAGCACATTGATAAGTGGGAGGAGAACGCTGGAACTGAACCCACAACTTTCATATTGGAAAACAACTTCCTCGTTTCCACTGAGCCACAGTCACCCCCAAGATAATTTACCAAACTATAAAATTATACAAATTGCCAATTATTCCATAGCAGTCCATCACCCGAAAAAAAACAACAACAGATCTGTCACAATTCTTTACATCATGTTAATCTCCCGTCCCTGCCAGGAACAGGATTTTGCAAAAACCAGACTCAAGAAAGGCAGCCATTTGCCTCAAACAGCTTGTGACAGGAAAGAAAAACAAACTGTAATACAAGCTTTGTTAACAACTGTCCTAACAGAAGCCCACTTGCTCTGACTGGCTACCCACAAAGTCCTAATCAGGCTCCAACCACCTTTTTATACCAACAGAAAAATTTAACTCTTGGACAATTGTAAGAAGGGATAAACAATTAGTATAAGCCAATCAGGATCATTTTTCCAACATTTTATTATAATGGTAAATTCTATAAAGCTCAAAGGACTTCAAAGATTTTAGTTCTTTGATGGTGTTTATGTTCTGTTATGCGAGACTGTACAAACAAGATAGTCAAACTGAATTTAAAAGGGACCTTGGTATCTACCGGGGCCTCTACAGGAAAATGGTACTTGACTTCACAATCACTTTGTCCATTTTTCTCTGGTGCACGGACCAGTTCCTTCCTCACACATACATCTACCTTCTGAGCTGTTCTCTGAGCAGTGTCTCTACTTTTTAGCACTTTCAAATGACACTGTTGTTGGAACTGGGCAGGAGCCATTTATTTTAACCAGCCATTATAGTCTATTCAAACATTCTAATGAGCTGGAAGTAATTTTAAGAACTATTGCTCTGTTAATAAGTAAGCTGGTCCTGTAATGAAGCCTTTGATGCCATGTGAACGTGCCCAATCTCTGTTTTTTTACAGGCCCGGTTTAAAGAGTAAACAGTGATGTTCTCCTAGACACACCGTTCTTCTGTGTTTGTGGATATAGAATCAGTGATGTTTGCATTGGATTGTGGGACCTGCAGTGTTAGGCTAGAGTTGGCACTGTTAATCCATGTGGCCATGTGGGTCTGTGTTTGGTTTTCCAGTCCGTGTTTATTTTGATCTAAAGTAGCTGAGGATTTTTTCAGTATTGAAACAACAACCCTAGTTTTTGCTTGGAAGGTTGACGTTTTAGACAACTTTTACTTGGATGCTCAAACCCGCTTCAGAACATCCTTCTTTATCAAAATGTAACCCAGCCCCCCGAGATCCTAGGTTTGGTCTGTGATTCTGCTCTTTAGAACTGATAAGACTTCAGTTTATGTTACGCAGATCTTTTAAGGTTTTATAGAATAAATACACAACCATAACAAAATGACAGTTTACTGGTGGTGTCTATCGGATATTTATTTTAAATCTTCTGGTATTTCAAACAGTTCAATTTGCCATGCACTCTAACATGGTCCCCTGGCCTTTCTGAAGAGAAACAGACCCACAGCATAACAGATCTTCCACCAGGCTTAATAGTGAGCATGAGGTGCCTTAACCAGATATTTAATACTTGCTAAATACCAAACCAACCAGAAGCGTTTGTTGCCAAAACAATAAAATATGAAAATATGACTGTGCATTGTGGCCAGTGATGCTGAAATTGGGGTCTGCTCCACAGCTTCCAAGGCACATACAGAATTAAAGGGCTATTTCACAGTTTTTTTTTAAGAGAAAGAGTTTGGGCCATCATCATCTTTACTTTAAAATTCAAAATAGTTTAAGGTATAGTCCAGTCATCTTTGTGTTTTTTTGGTTTGTAAAATACAAGATTAATTTTGAACACATCAATATTCTTTTACTGCTAAATGTCAGTGATAAGTTACGTAATGAAACCGGGAGTGCTTTTATTTTTTAAATGTATTTTTGCGGCACTAGTGGCCTGTATTTTATCATTTTTTGACAGTAAGCAGACAGGAAATGGTGGGGTGTGCAGAAAATGTCACAAGGCCTGGGTTTCAATCCCGCGACAGCCTGCATTAAGGACTAAGGCCTCTGTACATAGGTCGCATGCTTAAACCCTATACCTCCAGCGCCGTGCCCTGTTGGAGTGCTTTCAAACTGATGTATTTGTATGTGTGGCTATGTGTGAACAGGGGTACAGAAGTGGGAATTCCCCCAGGGTGCATTAATGTAAGAACCACCACACATTGATTCTTCCTGTGGAAGAGGTTAATTAAAGTCTGATCAAGTTGTTGTATATTTTAAAATGGATCCCTGTGAAGAATGGCGAGGCTCCTTATGCTTTCTCTAACCCAAAACAAACTGGTTCTTGGTTTTTGGCACAATCTTTTGCTAAAACTTTCCAACTTCTGCCCAAACAGGAAAAAAATGGGTGTAAAGGAACACTTCTATTACATACAATTTTATGTTGTTGAAAATACTTGTTTGTCATATAAGTCAGTATGTTTTCTGATAGATTAGCCACAACACGGTATGACTTCACAAGGCAAAAATAAGACCAAGGAAAATGGATTTAAATATTTATTGCATTCATTCTCATGTTTAAAAAGTTGACATGCATTAGATGAAGTGGGACATTCAATTACTTTTGAAATGAGTGAAATGAGCTTAATAACATTCAGAAATCTATCTATGATGTCTTCCACTACAATAACATGATGCTAAACAGGGATTATTAAACTCTTTCCAGAGTAGAGATATTTAAGAATAATGAAAGAACTGTTGTTATTCTATACTACAGAGCCGCAACGGTCAGCATGAATACCTTATTTTAAAAATGAATCTTAAATAAGAGTTTGGATCCTGGAATCATTGATGGATTTTATTTTTATGTTTGCTGCTGTTTGCTCCAGGCTACATCCATGCAAACCTCTGCTGTGTGACGTGATCTCCAGCAAGTTCTCTTCTTCACTTCTTCACGGCATCAATTTCACAGACAGTCTTGAGCCGGGGGACATGAGATTGTCTGTTCCCTCTGCAGATTGTCCAAATAAAAACATGTTTCATTTTATAAAAATAGGTGTGGACAGCATCACAGCAAATGAGCATCATTCTGTAGCTTCCCAACATTAAGCACCATATAACAGCCACCGTTGCATATCACTCATTGTGACTTTGTTTCCAGAAAAACTCTTCCAAACCTCTCTCCAAAAGCCTGATTCAGCCCGCAAGTTTGTTGTGAAAATTAGCATTTGACTGGTATGACATGCACTCCTGAGTGTTTATCTGTATCCAGGCAGTCAGCTGCTATATTAACTCTGCACAGACTTTTTGCATCCAATTAAGTTGATGAGCGTTCAATAAATACTGCCACATCTCTTAACTTGAGGCAATTAAAAAGCTTTTTGAGGGAAAGAAAGCTTGAGTAAAAACAAGTAAAATATCTGATGAGGAGAAGCTGGCATTCAGGTGGCTTTGTGACTAAAATGAGCCGACAAATTTTTAGCTTTAGTCACAGACTGTGTGACTGTGCATGTATGAAAAGCAGCAATTATGGCTGAAACTATTTTGGGGTATATCCCTATCGCCTCTAAAAAGGGTTATTCTGAAATTGCCATGTTTTTAGCTCCATACACCCTCCTATAAGCCATGACCAGCTTTCCTGTACCTGCTGAATAAAGCATTCCCACACCATGATGCTGCCACCACCATGTTTCACTGTCGGAATCCTTTAGCCAAGGTGATGTGCAAAGTTATGAAGAAAAGCACCCCCCACACCATGATACTGCTGCCACCATGTTTCACAGTGGGAATGCTGTGGTGAAGCATGTGTGCAGTGTTAGTTTGCCAAGATTCAGTTTGGGTTTCATCTGATGAGCAGATTTTCTTCCATATGTTTTCTATGTCCTCTCCAACTCTGACCAGCTTCCCTGTGTCTGGTGAGAAAAGCATTCTCTCAAGAATGAGAGTCTGGTTATTGTTAAACTGCTTGTGGCTCTACACTTGGCCTCTGCACTGAATTATAAATGATCTTGTGGCATGTCGCTGCAGAGGAAAGTGGATATAGGTTACTCCCACTGAGAAAACAGAGGCATCACAGAGTGAAAAGATATCCGTTATGACTCTTTTTCTCTCCCTTCTACTTTCACTTAATCACCAACTCATTGCAAGAGTTGCATCATGTTATATTCTTTGCCTCAAAAATAGGAAAACTGATGCTTATGTTGAAATCAGACCGTGGGTGGATGCAATTAATAAGTAAAAAAGGAAGCAAGCCTGTCAGAAACAGGCACCTGTTATGCCTTGTTTATATGTGGAACATCAGTGGTGTGTTTGAGATCCATCTGGTGTATGTCTTGCCCTTTTCTTGTAACATAGAACTTAATTCGAAGCATCAAAGGTGGTTTAAATGTGTTGCTTTCCCATTACAAGACACGTACAGCTATTAACTAGTTTATCCAGTTAATGGAGTTCCTTTTAGAGTTTCAGTTCAGTTCAGATCTTTCAGATTTTCTAATGGGATATGTTCATATGGATGAAAGCAGAGTTTAATTGCCTCAGTTCAGGATACTTTGGCCAGCAAATATAATGCAGAATTCACAGGTGGGGTTTTAGCTGCAGTCCACTGAAGCCTCTGTCTTCCTGATAAAATGAATAACAGGCTGAGATACATATGCAGTGTTTTTCCTGTGCTCATTCAGTTACACCAAGTTGTACTCGTGTCATAGGAAAATAAAATGCATGTTCTGAGTTGTTGTATACTAATACTGGGAATATATTCATTCAAAACGTTTTTTTTTTTGTGAGTCGTGTAAAAAGAAAATAGGACACCCAAACACAGCCCGTGTATTTCAAACATATTGGGACATATGTATATAAGGATTTAGATATGAATAGAGACCTCTTTAGGGTCTTCAGAAAGAAGATTGCCGCAGTTTATGTGTCTGGTAAGTAATTTAAAGAGGTCAAAAGAGCTTAAAATTAAGTTTTCCAAAGAGAACCTAGACAAAGACTAGGAAGTCAGGAACGTCAGGAGTCTAAGATGAAATTATTTGCAGACCAGAACAGAAAATGTGCATCCAAATACATTGTTCAGGGAAAGATCCTCATACCATGTGAAACATACAGGTAGAAGTGTCATGGTTTGGAAATACTTGGATAAAGCAGGACCTGGCCAGCTCACTATGATGGAATCAACCATGAATTCCCTCCTGTATCAGTGGGGGCTTGAGGAAAACGTGAGACCATCTGGAAAAAAAATTAAAGCTGAAGTCGAACTGGATCTTGAAGCCAGAGTTAAAACCCAGCTCTTGATCTCATTGAGATGCTGTTAGGTGACTTGAAACAGGATGTAGATCCAAGAAAACCTTCAATCATCTCACAGCTGAAAGTGAGGCAGTGGGGACTCATGCCACAGAATAGCAGATGGCTAACATGAGTAAGTCTAGCTATTAGAATGTAGAGTGTCCTAGAATTTCCTCAATTAGAAAATACATATTACTCATTTAACAAAAATATCAACAAGAATAAGGTTAGTTTTTTTGTTAAGTCAAATTAAATCAGTTTATTTTCCAGAGATATACAAAAGAGATAAACATCAAAACTGGAATATTTCTCAAGACAGAGCAAAATATTTTATTGGGTGTCTTAATTTTTCACACGGCAACATATGTAACATGAATATGTAACTATGAGTTATTTAAGAGAAAATAAGGCCTGTTCTTTAAGAGCTTTATGTGCAGGGAGAAACCAAGATTTAACAGCCATCTTTACTGTGATACCTCTAAATAAAATTCAGTGCAAACAATAGATTTCAGAGGTCAGCTCAGTAAATACAGTGCATGTGTGGGATTTAATCTCAGTATAAAGAGTATAGAGTTCTATGTAGTACTCAGACGCTAAACAACAGAGCTTCATGGAGACCAAGGATAACCAGAGACAGGTAAAATGTTGTGGAAAAAATTAAACATAGACATCCAATGAGCACCCAGCAGCTAAAGATTTAAAGAGTAGAGCACAGCAGCAAACCTACCAGGACATGACCCTCCAGATAGCAAAAATATCAGTGTCATATCCACATGGCTATGTTCACATGTGTGTGTGTCTCTACCTCTTTTAATTTCAGGGGGTGCCGTCATGTTTGTCCTCACAGCTAGAGCACGTCAAGCCCAATCAAGAGGAGCCTAAAGAGGAGCGAATTTCCTGACGTAGATGCCAGATTGTTTTGCTCTCATTAGTGGTAGCCTAAGCATACTCCGCTTCTTTGCTCTTTCTAAATGTCCCTATGCTTATCTTCTTGTTGTCTTTCCTTCAGGAGACCAATCAGTTGCTCAGTTTGTGTTGCATCCCTGGATTCCAGTGCTCTGCCTCCATGCTGTCAGAGTTTGTTGGAGTACTCACCTCAAGAGTCCGACTGTGAATCTCCTCAACACTCCGCTGGTTGCTTCCCTGGTTTATGCAGTCAGGGTCTCTCTACAACAATCCAGTGTTGTCAGCGCTGTACTCGATTTTTCCCACAAACTCAGAAGAACCATTCATTCATTCATTTGTGCCAATAAACTTTTCAAACGTATCTTGTCAGTTATTGTTGCATGCATGAGAGCCTAACCAGCATGACAGTCTTTAGATGTCCAAATCTGGGAGAGACATATCCCAAAAGACTTGAAGCTGTGAGTGCAGAAAAAGGTGCTACATTGACTCTGGTGGGCGAAATACAAATGCATGCCACACTTTTACAAAATTTTGTCAAATTGAATATTTATTTTCATCTTCACAATTACCCACAACTTTGTGCAGGTCAATAGCGTAAAATCGCAATAAGAGAAAATAAAGTTTGTGGTTGTAATGTGACAAAATAGGGAAAAGTTAAAATAAGAATACTTATCCCTTTGAAGGAAATAAAGGAAACATCCTCTACACAAAGTCCCTTGATGATTAATTCAACATGTTTATGTTCTCTAATGTGGGATCTTTAATCCTCAGGATGTTGGGTTGATCTTCAAAGAAGTGTGTTACTGAAGCTCATTAACCTACGTCACTGTAGTGAAGTATAAATCTGTTTGATAAAATAACTGATCAATCATGATTCAGTCTGAGGAAATCTCGCTGTATTTGTCGGTTCATTAGACATCCTTTGGCGCACAATAAAATATCCGTGTTTTGTTTGCAACAGAGGAATGAATTGTGCAATAAAAGCTAGGAATTAATGAGCCTGATATGAATCTGTATTGATCTCTGCAGATGTATCTATCAAACAGAGACATAAAATAGCCAAACACTTGTTTCTAGTGATGACATCATCTAAAGCACATATAATATGAATCACTTTTTAGATCATATATAGCTGGAACTTATTTAGATGTTAGAGATTTATAATGGGACACTACGAGATCCTGACTGCATGATAATGTTTAATAAAAAAAACCTTGTAGCTAATTAAATTGAACTTACTATGAAGTTTTAGGTTTTATGTAAACAGGCTATTGTGCCTAAGATTATTTCTTTTCTGCTGCTCTGCTTTTTGATATGCTAGCCAATCAATGAGCTGGGTCATCACCCCAGGTAGTCATGGGTGACTAATCATACAATAAAATGGAATAGCAAAGTTTGGAAGATAGGAAAGACATAAAAGTAACATTTAATCACCTCAGCCCTAAATCTGGGATGTAATGGGAAACACACCTCCCAAAAGGTTCTGCTTTTGTTGTTTAGTCCACAGATTATTGACACAAAATTTCTGAGTATCATCAAGGTTTTTTTTGGCAAATGTGAGATGGTGTGTTTTTTTTGTTTTGTTTTGTTCTGGTTTTTTGTTGGCGCTAATGTTCTGCTTGGAACTCTTCCACAGACACAGTATTTGGCCAGACTGTTACTATTTGTCGAATCATCTCACTGATCTTAAGTGAGGAACCTCTAGCCTTCTTTGAAACCTCTTCATGGTTTTCTTGTGTTGGCTAAACTGTATGACTTACCTCATGCTCACTGCGTACCCCAAGGTGACCTCCTGAGCTCTTACCTGGATTCAGCTTACCACACGGATCAATACTTACTGGACTCTGCTCATTCCTCCCCATCACCAAGTCACAAGGTGATGGGGAAAATGTGTTAATAAAAAACCTCTCCTCCTCGTCCTCGCAGCGATCATCCTACCAGACTTAGAGGAAAACCCTGGACCAGAATTCCTATTATGGTCTCCTTCATTTCACACATGTGGGTCAGATGCTTGCCTCAAAACATGACAGGCATTTATGCCCATTTTCCACCAGTCACTACTTAGAGCGGTCCGCTCAGGTTGGCTTGCTTTTTCAACTTGTCCATTAATAACAGCTATGTGGAACAGTTACTATTTTTAGTACTGGTTGCTTGTGGTTCCATCCATGCCAAGTCACACAAAATGCAAATTTTGTTGAATTTTTGGCTCTAAAGCTTGTACGTCTTGAGTTGTTGCAGGAAGCACAGTCTCTCCTAGGCCTTCTTCCCAACAGTGTCTAAGTGTGAGGACTGCCTCAGGTCCAGAGAAAGGCTGGTTTCTAGGAACTGGAAGTGATTCACAGTAAACGCAGTGTTGTTGAGGATGGTGATGGGAGGAAGTGTGGAGCGTTTTCTCCAGAAGTTCGCTGTCATCTCCACAGTCCTAAGTGGGTTCAGCTCCAGGTAGTTCTAACTGCACACACACACCGGAGTCTTTAAAAAAGAAACTGCTTAGTCAATCACTTAACCTGGATGGCATTAAATTGACCTCCGATAATAAAGTAAAAAACCTTGGTGTTATTTTTGACCAGGACATGTCATTTAAATCCCATATTAAACAGGTTTCTAGGATTTCCTTTTTTCATCTCCGGAACATTGCCAAAATTAGAAATATCCTGTCCAGGACTGATGCTGAAAAACTAGTCCATGCATTTGTTACTTCAAGGCTGGACTATTGTGATTCTTTACTATCAGGATGTCCACAAAATGCAGTTAAAAGCCTTCAGCTGATTCAAAATGCTGCAGCAAGAGTTCTGATGAAAATTAAAAAGAGAGATCATTTTTCCCCTACTTTAGCTTCCCTTCATTGGCTCCCTTTTAAATCCGGAAAAAATTTTTAAAATTCTCCTCCCACATATAAAGCCCTTAATGATCTAGCTCCATCATACATCAGAGATCTGATTGTTCCATACTTCCTAACAGAGCACTTCGTTCTCAGACTGCAGGTTTTACTGGGGGTTCCTAGAGTCTCTAGAAGTAGAATGGGAGGCAGATCCTTTAGTTATCAGGCTCCTGTCCTGTGGAACCACCTCCCAGTTTTAGTCCGTGAGGGGGACACCCTGTCTACTTTTAAGGCTAGGCTAAAATTTCCTTTTTGATAAGTTTATAGTTAGAGTGCTTAGGTTTTATCCTTTACTATTTTCCTTTTTTTACCTCCCTTTTCATCTCACCTTTTGGAAGGAGTAAGGGGGGCAGGTTTAGCCTAAACCGGCTCAGTTATGGTTGAGGTGCAAACACACCCTCCATTTCTGCTACCTGTATGACCCCCTCTCTTTTCCAATGGTTATGGTCAATCTGACAGAGAGGGGTTTTTCCCAATCGTTGTTTTTTTTTAGTAAAACAATGTCCATCAGTGGGCTCTAGATGGAAAAACTGTCTACTTTTAAGGCTAGGCTTAAACTTTCCTTTTTTTATAAAACTTATATTTTAAGGTCTTAGTTTACTGAGCTATCTCTGTAGTTATGCTGCTATAGGCTTAGGCTGCTGGAGGACATAATGACCACTTTCACCCTCTTCGCTACATTCTCACACTACTCTTCATTTTGCATTATTTGCTGTTATTTCAGCTTTTAAATTTTTTCTCTCTTTTTTCTTTTCCCTAGGAGCTACACCTGGCCTGACTCTGTGTCTCCTGTAACACCTTTCTGGAGGGGGGGAATCCCCCAAAAGCTTCTGCTGGCAACAACTTTAATGCTCACCCTCTACCGATGATCCACATTGCCCTGTCTTTCAGTGTTTTTTAAACCCTTCTCTCTCCTAGACATAGCTACTGACTGACTTTTATGTAACTAACTCTCTGTCCCCTTTCAGACTCTAACATTGAAAAATGGGCTCAGAGCTTATCTGTTCATTCTTTTTAGGTGAAACGACTCAAGGAGCTACAGGGTTTGGACAATGAAACTGAAACACCTGGTTTTTAGACCACAATAAATTTTTAGTATGGTGTAGGGCCCCCTTTTGCGGCCCAATACAGCATCAATTCATCTTGGGAATGACATATACGAGTCCTGCACAGTGGTCAGAGGGATTTTAAGCCATTCTTCTTGCAGGATAGTGGGCCGGTCATTAAGTGATACTGGTGGGGGAAAAAGTTTCCTGACTCGCTCCTCCAAACACCCCAAAGTGGCTCAATAATATTAGATCTGGTGACTGTACAGCCATGGGGGATGTTCAAACTTCACTTTCATGTTCATCAACCCATCTTTCACCATTCTTGCTGTGTGTATTGGTGCATTGTCATCCTGATACACGGCACCGCCTTTCAGGATACAATGTTTGAACCATTGGATGCACATGGTCCTCAAGAATGGTTCGGTAGTCCTTGGCAGTGACGTGCCCATTTTAGCACAAGTATTGGGCCAAGGGAATGCCATGATATGGCAGCCCAAACCATCACTGATCCACCCCCATGTTTCACTCTGGGCATGCAACAAGTCTGGGTGGTACGCTTCTTTGGGGCTTCTCCCACCGGTAACTCTCCCAGATGGGAAAACAGTAAAGGTGGACTCATCAGAGACAATACATGTTTTCACATTGTCCACAGCCCAAGATTTGCACTCCTTGCACCATTGGAAACCGACGTTTGGCATTGGCATGAGTGACCAAGGTTTGGCTATAGCAGCCCGGCCGTGGTATATTGACCCTGTGGAGCTCCCGACGGACAGTTCTGGTGGGAAACAGGAGAGTTGAGGTGCACATTTAATTCTGCCATGATTTTGGCAGCCGTGGTTTTATGTGTTTTTGGATACAATCTGGGTTAGTACCCGAACATCCCTTTCAGACAGCTTCCTCTTGCTTCCACAGTTAAATCCTGTTGGATGTGGTTCGTCCTTCTTGGTTTTATGCTGACATTAACCCTGGATACCGTGGCTCTTGACACATCACAAAGACTTGCTGTCTTGTCCACAGATGCGCCAGCAAGACGTGCACCAAACAATATGTCCCTCTTTTGACTCTGGTATGTCACTCATAATGTGTGGTGCATTTCAATATTTGAGCAAAACGTGGCTTTACCCTGCTAATTGAACCTTCACACTCTGCTCTTACTGTGCAATGTGCAATCAATGAAGACTGGCTACCAGGCTGGTCCCATTTAGCCAGAAACCTCCCACCCTAAAATGACAGGTGTTTCATTTTCATTGTCCAACCCCTGTACATCCATTAACATTTACTTTCCTTCCCATAGAAAGTACTCCTGGATCAGTGCTTCTTTGTTCTCTTTGTGTCTCTGCTCTGTTTCTCTCTAACCCCCAGTCGGTCGTGGCAGATGGCCGCTCACACTGAGCCGGTTTCTGCTGGAGGTTTTCTTCCTGTTAAAAGGAATTTTTCCTCTCCACTGTCGCTGCATGCATGCTCAGTATGAGGAATTGCTGCAAAGTCAACGCCAGTGACTGTCCACTGTCTCTACATGCTCATCAGGGAGGAGTGAATGCTGCAAGTCACTGACTGGATGCAATCTGCTGGGTTTCCTTAGATAGACAAACTTTTTATCCAATTTGAATAAATAACAGAATCTGACTGCACTGTTCAATGATTCGGATTAATTGTAATGCATGTACCTGACTTTTGTGAAGTGCCTTGAGACGACATGTGTTGTGAATTGGCGCTATATAAATAAACTGAATTGAATTGAATTGAATTGAACATGTGCCTAGCGGATTAAGTTCAAGGAGGTGGAGAGGTATGCTTAGGCAGCATTACCTTACAAGATTCAAAGTTGACTCTCCTCTGTTTGACAGGTTATGAGTATCTGTTTGTGTTGCTGCTGCAAATATTTCCAACAGCTGAATTATTGATGAGTTAAAAAGTTTAATGGTATGGCTCTCTTTTACCCATCATGCATAGCTGACAGCACACCGCAGGAACGCCAGCACCATTCCTCCATGTTACAGGAAATAAATTCCTATTGAGGTTTTCCTTTACGTGTACTGAAGGTTATTCAGCAGCTGATCACTGATATAATGCAGACATATTGAAACTTTTCTAATTGAACCACATACTGAACCAAAGAAACCTTTATTGTTTCGTTTTTCTTCCAATTAAACTCAAATACTTGTGGACTACAATTTTATGGAAACAAACATTAAAGAACAAAACAGGTTACTGGTAGTCAGAAGGCAGTAACAGAATCCAAATAGTGCTTTAGCTTTGTGCCTCACAAAGTCTTTTAACAAGTTATCACTCTTCATCATAAAACCTGTAGATTATACATCCTACTTTACCTTGAAAGTCATTATACTTTTTGCATGGGAGTGTTGAACTTTTTCCAGCAGCACCAGAAGTTTCAGTAGGCAAGCGGTTAATAGCTATCAACAGTTTTGTTAGCAACGCTTGCTGTTCCCTGTTAGCGCTACATTTTTACTGGCTGCTTTCACGATATGAACATCTACGCAAACACTCCCAGGTTGCAAAGACATATTTTTATTTCCTGTTGTGTGTTGCTTAACATAGCACCAAAGCTCTCTCACTGAAGGCAGAGATGGCATCACGGTTTAACTTGTGCTCCACCCCATGTGGGTTCTGTTTGACTGACTCCTCCAAACAGCCATGCCAGGTAACCTACTCCCACTGTCAGCAGCACACAGGATGCATTTACTCAACACAGGGATATGTCCAACTCCTCAATGACTGCACATGCAGGAAAACGCAATACAAAAATGTCAGTCAAGGCTGAACAGGTAAAAAGGTGTTTTTTGGGCCATGATGTACAACCTTAATAATGTCGCTTTGGGGAACTAGTTGGGGAATACATTTTGCATGTATAAAAAATTGCCAGCAAACTGTCCGCATGTGTAGTTACAGGAAACAATTCCAGTTGACAACTTCACCTTATTGAGTTAAAAAAGTTCAACAGAAATCTTTTCTTTCAGCCATCATACACAACTGAGTGACAGCACACATCAACAGGTGGGGATGTACTTTTAATCCACACAAGCAGAGAAACCCTGAACTGTCTCTGGGTTTTCATACAGCATTAAGTACCATGCAAAACATTCATTTTGAAAACATGACTTGTAAATCCCGGCGGCACGGTGGCGCAGTTGGTAGCACTGTTGCCTTGCAGCAAGAAGGTCCTGGGTTTGATTCCCGGCCGGGGGTCTTTCTGCATGGAGTTTGCATGTTCTCCCTGTGCGTGCGTGGGTTCTCACCGGGTACGCTGGCTTCCGCCCACAGCCTCTCGCCCATAGACTGCTGGAGATAGGCACCAGCTCCCCCGCGACCCACTATGGAATAAGCGGTAGAAAATGACTGACTGACTGACTTGTAAATTGTGAAAACTATTTATTTTAACCAACCATCTGGCATCAGGACAGTTTAATACACCTTACTGAATGCTAAACTGTGCTGTTTAGCATACTGGAGAAACAGCTGAAATGTTCTCAGGTTTGCAGTAGAGTGAAAAAGAATTAATGCCTACAGCCAGTGGATGTTGTGTTATGTCACTAATGCTGTGTGTCATACTGTTTTTCCTGTCAGCTGTGATGAATTTGAATGAATGGCAGACATGGAGTCGATAGACAGAAGATTCTAACATGTTTTCGCCTGTCTCACACTCCATGTTACACAAGAAATTAGTGTCATCTTCTAAACTCATCATACCATGCAAATGCTCTTTCTCCTCTTCTTTCATATTGCTTTCTTGCCTTGTCACCCTTTTCTAAAGACTTTTGAATGCTGGCAACATTGAAGGATTTAATGATCTACAAACACACAGTCTTCACTCTCGTCCTCGCTCTCTCCCTCCCACATGATGTATAATTTATTAGACCCTAAGTAAAGTTTGGCAGGGACAGCTCTGTGAAAGTTCAGAGTGGTTATGTGACACAAACTTGACATTTATCGATAGAAATGTGTCCAAGCAGATTCCAGGGAGGGAAGGGGTCGGGCGGGTTCATGCAATATCCACAGAGGGAAGGTGAGCTGTGGTGAAGTATTAAATGATGGTGCAGAGGAAATCAGAAACGGGAACAATCAATTACCACATCAATTCACCACCAAGTGACTTTGTCTAAGATGAATTCCAATTCTTATTAATCATCCTTTACTGTGTTTGCGTGTTTTTCATACGCCCCTACTAGATATAAGGTAAGAACTCTAATCACATCGGCATGTACCTTTAAAAAGCAGTTTAGGTAAAACTGTAACACACAGTCACACTTATGTATATCTGTCATTCATGTCAATGGCCTAGGAAGAGACAATCCCCAAGTAAAATAACACTCCAGTATCACCTTACTACCCGTAGGACGTTGTGGCAGTACCAGTAAACTCCATTGTATATCTCACTAGCCAAGTACACATGTGGACTACTGTTTACAGAATCAATAAAACTGCCACCCAATACTGGCAACGATGACCCAATGATAACAGCACATAATTTCAGGCTACATTATGATATCTGCACAGGTGATAATTCACTCACCTCATCATGTGGAAAGCTTAAAACTGAAAATAAAACTGAGGTTTACCGGATAACTGAGCTAATAATTATCTTCCCACCCTTTGGTGGCATTCATAGAACATTGACATTTTATTACCAGACGGTTGGTGGATCCTTACATTTTGAAGAACACAAGGAGCATCATTCATACACAAGCCAATCCAAAGGGCTTTATAGGGCACCAAAGGAAAGACAAAAGGTGAATAACAAAACATAGGCACAAACGCATTCCATAAAAAAAAACAGATGGTAAAATGCTAATATCAAAGACGTAAAAGAAACAACGTTTCAAATATTTTATTAGTGAGATTTATTAATTTCAAGCTGCTCTGAGTTTTAATGACCTTCTGTCTCTGATATGTGTTGATTACAACTGCTTAATCATTGTGGGAGACTTCAACATTTAAGTGAACAACCCCCAAAACGGTGGCGCAAAAGAACTACATGATATACTGATATACCAACACACAAATTGGGAGATATTGTATTTTGAACTTAGTCTTTAGTAAGACTGAAGATTTCCAAGGTCTTTGTAACTGATGTTACCCTATCTGTGGCCCTAAGGGCAGTGCAACTGAAACCTTCAACCAAGTTCACTCTTCCACTTCCACTTTATCCTGTTACTCATTAAATGAGCTGGTCCATCCTTTTCATTCTAAAATTACAGACAGCATTGATTCCATTGCTCCCATTAAGGTGAAGGTTCTGTCTGGTAAGAAGAAATCTCTGCAGAGAAATGCTGCACTTGTAAGAAGTGAAAATAGGGAGTGTCGAAATGCCAAACGGAGGTCGCGAAAGACTGGACTCCAGCTTCACTATGATATCTATAAAGAGAGTTTTCACAAATATAACTCACAACTGAAAAATACAAGGGAGTCATCAACATAAACATTAATAATGCTCATGCCTTGCTTGCTACGGTCGACAGGTAAACAAACCCTTCTGTGTCTGTTGCATCTGAACTCCACTCTAACACGGCTGCAATGAATTTGCTAAGTTCTTTACTGACTTTGTCTTATTTAATTCAAATGTTTTAACAGTTAAAAACCTTCCTGAACAAAGACCAGATGCTTTGACCTATTTTTTCCACACTCACCACAATATTGATTGTTATGGGAAACCCAGATTTGTTAGATCAAAAAAATGTGTGGAAGGAGTGATGCAGTTTTGCAAGCTGTCCACATGGAAATATGCAAAAGGTTACAGTTTTTTAAAAACAGACTAAATTGCAGCAAATTAAAGCTGTAGTATAAGTAGTTGCGTTGAGTGACGGAGCCTAAGACTGATCATTTAAATATCATCAATATCATTTGGGCTTTGATTTTAATACCTGGGTTTGGACTGGGACATCCCTGGTGTACTACTAAAAAAAATGCTTTTCCATATTTTCCATATTCCATATGGCTCTTCTTAAAATTACAAAAGAGGGCGTTGAATGGTGTAGAGGTACAGCGTGCGCACTATGGCTATGAGCCCTCAACACAGTCAACTGGGGTTTGACTTCTGACCCTGGGATTTTTTTTTTTTTTACCGTGTCCTGTCCGGCAGAGTAGTGCTCGCAATTGTTGTCTGAGTGCCAAGAAATTGCCCAACAGATTTACTTTCACAAGCGGAGCATCGCAGCTATTGCTTTAAAGCTCTGTTTGATATTTATAAAAGAAACTTTATTATAAACTTCTTTGGGAATATTTCAATTTTTTACGGACACAGAGTAAAATGAAAAGGAAAAACAGAAGCTGGACAAAGAAAAAGATGGGAAAAGGAAGAAGGGGGAAAAAAGGAGAGAGAGTGGAGGAGAGAAAGAAGGATGAATAAATAAAAGATTACACCCTGCTTGTTTACACAAAATAGCACAGGGATTTATGAATGTAAATGTACTTAGTGAGAATTGCAGCCCAAATATAGATCATCTTGTATCTATCAAACCTGTGTGGAGGCTTTGTATACAAGGTTTCTCCACAACAATATGCAATAGCGATTGTGAGGACCCACCCACGCCCAGGGGCCCCGGGCGACACTGAGTAGATCCAAGCCACAGACACCAAAGGCCCCCCCAAAAACAGACCCCAGGAGAAACCCGCCGGGACTACCGAAAACCCCCCCAGAGAAGAGCAGTGGAGAGTCCCAGGGGGCCACCCAGCAGCGACAGTGCAGAAGCCCCAGGGAACCGCAGCGACGAGCCCACAGGCCCCGCCGGCAGCCGTCCACGCCCAAGCAGACCCAGCCATGGACCAAAACCCCAAAGGCCCCGGGGGACACACCCCCCCCAAGGGAGGGCCCCCGACAGAGCCCAGGGGCCCGGCGGGGCACCCCCCGGGAGGCCCCAGCACACACCAAAGCACCCGGGCCCGGACACCAAAAACCACAAGTACACCAGCGGGCAGAGACTCCAAAACCCGGCAGGCAGGGTGCGGGGGAGGAAATAGGCCCCCCATAAGCTGATCCAGGGGGGGAGCAGTCCAAGACCCCAAACCGTCACAAAAAAAACCCAAAAAAAAAAAGGCACTCACAGTCACAGTCACCCACC
Source organism: Crenichthys baileyi (assembly GCA_036173005.1). Classification (NCBI taxonomy): domain Eukaryota; kingdom Metazoa; phylum Chordata; class Actinopteri; order Cyprinodontiformes; family Goodeidae; genus Crenichthys; species Crenichthys baileyi. The sequence goes on from JAHHUM010000307.1 coordinate 387,923, forward strand.
CCCCCCCTCATCCACACACTAAAATCACTCGCTCCCAACGTAAAGACAAAAAAACAATGGACGTCATACACTCACTCACACCCCCATGCATACTATATACTCCCAAGGGCGGGGGCCCCCAGCCCCTAGGGGCAACCCCCCCCGGACCCAGGAGGTGGTCCCCTTACCTCCTGGGGCAGAGACAGGCAGACAGGCCCAGACCCGGGCGGTCCCGGCCCGGCCCTGCCCCCGCCCAGAACCCAGTCCCCAACAACCCCCATCCACCTCCGGAGAGGGGGCTATGTACAAAAGAGGGGTCCACATGGCCCAAACCAGCTAACTAAGATTTGTTGCTCTGCTTTTCACAAGTGTCCCTGAGTCTAAAATGGATTAAGTATATGTTAGGACTTGCGTTATGTGGGACCCCAGAATGCAGACAAGCAGGCAGCGTGATGGTAAGTGATAAAGGATTTAATTAACAAACAAAAACTCACTCACAGAAGAGGCAGGAACAAAACAGAAGCAGGCTGGCTAGACAGGCATGGCATGGTCCAAAAAGCAAGACTTGAGCATGATCAGTAAAAAAGGCATGATTTGAGAAACAGGACATGAGCATGATTTGGAAAGACAAGACATAGTTTGAAACGAACGCAAATCCAAGAAAACAAACTAATAGAACTATAACTAGAAAAACATGAAACAAAAGCATAAACAGGAAAATAATAAACAGAAGCATGATTCAAAACTTGAGCAGTGAAAAACATAAGGAAAAAACCTGAAACCAAAAACCAAACAACCCCAAATCATAACAGTATATTGTTTAGCCTACTAACTGTATTAGGTGCCAAGGAAATAGGCAGGAAGTTAGATACATGATGAGGATAGAGAATCAAGCAAACATTCTGAAAAAAACAAAACAACCTCCACTCGGAAACGTTCCTAACGAGATACATAAATTATATAACAGAATCATCTAGCAAAAATATAATAACCATTACTTGAAACCCAGAGTAGCATAAAGATAGTCTGGGGGGGAGAAAACTGCATGCAATCAGGTCAGTCAGATTACAGACAAAACTTTTAAGTTAAACTCTAATAAGCACTGTATGTACTATATTACAGCTGTTAATCAAGAGTACTTTTTTTTCATTTTCCAGCAGGTTCTTGTGCATATGCCAGCAGTGTGTCTTTCTCAGTTATGCTCTCCAATATTTCAACTGTAGCAAGCTTTAAATCTCTTCTGGAAAATCATTAAAGCAATTTATTATTTTGTCACATATATGTAAACGGGAACATTGTGCCTGGACTATTCAGACAAATTTCACAATGATGATAGAATAATGGGGCATTACTTCCTTTCTGTATTAACACAGTTCTATTCAAGCTTCAGCTTAGCGTAGGGTTCCCACTGTGTGAAAAAGTGTAGAATTTGATTAAAGTATCTTCCTGGGCTGGAAATGTATGAATGTATAAAACAAGAATATGGAAAAAGATTTGTATTTTACAGGTTTTATGTCCTACTACATTGTTTCTTCTTCCTTTTCGTCCTTCCATTTGTCGTTCCTTTCGTCCTTTTCCAGCTTCCATATTTAGGACATGGCCACAACAGAAATACATGGCATAAAGTCAGATTTGATATTTTTGCTTTAATTTTAATCTGAAAAAGTCTGAAAAAGTAAGGTAGTTTGACATAAAAATGTGTAGAAACCCTGTAAGGGACTTTAAGGGGCTTACCAGAATGAAGGGATTAGTCACATCCGTGGCAGCCATACTGGCCATACTGTCCAAAACCATACAGTCATCTATGTAGGCAAACATACCACTAGACTACTGTAGACACAAACACACAGGGGCACACCCACAAACTGACTACTGCATCCAGCAGTCGACGCGCTGCATATGGATGTATGTAGCTCCAGGCCAAACTGAGATACATTAGGCATTCCTATGTGCCTCTGAATTATAATGAACATTTTGTGTTTAGCATGCCCTGTCTGGGTAAGCAGGTGGTTCCTCTACTCCTCATCTTCTGTACACCTGGACCCTGTTTAGAAATCAGCACTTATGTCTGGATCCTCTCTCTCTCTTTTCACTTGGCTCATTTCTCTTTATCATATTTTTTCTGAAAATAACGTGATGTACTCACTGCTCAGATAATGTCTGACAACATGAGATCAGGTGCGTAATTACTTCCCAATCTCCGCCATGTTTCATTTCATTTTCGTCTCAAGTGGGATGCTGTTCTTGCTGATGAGGACATTTTTTGTCAGAAATAAACACCAGGAAGAAAAAAAGAAAGTGCCCAATCTTTATATACAGTTTATTGCAAAAGTATTCATACCCCTTGACCAACACAAGGTCGCACAAAATTAAGAGTATTCATAATTTAAAAATTGTACAGTATTTTTTATTTATGCTGTAAAATTTTTGCCTTACTGTACAATCTCTTATTCTTATATTTTGTGTTTACATTTTTTATCTATGTGTGTATCTGAATGTTTTATTTGTGTTTCACTTTGCTGCTGAGAATAAAGAATATTTCTATTCTATTGTAAAAATCCATCCATCCATTGCCTACACCCGCTTGTCCTTACAGGGTCGCAGGGGGGCTGATGCCTGTCTTCAGCGATCATTAGGCAAGAAGCATAGTAAACCTTGGACAGGTTGCCAGTCCATCACACGTCATGTTTTTGGACAGTCGAACGAAGCTAGAGTACCCAGAGACGACACCATGCATGCAAGGCGACAACGAACTTCATGTAGAAAGATCCCAGGCTGGGATTTGAGCCCAGGCCCTTTTTGCTGCAAGTCAACAAAACTACCAATTGTACCACCATGCAGCTCTGCAGAAGAAAAATGATTTACGGTTTTCAAAATTCTGAAAGAAATGACGTGCATCTTTACTCTGACACTTTTAATTGCAATTCTGTGCAACCAGTGCTTTCTGAATTTACTTAATTACTAAAAGGAATCCCCCTGTGTGTAATTTAGTTTCTGTATAAATACACAAAGCAGCCATGGGCCCATGGTAATTTTGGAGGAATTGCAGACATCCAAAGCTCAGATGGAAGAATCTGTTGGTAGGACAACTATTAGTCATGCACTCCACAAATCTAACCTTTATGGAAGAATAACAAGAAAAAAGCTATTGATGAAAGAAAGCAGAAATATGTCCCATTCACAGTTTGCCACAGGCCATAGGGTATGCAGCAAACATCTGGAAACTGACATAACAGTCAAAGGGAACCAAAACTGCACTTTATAGCCTACATGCAAAACATCATGTTTGGCAGAAAACCAATACTGCACATCACCTTATACACACCATCTTCTCAATGAAAGATTGTGATGGTAGCAGCATCATGCTGTCAGGCTGCTATTCTTCAGCAAAAACAAAAAAGCTGATCAGGGGTTGATGGGGGTATAAGGGAGCTAAATACCAGGTAATACTGGAAGAAAGTACTGCATGTTAGAGGCTGCAAAACACTTGAGATTGCAGTGGAAGATCAATTTCAATCAGGAAACAAGTCTAACCATCCAGTCTGAAGTACAATGAAATGGTTTAGATCGGCAGTCTCAAACATCAAGCTAAGGAGGTACACTTAAGCACAAAATTATTTAGAATCCTGGCAAATTTAGGTTTAAAGTTATCCTTTTATTCAGTTTACCAACACTTATCCCCTAACTGCAAGTAATTTTAAAGTTTGCAGTGGTCTCCAGTTAAATCTGACTGTAAATGAATGCAAGAAGTATTTCCCACCTCAAAAACTTGGAGGTCATCTCTAGAGACATACCAGTGGAAACAAGCAAGAAGCTGTCGGGTCAGCAATTAGAATGGGTCGATTATAATTATAAATAATTTTAAATTTAATTCTCCTAAGAATATGAATATTAAGGGCCTAACCATAATTCAGTCATTTGATTCAGGCATGTTGGACAAGGGACACATCTAAACGTTGGAGACCAGAGGCCCTCTAGAACTGTAGTGTGAGACCGCTGGTTTACATTAAAGCTATAAAAGTGTTTGCCCAGTCAAAGTCTAGGCCCAAATCAAATTTGAAATGTATTTTCGCAGATGCTCTCCATGCGATTTCACTGATCTTGAGATATGATTTTAAACATATTAAATCGCATGAATTCCTAGTGTCGGATCAAGAAAACCACCACAGCTCAATAAGTCCCAAAATGTCGGGGGCAGTGACTAGAGCAGTTTTTTCATATCTTTCAGAACCTCTATTTCAGTATTCCTGCAAACAGGACACCAAGGGATGTTAAATAAGACATAATTTTGTGCAAAGTCACCATTATCCAAACAACAATCGATCCATTAGTCAGCTTTGTGGCACACTGGTTGCCAGATAGAGAAAAACCTGAATCAACAGAGAATCCCACAGATATGAAGTCAAAAGCGAGAGGCAGCGCTAAAGCTTGACAGACGATCGCAGAGCAGCCAAGCCGCCTATCTCCCAGATGGCTCTGTCTCAATCAAGAGGGTGTATGCTTCAAATTGCATGAAGAACTAATGGTTTTTTCTGTAGCTGTTAGAAAATCTCTTTACAAGTCATTATGGCCAAGTCCTTGAGAGAGTGTACAGCAATTAGATTTGGTTAAACTCTGGTCAACTGAAACGAAAGTGCTGTCTTCTGTATCTGTTTTGTTTATGATTTTTATGAACTGGATTTAATTTTTCATGTATATTTTTTCTTAAGTGAGTCTTAGTAAAATGAACATATGTTGTGATTGTTTCTGGTAGTGTCACATCAGGCGAATAACACATAAATTATAATTCAGGCTTAGGTTTTACCCTTGGAAAATGGACTTCTCTGTAATACTCACATTTCATAAAGATAAAACTAGAAATTGCTAGAAATAAAAAAAAGTTTCAATTTTGTTAATAAAGTCATGAGAAAAGCTAAGTACACCCTCCCTCAGGTTTGAAAAGGGTAATAAAAGCCAGGTGCTGCTAAGTGATTAACTGATCTTCAGAAGGTTTGTCCACCTCTATAAAAGCAAGAGTCTTGGCAGTTTGTTGGTCTGGAGCATTCATGTTTGGGTTAACACAATGCTAAGAAGAAAATATGTCAACAATTGCAACAAAGAAGCTCATATTAATGCACACAATCTGGGAAAGGCAAAACAATTTAAAGTCCATCATTCTACATGGAAAACAACTCTTGACAGGTGGACAACATTTAGGACCAGGAGTTGATATCCCAGCAAATTTACCATAAGGCACAATCAAGCAATGCTCAGAGGAACTGCAAAAAACAACAGCTCCATCTCGGATTATCCAGGACTGAATTACGAAATAACGTTTAGGACAGTACAATCAGAAAATTACTAAACAAGTGTGGCTTATATGGAAGGACTGGCAGAAAAAAATGCAAAAAAAGTGTGACTTTCTTTTTGGAAAGTTACACCAGTTGGTCCCTTTTCCATTGCAGGGACTTGTAGCCTTTACTCAGGATTTTGAAAGCCCTCAGTATGTTTAGACACAATTTCACCCGAGTAATTTAGATTTCCCAGGTCCACACGCAGATTAAAGGTCCGGGGATAGGACTTTCAGAATATCCCGGGATTGTTTAGGGGCAAGGTTATGTGCTGAGCAATAATGATTAGTGGACCCTTTCTTGCATGTTCTGATTTTCATTCATTCGCCATATTTAAAACCTACATGTTGTTGTTGTTTTCTATTTTATACGAGATTCACATTTAAGCGTACTTTGTGGACATACCATAGGTGGACGGACAATGAAGTCCAGGCTCTTTTGAGAATTTCTGCTGATGAAGACATTAAGCAGGACTTTAAGTTGGGGACACTGGAAGGATTGGGTGTACCCCAATATTGCAGCAAAAAAGGATCTTATTACCGCCGCCTGCTGGAGTGGAGGTGTAGTGCAGGTTTCTTTCCAACTTTCCCACAACGCACTCAAATTACCAAGGATTCCTTTTACCCAGGCAAAAGAAATCCCAGGTATATAAATTTCAGGAACTTCGATGGAAAAGGGGCTATTGCCAAACTAGTGGGGCTAGTTATTTCTCAGACTATTGAAGGAGGATACCGGTTGTTCTCGGAAGTAAAAATCAGAGAAATTCTAAGCTGCAAGTAAAAAAAAAGTCAACAAAAAAGGTCATACTTGTGCTTCCCTCATAGAATCTCTGCAGTAGAGCAGAAGTAAAGCACTGGGCATCATAAGGTACTCAATCCTTAGAGTGCGGTCCAGAAAAACAGCTATGGTTTCAGACCAACCATTTGTGTTCTGGACACATCTATTATCTATTATCTCCTCCTAAATCCAAAACACAGAGACTGAAGTTTGAACTAGTGAGAATGGGCTTTTTTTGCTTTTCCCAGGGTGGTTCAGGTGGGAGCATTGGCACTGTCATGGAGATGGTTATTCAGAGTGTCTTGCATCCTCTCTGTCGTTCGTATATTTGAGCTAATTTATAAAGACAGTGTCTGGTGTGTGAGGCATAATCTGCAGCTGCTGTTCATCACCACCTCATCCATAAAATGAGCTGATTGTTTCATAAACACACTGACAGATCATCCTGTTTTTAACTCAGAACATATTCCCAGCTCCACTCTTAACTATTCTCTAATCCTTGCCTCCATCAATACATAACCTGGTCGTCTCTAGTTCCTCTTTAGAATTTTTTTTCAAGATACCGTCCATTAGATTCAAACTCCAACCTTCATCTATCTAACCCTTTGACGCATAGTGGAGATCACAGTGGAAAACTATTTAAAAGCTATATGAGTTGATGATGATATAATGTACTTGCACATAAGCCACTTCAATGGACTCTGGTGAACCACCTATTGTCCAAGTTCACAAAACATTTCTAAATCTTCAAGGCTGCCCAGCCTTACATATTGTAGTGACAGTGGAGCTAAAGGTTACTGAGGAACTTTCAAGAGAAGAGGCCAAGAAGTGAGGAATGACTTCATTTTTGATTTTATTTTAGCTTAGATTCAGCTCAGTGTCTAATATTATTGTTTAGCACATATATATTTCAAAGTCTAAATGCATGTTGTCCTCTGATAGGACATGTGAAAAACTCTTCACTAAAATCAGAGCATAACTTCAAAATGTATTCAATTAGAGAATATCCTAGAAATGGACTCAACAGAAAAAATTATGAATCATTGCAGAACCACTAAAGGAAGTGTAAAGATCTTTTAAATGTGTGACCATCTGCTGATGTTTAGATGTGTTTTGTTAGAAAGACTTGTGCTGATCTGTCATCTCGGAGAAAGTGTTCTGCTGATTATCTGTCTGTGGAAAACAAGCTAAAGGAAACTGAACTCAATCTGCACTGTCATCTGTCTGAACGGCTGTTAATTAGAAACAAGGGATGATAAAATCTCAGAAACAGCTTCCTTCAGTCAATCTAAACCTGGTGTAATTAGTTAGTCTGTCAAAATAGTTAGTTTACTCCAAATCAAAGAAAATAATGTTTTCTGATAAGTAAATGGGCAAAGATACAACCTCTTCCATGATAAGGAGACTGGTCATTTGCACTAAATCCTAAAATGTATTCTAAGGGTGTTGTATGTCATATTGTTTAAAGCACAGAGATTGTCTAACTTGTCACCCCTCTAACCAGGGGTGAAAGTGAAGCCGTCATCCAGAAACAGTTACGGCTACAAAAATTCACGAACACACAAAGAAGATCAGATCTGCTACCAATAGGCAGTCAAAACACAACTTAATCTGTTTACATATATAGTTATTTTCCCCTCATTTCAAATTGTTTTTGAACTGTTCTGCTATGCTGGAGCCTCAATGCTCTTCCTTTGCTTCTCTCCCCTCGGAGCTCGAGGCAGTTGTGAACGGCCAGGCTTTAAAACGAGCACCAAAAGAAAAGACGGAAACTGAAGATGAAAGTTATGCATCATTGTTTCATACATGGCAGTTCTTTAACAATTGAAATATATACTGTATATATTCTACATTGTCAAGTGATTCTAATTTCTGCCTTATACATACAGTAAAGTCAAATATTGATACGTTTTAATTAGTTTGAGTTTGGACTTTGCCTAGAGAGAGAGAGATCTCGAGGGGACCACAGATGAGAGTAACAATTAACACACACACATTATATATATATAATATATATATATATATATATATATATATATATATATACAGGGGTTGGACAATGAAACTGAAACACCTGTCATTTTAGGGTGGGAGGTTTCATGGCTAAATTGGACCAGCCTGGTAGCCATTCTTCATTGATTGCACATTGCACCAGTAAGAGCAGAGTCTGAAGGTTCAATTAGCAGGGTAAGAGCACAGTTTTGCTCAAAATATTGAAATGCACACAACATTATGGGTGACATACCAGAGTTCAAAAGAGGACAAATTGTTGGTGCACGTCTTGCTGGCGCATCTGTGACCAAGACAGCAAGTCTTTGTGATGTATCAAGAGCCACGGTATCCAGGGTAATGTCAGCATACCACCAAGAAGGACGAACCACATCCAACAGGATTAACTGTGGACGCAAGAGGAAGCTGTCTGAAAGGGATGTTTTGGGTGCTAACCCGGATTGTATCCAAAAAACATAAAACCACGGCTGCCCAAATCACGGCAGAATTAAATGTGCACCTCAACTCTCCTGTTCCCACCAGAACTGTCCGTCGGGAGCTCCACAGGGTCAATATACACGGCCGGGCTGCTATAGCCAAACCTTCGTTCACTCATGCCAATGCCAAACGTCGGTTTCCATGGTGCAAGGAGCGCAAATATTGGGCTGTGGACAATGTGAAACATGTATTGTTCTCTGATGAGTCCACCTTTACTGTTTTCCCCACATCCGGGAGGGTTACGGTGTGGAGAAGCCCCAAAGAAGCGTACCACCCAGACTGTTGCATGCCCAGAGTGAAGCATGGGGGTGGATCAGTGATGGTTTGGGCTGCCATATCATGGCATTCCCTTGGCCCAATGCTTGTGCTAGATGGGCACGTTACTGCCAAGGACTACAGAACCCATTCTTGAGCACCATGTGCATCCAATTGTTTAAACATTGTATCCTGAAGGCGGTGCCGTGTATCAGGATGACAATGCACAAATACGCACAGCAAGACTGGTGAAAGATTGGTTTGATGAACATGAAAGTGAAGTTGAACATCTCCCATGGCCTGCACAGTCACCAGATCTAAATATTATTGAGCCACTTTGGGGTGTTTTGGAGGAGCGAGTCAGGAAACGTTTTCCTCCACCAGTATCACGTAGTGACCTGGCCACTATCCTGCAAGAAGAATGGCTTAAAATCCCTCTGACCACTGTGCAGGTCTTGTATATGTCATTCCCAAGACGAATTGACGCTGTATTGGCCACAAAAGGAGGCCCTACACCATACTAATAAATTATTGTGGTCTAAAACCAGGTGTTTCAGTTTCATTGTCCAACCCCTGTATATATATACCCACAGTGCCTCCCCAGTCCCCCCTCTAGCTCCGCCCCTAAGTACCGGCAAGAATTTAAAACTACTTTCACCCCTGCCTCTAACCATATATCAATTTATGTTTTTACTTTTTGTAAATAAGGATCTGAAAGTGACCAACCAACCCTACTATGATTTCCCAAAAATTATATCAAGTGCAGCCAATTGCCTTCAGAAGTCACTAAATAAGTAAGTGGAGTTTATTTGTATGCAGTTAAATGTAAGTATGAATCCAGCTGTTCTGTGAAGGCCTCAGAGGTTTGTTAAAGAACATTACAAGCAGCATCATGAAGACCAAGGAACACAGCAGAAATGTCAGGGAGAATGTTTTTGAAAGGTTTAAAATAGGTTTAGATTATACAACAATATTCAAAGCACCTGAAAACGAAAAGAGTATGGCACAATTCCAAATCTTCCAAGACTTTGATGTCCACCTAAACTGAAAGGCCAGGCAAGGAAAGCATTAATCAGAGAAGAAGCTCGGAGGCCCATAGTAACTCTGGAGGAGCTGCAGAGATCCATAGTCCAGGTGGAGAAAGAAAGGCATAGGAAGTTGAATGGCTGTTTAACACGAGCTATGTAAAGAAAACAGCAAACGTGGTGGAAAGTGATCTGGTAAGATTAGACCAAGATGGAACACTACTACTGTACATCTCCCTGAACTCACCATTCCCATGGTGAAACATGGTGGTGGCAGGATCATGCTGTGGGGATGCTTTTCTTCAGTCGGGACAAGGAAGCTGATCTTGGCTGATAGGAAGCTGAATGTCGCCAAATTCAGGACAATCCTGGAAGATAACCTGTTAGAGACTCTAAAAGACCTGAAACTGAGGTGGAGGTTTACCTTCCAGTATTACACAACCTTAAACACACAGCCAGAGCTACAATAGAAGTGTTTAGATCAAAGCATTTTCATGTGTTAGAATGGTCCAGTCAAAGTCCAGAACCAAATCTAACTGTGAATCTGTGGAAAGACTGATCTGCATTCAGTCTGACTGAGCTTGAGCAAATTTGCAAAGATGAATGACAAAAACTTCATCCTCTAGCTTCGCAGCTGTAATTGCATCAAAAAGTGGTTCTGCAAAGTGTTTACTCTGGGATGCTGAATACAAATGATTTAGGATTTGTAATTAAAATAAAAAAATACTGAAAACTATATATAATATGCATTATTTGTGCACTTCCTAGTGTTGGCCCCTCACATATACATAAAAAATGTGATCCACAATGATAATACTAATGTACATGGTGGTTTTAAGTTTTACAACAAAGTGCTTCAATCTGCAGAGAGTGCAAAGGTTCCTGCTTCTGAAGCTTCTAATAAGTAGATACAAGGTTGTCACTCTGTTTAGTTTATTGAGATATAATAGGTTGAATCTGGGTACTTCTGCATATTATTTTACATGTAGTAAGAACGAATGTATTCCCAGCTATGGAAGGGTGGTTATGTTGATTATTCATCATACCAATGATGCTCATCCTGAGCTGGAACTTCTTTCACGTCCTGTGTCTTGTTTTATTTATGCCCAGAGACCTTTATGGTCACGCAGAAATATGAAATCTCCCACGTCTTCATTAGAGTTTTTACTTACAAACTTTGTTGCACAGAGAGCGAGGACAAAAGAAAAGAGAATAAACGAATAGGTGCTTTTTCACGGAAAAGACAGAGGTCGGGACACGTCGGGATGGCTGAGATGAGACAGAAATTAGAAGTGAGAGCACATTTGCACTTAAAATGAGTTTCAGTCACCCTGCTTAAACTGGTATACAGAGCATAAGAGTACAGTATTAAACTGTGCTAAAGGCTAGACACATTTATTAGAGGAAACCAGCGATGTATGGGTAAATGTAATGAGATGTAATGTCCAAATGTGCATGAAACCACAGATGTATAATTATCGGTGCAGCTTGACCTGATAATCATAGAGAAACCGTCACGACTGCAGCTGCTTTAGGGATACAGCTGAAAGGGTAAGCAAAAAGGAACTGTTTCAAACACATATGCGACTACACCAGTCAGCTATAACATTATGACCACTGGAAGGTAAACTGGGCAACATGGTTTATTTTTTTAGAACATGATGTTCTTCATAGGAAGTCTATATCACTGCTTTCAAAAAAGATGCTAAGACACCAGCATGGGGGACATATGATGCGGAAAAACTCTGCAAGGCTGCCAAACCCTCCACAGCGCTACACGCTGTACAGATTTAGTCACATAGGAATGTTATGTCAGGATTATTATGTGAAAATTCATTATGGTTATCAATATAATTATGGTTTTGTTCCAATATGCTGAAAATATGTAAAAACAATACAAACAAGTTATTACTCAAATATTAGAGTGGGATGAATTATTATATTTTTAGTAGCAGTAGTAGCAGTTATAATAGAAGTAGTAGGAGTGTTTTGTATATGTGTTGTGTACTTTACAGTTAAACCTAAAAATACTCATAAATCTAAAATTATTTTCCTTCATCAAAGGTTTATCTATGACAGGGAATCAGGCAGGTATCTTTCAATTGGCGATAAGCAATGTAAAGGAGTACTGATTTAGAAAAAAAAAAACGTTTTTTTTTATGTTTTGTAAAAAATTGGTTTTTGATGTTGGAAGGGCTGCTCGCAATCACCTTTATCTTTTGCTCCCTTCATTGATTTTCAATTAGATTCAAATACAAACTCCGGATAGTGCACTTCAAAATGTTAATATTACTTCCAATCAGAAGAAATATGCTGGTGAAATGAAAAGGTTGGTTTAAACCTAAATCTGCCATGGGTTTCGATGGAAGTTTTGTATGTCCTGATTTAAGCATTTATAGTTTCAGGCTTCAGTTACTGCTGGATAATCTTAATTTGTGTTTTATTTTTTGATAACCTGACAACCTGGATTCTTTCCAGTCTTATGCACCTGGTAAGGAGAGAAGTAAAAATACAATGACCACTGTCTACCCCATGATCCAGTATCCTTTTCATTTGGGACGGGTCCTTTTATTTAAGTTTTTCTATTGTCTTGCCATTTTTTTGTACCTGTAGTACAAAACTCCCTCCATACAAGACAAGGTTCATTGGTCTCTACACCCATGGGTCAGGATCCTTAACATATGGGATCTTGGTAATAGTTTCACTGTCACCATTTGGTTTAGCATTATGAGTCACCTTCATGTTGGGTCATTTCCCGTCTTTGTTTGCAGAGTTTACTGTTTTGTGTGTTACAGTTTTGCTCTGCCATTCCATCTGTAAAGATTTCCTCAGTCCTCCGCATTCTTTCTCAGTTATTTCCCATTAATTACTCTTCCCTGTTCTTCATGATTCATTCAGTCATTCGTAATATCCTACTGTTGTTTGTTCCTGCTGCCACTGGTGCTTTAAACTTTTTCTGTAACCTATTTTTTCAGTGATGTTCTTTATCTTAAACTTCTTGGAATGGATGCCTATCAGTCTCCATGCATTTGGGTCCTATATTTAACTCTCACACACACCCCCACACACACACACACACACACGCATGCACGTACGCATGCACGCACACACACACACACACACACACGCACACACAATAAAAGCTGAAAATTCACAACCTGGTAACAATTTAGGCCGACAAAACAGTCCACATCTAGAAAAATGCTGGCTTACTCAGTTAACTAGTGGCTGCAGGAAGTGGGAGGGCAGGACTTGTGTTTCCCCGCTACGTTTAGTGAGGACAAAAGCATCTTCCGAAGGCCTTCCTTAGACTGTTTTAAACAATTATACTGTTTGCTTGTTTCCTTTCCATTTTAAGGCAGATGTTTTCTGAATTAACAAAATGATTGAAACAGCACTAAAACCTGCTGATGAAGGTCTGTCTCTGGTTGTTCTGTGAGCAGCTCCTTGTCTGAGATTGCTAGGAGTGGGATCAGAGAAACAACACGTTGTTAACCTTGTGCATTTTTAATGTGCACCTCTTCAATATTTAATTAGCCAGAGAGGCTCATCAAATATATCGCAGCATCAACTGTGAGATGTAAACTTTAAAAATCTCTAAGCTTTGATGTTTCAATCTAAGTTGCAGAAAAGTGATACTGCCTCTTTTTCTTTGTTCCTCTGTGAAAATATAGAATATAAGCTGAAGATTGAAGTGACTAAGATTAAATGACAAAACAGGGTTAGCAATCAGGGTGCCTAAGGCTTCCTGAGGGGGCAACATAAAGCTTTATTGCCAGAATCAGCAGTGGCATTAAACCTTTTTCAGTATCTTATTTACCCACTGAGTCACCAGAGAACACAGTTAACATTCAACAGGATGCAAGAGAACTGCCATTCCCAATATCTACATTCGGGTGTTAACCCAATATTAGGCATTAAGGGGTTATCGCTGAAACAGTTACAGCACTCCAATAGATGAGGGAAACTGGCAATAAAAAACAGTGCTTTCAAATGACCAATTACTGATGTAGCTATAGTGTTTCTATTGATTTATTCCAGTGATTGTGAATGGGTAACTGGTAGTGGCTACTTAATCGATCAGTGATCTGCTGTGCCAACAGTGTGATGTTTGCTGAAGTCTACTGATATTGACAGAATCATTACTCATAATAACCTGTTCAAGCCCTTTATCTCACGTGACCTTTAAATGTTTGAGCATTTATTATTTACCTCTGTATGCTGCTTGTCTGCTTGGTTAATGAAACATTTTCCATTTTTTCACTGTAGATCATTAACACTACCCCTCAATACAAATACTTCAAGACGTTGAATGAATTGGCTGAAAGTGGCTCAAAAAGTCTCTGAACCACAGGTTCAGTATAAAGTTGTATTGCTAGCTGTGTACAGTTTAAAGTGCTCGACTTGTAATACAATGTTACAGTGCAGCTAAAAAGACTTATAAAAGAAATAACATTTAAAATAATTTTCAACAATTTAAGTAAGCATATAACCTATATATATCAATAAGAGCTAAATCTAAAGACTAAGAGCCAGGTTTCCATATTATGTTTCTATGTTTGATTTTAGGGACATCTGGGACAAATTAAATATTCTTTGTCATTGTGTTAGGAAGATTGAATTGCAACACATGTTGGAGTTAGAATTTTAAAAGATATGCCTCTTATCAGTTTCCATGAAACTACCCACACTGGCAGTGTCTGATTGGTGGCCAGAGCTCTAAGGTGCAATACCCCAGCAATACATTTAACCCTATTTAGAAGTGTTAATGCTTTAGTTTAAACTGTCCACGGGTGAAGTCCAGTAATCCGTTCTGTGTTATGCAATTCAGCACAATCCGTTCATTATATGTTAAATAAGCCATTTGTGCCACAACGGCAGTTTGGGGGGGCTTCCCTCACAGTGGCTATAAAGTGCTGTAACAATACTAAAGTTCGTCTCTTGACAAGTTAGGTATTGGTCTCTGCAAACAGCAGTCATAATACCTGTTTTTGCAACAGGAAAAACTCCAAAACTGCTGATTTAGTCTCTTTTTAAAATGAGGAATACATGTGAGCTCAAATTTATTCATATCCCTGGCAGATTCAAATTTTAAACTATTTTCATTAAACCAAGAAGTTTGTTTTTGATCAGAAATTAGACAGGCTTGCCTCAATTGATTTAAAAAGAATATCAATAATGAAAACGAATTGTTTCTCTATTTTTACTTACCTTTGAGTTAAAAATTATGTGTACCCTGATACCAATCAAACCCTTCTTGTAATTGTATGTTTCCACTTGTATTTTTGACAATTCATCTCATGCGAGGAGTTCTGAATCTTGGTTGGAAGGTATCCTTGCTATCAGGTATCAGGTATGAACAATATTTGGCTTACCTGTAGTTTAGAAGACCCCTCTGTTGGCAATGTATACACTTGACTGAAACCTTGTAGCAACAGGTGAATTAGCAATACAGTATGTGCCAAATGTTGGAGTTTGAAAGGAAATAAAAGTACATAAAGGTAAAGTAACTCAGTGGCTTGGGTCAATTTACTAGGCTCATTTGTTCAACTCCCACTTTTTCACCAAACACCAACGTTACATGAGAGCCTCCTTGCAAGCTGTCTGGAAACTAACCACGCAAAAGCTACCATTTACAGAGTTACAATGTTTATGGAGTTACAAATGAAGGTAACTCCAAAACATTGTTTTGACTGTTCAATAATATTCTGCAACCTCTGGACTTACTACCTCCACATTCCCAGTAGCCTCGGGATGAGCTGAAAGGTTTTAACATGGAATGGCGAAACTCAGTTGATCTACCCTTTGTTAAGCCTCTGAACCACAATGGGAGGTAGTCAAAGTGCTGTAACGGCCATGATATGGCCATAATGAGAGGAGCAACTGAGCTCAAACACTGGATGACCCTCAGTTGTTTGTCTGATCATGCTAGCACCATGTTGGACCCATTTTGTCAGCTGCACATTCATAGTATGAATCTCCTGTTCTACCACATCCAGACCCCCAGCATGAATCGTTGGTACAAGGCTGGATGGATCCATGCTCTCACCCTGTTCACCTCATTTTCTGATCTGAATGTTGCAGCCAAAACCTAGACAAATTGCCACAGGCAATGTTTTTCCAATCTGTTATCATCCACCAATTGTGGTGAGCCAGCGCAAACTGTTGTCTCAGCTTCCTGAGCTTTCCTTAGTTGTGGTCTTTTGCTGCAGTAGTATTGCATTAGAAATGGTGCTCTGCCTCCCTTGGTTGTAACAAGTAGGTTTTTGTGCTACTGTTGCTTTTCTGTCATCTTAAACCACTGTGTCCATGATCAACAAGCCAGTCACTTCTAGACAGCTCCCACTCACTGGATATTTTCTCTTTTTCAGGCAATTCTCTGTGAATCCCATGACAATGAGTTCACTGTACTCAAATGGCCTCCACAGTCACCAGATCTCAATCCAATAGAGCACCTTCGGGATGTGGTGGAAAGGGAGATTCGCATCATGGATGTGCAGCCGACAAATCTGCAGCATCTGTGTGATGCTATCATGTCAATATGGACCAAACTTTCCAGTGGACTATGTTTCCAGTACCTTGTTGAATCTATGCCACGAAGGATTAAGGCAGTTCTGAAGCTCCCCCACGACCCACTATGGAATAAGTGGTAGAAAATGACTGACTGACTGAATTGAACTGAGAGCGAAGTCCAAGGGATTGGTTCTGTGTTTAGTATTATGAAACTATGATCTGTAAGGGGATGTTAATTGACAGAATTGCTTTTCGAATGTTTTTTTTTTTTTTAACTTGAAATAGATTCAAATGAGCTTAGTCCTTTTTTGGTTTTCTATTTGAGTTGCAAAAGGTTTACCTGCTGGTAATAAATAGGGTTTCAAACTTTCATTTTTGTCTCTTCTGACCAGATTACTTTCTTCCACATATTTGCCTACATGTTGTGTGGCATACTGCAAACAGTATTCCTTATGGCTTACAGATAATAATAGCAATTATTTTTGACATGAATGTTCACTAAAAATGAATTTTTAGTGAACAGATTGGTGAAATGTTCAACTAATAGCTGTCCAGCCCAATACATTTAAACTAATAACAGATTTAAACTAATAAATAAATATTTTTTAAAATTAAATTTTTTTCTTTCACTTAACAACTACGCACTACTCTGTCTATCACAATATAAAAACATAACTGAATTGTTGTTGCAACTTGACAAAAACTTGAAAGAGGGGTGCCAATACTTTTTCGATGCCCTCTAGCTTGGGCAAGAGAAATAAACTGACCTGAATTGCACTTCGCTGAGAAGGACCACAGTGCAATGTATTCATAATTGTTTGGGCAAATGTTTATGAACAAACTGTCATGTAATGAGATTCTGAAAGAAATCTAGTGAATTTAAAAAAATTAATTGTTCTGGTTTAAAATAATGTCTTCCAATAAACCACTCAGATCCTTGGTATGAATGCGCACCCCAAACATCTAAAAACAAATGTTTTGCTGTGTGTGTCTATTATTTTGCGGCTCATTTAAGGAGTAATTTTAATATAAACTAACCCCATCTTTTAATAAATACCAAATTAACTCTCCTGAGTGCCTGTCAGAATCCAACTTCAGAGTAAAAAGCCAAGCGTTTGTGCCTCAGCGTGAAACAATCTTTGATGGACTTCCACTGGGTTTTTGCTCTTGGCATGAACAATTGAAATCCTTTCTTTCAAGCAGAAGCTTTATGAAAGGAGGAACTCATAAAAGTGAGCCATACAATATGTTGCAAATTGTATAGGCTGTGCTGTGAGGGACTTTATTGTGTTTTGTTTTATTTCTGTGGTGATTTTAGGTCTTGCAACTAGTTCATGTATTGTCCATTGTTGATATGTTCTTTTATTGTTTGTCCTGCCCTTTCTGTATATGTAATTTAGGTCTGAGCGTTTAAGCCTCTACTTTTTCATTGTCTTTGTCAGATCCTTGTTGTATCCTTGTGTCAAGGCAGGGCAGGTCTATTTGTATAATGCTATTCTTGCACAAAGTACTCTGCATAAAAAAGCAAAGCAGTTGAAGAAACAATGCCTTATTTTAAATGGAAGATACTGTTTAAATGTAACATACAACATTATTTTCCTGTTTCAGCTTTGCTCCCAAATCATGTTTTGGAAACAGGTTTCAGAGTCTTACATTCTTTCTTAGGGAACCTAGATGCAACTCTAGTATTTAATTTATTGCATCTATACTGCATATATACTTGAAAACATCTTTGAACTAATAATAATAATCAGAGTCATAATCAGCTTTATTGGCCAGGTTTGTGCACACAAACAATGATTTTTTTTCCTTTGCCCTCAGTGTAGAGACATTTTAAATATACATATATATATTTTTGGTGGAAACTAAAAATAGGATTTTTCATCTAAATATGTACATACAGTGTTATTACAAAAGAAGACAGTGTTAAACTAGTACAAATATGAATAGTTGATTCCAATCTTTACCCTGACTGTTAAATGTTCAACAGAGAGACAGCCTTGGGGAAGAATCTGGAGTGAAAAAATTGAACGGCTCATTTTTGCAAATGGTGTTCTGTAGCGCCAACCCAAATGTAAAAGTAAAAAAGGTTTGTGTCCAGGATGTGTAGGGTCTGCAGAGATATTAGTAGCCTGTTTCCTGTTCCTATACCTGATCCTTCGTTGTTGTCTGGCCCTGTCATGTGACATGTGACAATGACGGATGAACACAACACTGAATGACTGAATTATGGCAGTGCAGAAGATGACCAGCAGCTCCTGTGGAAGGTTGTACTTTTTGAGTTGCCGCAGGAAGAACCTTGTCTGTTGGGCCTTCTTCTGAACATTGTCTATGTGTGAGCACCATCTTAGGTCCCAAGAGAGGGGGGTTCCTGGAAGCAGAATCGATCCACAGTGGAAGAGGGAAGAGATGGCACTGGTGCTGATGGTTCTTGTGCAAAGATGCTGCCCAGACCTGTAGTCAATGAATCCTTTAATGTTGTGTTTCTTGGGGACCAGGATGATGGCGAAGAGTTTGGAGCAGGAGGGATCCTCACACAGTTCCAGAGACTTGTTGAAATTAGGAGTGAAGATGGGAGCCAGTTAGACTGAGCGGGCTCTCATGCAGGAGGGGGACCCACCATCAGCTCCTTGAGCTTTCCTGATTCTTCTGTTGCTGAAAGATCCTGTTCACATCTTCCTCAGAGATTTTTAGTAGAGATAGGCACCAGCCTCCTGTGACCCTGCAAGGATAATTGAGTATAGGCAATGAATGAATGATTACAATAAAGCCTTCATTTAGCCAGGAGGGTTAGATAAAGATACATCATTTCTTCTTCCAGGAAGCCCAGGTCAAGATGGTGATATTTATATAATCCCAACCGGTTTCAAATAAAAACATATTAAGCAGTTTTAAAAAGGCACAAAAAAAGTTAAACAGATATTAAACATTTAAACAGAATAGTCACCAAAAACAGCCAAATAAAAGAAGAAAAGGGCCTTTAAAATCACGACGAGAAAGAAGTATCCTAAGACAGCATATATTGAAGCTGCTTCCAAAGATGTGGAGTGAAACAGACCAATGCTTCCTCTCTGGGAACATTTAACAGTATTTTTCGACTGGACCTGGTATCACGAATACTGGTTTGATAAAGGTTTGCAATGTAACTAGATAATCAGTAACAATTGCATTTTCCCACTCCGAATTAGAGACATCAATCAGAAGGATTCATACAAAAGACAATGTTGAGTCTGTTACCTTACATTTGCTACAAATGCAAGGCAAGACAAGGCAAGTTTATTTATATAACACATTTCAGTAGCAAGGCAATTCAAAGTGCTGTACATAAAAAAGAGACATAATAGGAAAAGTACATTACAGTGGCATAAAGATAATTAAATAATTAACGAACACAAATAATTAAAATCAATTAAAATGAATAATTAAAATCATAAGATTATAATAAAAAGATTAACAAATGAAAAATTAATGATAAAATTATTGATATAAAAACGAAAGGAAAGTTGGACTGAAAACTTAACTAATAATGTTTAGATAACACATTTAAAGGCCACTCTAAACAAATAAGTTTTTAATCTTGATTTAAAGCAACTTAGGGTTTCGGTGATTTTACAGTTTTCTGGGAGTTTATTCCAGATTAGTGGAGCATAAGAACTAAAAGCTGCTTCTCCATCTTTGGTTCTGGTTCTGGGTATGCAGAGTAGATTTGAGCCAGAAGACCTGAGAGGTCTGGGTGGTTGATACACTGACAACAAGTCTGTAATATATTTCGGTGCTAAGCCTTTCAGTGATCTATAGACTAACAGAAGTATTTTAAAGTCTATTCTTTGAGATATGGGGAGCCGGTGTAAGGACTTTGCAGCATGATATGCTGGGTTCAGTTTTTTCAATATAGAGCAAAAAAACATGCATACAACAATGGTTTGATTGGGGGTAGGGGGCTCCAAAATGAAGGCACATTTTCAAACAAAATTAAAAACCTAGTTTGGGACTAAGTTATTTTTCCAACAAATTTTAACAAAAATGTTAATTTAATATAATTAAATCAGGATAAATAATTTGCTATACCTTCACCATCTATCCTCAGCTGGAAAGAGCACCTGCCTTAAAAAGAGACCAAGTGAGAGTCAGTAATTTAGTTTTCTTTTAGCAGAGACACCCAGACTTCCCTCTCCCCAGACACCTCCTCCGAGGAGAGCCCAAGGCATTACCTGGCAAGCCGAGAGACATAGTCCCTCTAGCGTGTCCTGGGCTGTGTCCTGGGCCTCCTCCTGGTGGGACAAGCCTGGAACACCTCCCGAGGAAGGCGTCCAAGAGGCATCCGTTATAGATGCCCGAGCCACCTCAACTGGCTCTTCTCAATGTGGAGGAGTAGCGACTCTACTCCAAGCTCCTTCCAGATGGCCGAGCTCCTCACCATATCTCTAAGGGAGTGCCTGCCACCCTACGGAGGAAGCTAATTTCAGCCGCTTGTATCCAGGATCTCCTTCTTTGGGTCATGACCCAAAGTTGATGGCCATATGTGAGAGTAGGAACGTAGACCAACCGGTAAATCGAGAGCTTCGCTTTTGGTTCAGCTCTCTCTTGTTGGGGTCATCCATTTTGGTTGGACAGACCGACTAGGCTGCGTAGTTCAACGTAGTTCTCAACAGGCATCGCAGCTCTGACGTCACCCAGGATTATAAAACCTGCGAAAACCAAACTTTCATTGCCATTTCCAATGTCTCATGGGACGACGCAACGGAGGCGCATATCTGGAACGACAGAAACTTGCAGGCAAGTTACTTTGTCCTCCACACGGCTATTCCCGGAAGAGCTTGAAAGCTGGAATTCGGTCTGATACAAGAAGGTCAGAAGATTCACATACCGATCGAAGACCCCGCTGACACTCCGGCGCAGGTGAAAACCCACAGACGTTTGTTTCCAAGGAGATGAGTTTTCCTCCTTGTTGATTCAGTCGACTGCAACGGTTCCTCATGAGAAGTTTACCGTTTTTGTTTAACAGACGCGTGTCCGTGAAACAACTCTTCTCATATATATATATATATATATATATATATATATATATATATATATATATATATATATATTATATATATATATATATCGTTAGTGAACCGTTTGTGTTTATTTCATGCAAGAGTGATTTATCTGTCAAAATAAGGTCAAAGTTCCCCCACGATCGGTGAAGCAACTGATTAAACAGTGACATTTAGCATGGTTTTGGTTAATAATTATCAATTATTAGTGATAATTACCTCATTGTAATTATTAAGTGCTTTGAGCCCATAATCACAACACCAGAGGACATCTCTGATTTCTGTTCGTAAGCAATGATTTTTGGTTAAGAAAACTATTTTCCTAAATTATGATTTTTAATTATAATTTTTGATAAATATTTGTTAATCAATAATCATAATCCGTACACTCTTCACCACAATGGACCGGCACAGCGTCCCCATTACTGTGGCAGCCGCAATGATCCGTCTGTCGATCTCCCGCTCTACTTTCTCCCCTCACTTGTGAACAAGACCCCAAGATACTTGAACTCCTACACTTGAGGCAGGAACTCCCCTCCAACCTGAAGAGGGCAAGCCACCCTTTCCGGTCAAGAACCATGGACTCGGACTTCGATGACACAGTTGAATGCCTTCTCCAGGTCCACAAAACACATGTGGAATGGTTGGGCAAACTCCCATGAACCCTCGAGTACCCTGCAGAGGGTGTAGAGCTGGTCCAGTGCTCCACTGCCGGGACAAAAACCACACTGCTCCTCCTGAAGCTGAGGTTCGACTATCGGCCGGACTCTCCTCTCCAATACCCTGGCATAGGCCTTACAAGGGAGGTTGGGGAGTGTGATCCCCCTATAGTCGGAACACACCCTCCGGTCACCACCCCAGTCTGCCAGTCCAGAGCCACTGTCCCCGACCGCCATGCAGTGTTGAAGAGGCGTGTCAACCATGACAGCTCCACAACATCCAGAGACTTGAGGTACTCTTGATGATCTCATCCACCCCCCAAGCCCTGACCTTTTTAACCACCTCCCAATTATGCCTCTCCAGGTGTCACTGTCCCACGTGGGGGTTGAAGTCCCCCAGCAGAATAACAGAGTCCCCTGGAGGGGTACTATGCAGCACCCCCGACAGGGATGCCAAAAAGGCTGGGTACTCCGCACTACCGCTCGGCCCATAGACCGAAACGACAGTCAGAGACCTGTCACTGACCCGAAGGCACAGGGATGCGACCCTCTCCTCCACTGGGGTAAACCCCAACACGAGACGGCTGAGCTGGGGGGCAATAAGCAAACCCGCCCTAGACCGACGCCTCTCCCCGTGGGCCACTCCAGAGTAGAAGAGAGTACAACCTCTCTTGAGGAGCTGGGGTCCAGAGCACATGCTGTGCGTGGAGGTGAGCCCGACTATTTCTAGTCAATATCTCTCAACCTCCCAAACAAGGTCAGGCTCCTTCCCCCCAGCAAGGTGATCGGGTCGTCAAGGTCTCCACCTTCGTCCGCTGCCCGATCCTCTTTGCACCGATCACTCGTGGTTCCCCCTGCAGGTGATGGGCCTACTGGGGATGGCCTCGTGTCTCTCATTCGGGCTTGGCCCGGCCAGGTCCCGCGAGGAGCAACCCGGCCACCAGGCGCTCTCCGACGAGTCCTGACCTCCCCATGAAGGTGTCTTGAATTATTTTAATATTTTGAAACACCTTGCATTAATGAATTTTTTACCCAAAATGCTTTTTTAACAGTATCTGCATTAACACTGTCTAATTAACCAAATTTGTGCCATTTTTGGAAATGTGGTCCATCACCAAAATCCTTTCAAGGTCTGCAAATGGCATCAGGGTTGCACTTTGGTAACCCCTAGTTTAGAGTCAAAATAAGATTCAAGTATAGTTTAGGGTAATTCATGATATGGTTAGGGAAGAAGTTATATCTACCAATCTGCTACCCCTTTTAGTGCACTGGCAACAAAGGTGTCTGCTTTTAATAATAACAAAGCCAGTCTCCCCCAGGCTGGTCATTTTTAACACACTAAGAGGAAACCAGAACAAGGAGGATGAGCAAACAAACTGAATGAATAAGTAATAAAACTATCTTCTAGATACTGGGAGACATGTTGATTCATGAATTTAAAGAGGTTGCTGCTGCACAGGAATTAGAACTTACAAACTGGCTGGGTGAATGATAAATAACTCTTATTTAAAAATAAACAATCCCTACAGAGTTCCTAAAAACAAATATCAAACAATATATGCATTTTTTTCTGCAAGCGTTTGGGTCTGTTTTCCCCTTGTTTATTGAGGTGACATTGCTTGGGAAATCCATGTATTTATCCATACTACACTAGACAGTGCATGAAATACAAACGATGATGATGTTCATGCTTGAAGCATATGTTGTACCTGCTATACTTAGGTCAGTGCCTTCAGGATTCAATGGATGTCCAGAAAGCTTAGGAAGCTAAAACAATCAAATACTGTAATAGCAGCAAAGAGTCTAATTCTGGAGGAGCAGCAGAGATTCACAGGTAGAAAGGTCTGTTGTTAGAACAACTATTAGTAGCAAAACTCATAAATCCGACCTTTGTGTAATAGCGACAAGTAGAAGGCTATGAGAAGTTTCATTTGCATTTTGTCACAAGCCATGCAGGGGTCACAGCAAACCCTGGAGGTGCTCAGGTCAAATAAAACTGAAACTGAAGTTATTCGCCCTTGTGCAGTGCTTGGCAGGAAACTAATATTGCACATCTCACTGAACAAACCACGCCCATGATAAAGCAAGGTACTGGGAGTATTATGCTGTGGAAATGTTTTTTTCTCAGCTGGGACAGTGAGTCAGAGCTGTTGGGAAGATGGATAGAGGTAATTACAGGACAATGCTGTGCAAGAAAACCTGGAAAAGGCTTGAGAGTGTGGTGGAAGTTCCCCTTCCAGTAGGACAACAAACCTAAACATACAGTTGGAAATGCAATGAATTGGGTTAGTGCAACGCATATCAATGTCTTACAATGGCCTAGTCAAAGTCCAGACATTAATCCATTTCAGAACATGAAGCAAGAGCTGAAATTTGAAATTTATAAAGGCTTTCCACCCAATGTAACTGAACCTTTTGCAAAACTATTTTGCAAAGACAACTGGACAAAAAAATCTGTTGTAAATGTGCAAAGCAGATAGGCATACCCCAAAGACTCGCAGCTGTAATTGTATTATGAAAAACAGGCATAAATACTTTTTTTACGCCACTGGATCGTAGCTCTTTCAGGGGAGCATATGATGTCATATCTATGTGAATACAAGAATGCATATGTATAAATGTATATTTCTGGATTTTTATACCTGCTTCAAAAACATGTCTTTAATTTACAGTCTTTTATTCGACTTCATTCAGAGTTTTACAATTTCCTCAGTTATTTTTCCAGTTAACAGGCAAGAAAAAATGTTAAATTCTAGACATCAGCAGACTATGTCTGGGCAGACATTTCCAGGAACTACAGTCAGTTGTGTTTTGCTGGGAGGATGCATGGGATGGATGGATGGGTAATTTGTGTTGGTGAGCACAGCGCCCCGAACAGAGCAGAGGTCAATGAGCTCCTCCATGGTTCCTTCTTACATCTGTCACTTTGCATGCTTATCAGTCCACTGTCTGCTGTAACGGTTGGCTCAGATGTGTGTGTGTGTGTGTGTGTTTTATATACTCCTCTGATGCATGAAGATTAGGCAGCGTAATCTGACAGCCAAGACAAAACTTGAGGTTAGAAGGCCATATTGTTTCTATCACTGGTTGATTTTTTCCCCTCACATTATTCACATTCAATCACTATCTTCCTCACGATGCTACGGCAAGGTTGCCATGACTCCCTGACAGAACGGGACAGAGATGAAGATGTCATGATTCAATTTCTCTGTGGAAGAAATGAATCAGAGGACATCCTATGATACGATGGCCACATGTCACACAGCTGCTACATCAACACAATGTCCTCCACGCTCATCTCTCGCAATTTTATCAGAAGGTTTCACCAAAATAAAAACAAACTCATCAGTGCCGGCTGGAGGAACACGGGGCAAACATTAACTAAACACGTCAGCTTAATCTGCGTTGCCTGAAAACCGTCTAGCCTTCATTAGGGGGTGTTGTTGCTACTTTAGTAATTCATGGATAATTAAAGGGATAGTTCAAGATTTTTCAAGAGGTTCTGGTATAAGGTCATAAGCAGCCTCCATTTGATAACTCCCGTGGCATCTTCATTTAGTGTAAATCCTGGTTGGCCCGTCCTGGATGCTAAAGCTACCGAAATTTAGACTATTCCAACTACAGGGACAAAAACATAACTCTATTTTAAGATGTTTTAAACTATTATCACAGTTGAGTTGGATGGTTATTTGCTCAGAAACTGATTAAGATTTACGCAGGAAATGGAGGTAGGAGGTGGTGCAACACCAACAATCTTCCTGTGTGAAACATGTACTGAAAACAGAACATGTTAACTTTTTGCAAGCAGAGAACTACATAAACATAAACAACACTAACATTTTAGCATTTTGGACTCCTTTCCTTTCATTTCAGACAGTTACTCCAACGGGAAAGATTTGACATTCTGTTCTCAGAATGAGGGGTTGAACTCACTCCACCAAATGCAACCCCAATTCTAATCAAGTTGGGACATTGTGTAAAAGGTAAATAAAAACAGAATACGATGATTTGCAAATCCTGCTCAACCCAAATGCAATTGAATACACTACAAAGACAAGATATTTAATGTTCAAACTGATTAACTTTATTGGGTTTTTTTTTGCAAATATTTACTTATTTTAAATTTGATGCTTGCAACACGTTCCAGAAAAGGCATCCTGTGAGTTGAGTAGGCATCCCCTGCTTGCTTCTGAGATTAGGGAGACGTGTTTGCTCTGGGACTAAGCTGCTGGTCATCCTGCCCTAGAATCTTTGATAATTTCCCACATTCTAATTGGCTTCAAGAGGCAGCAGGTAGGGTTTGCACAGGGTGCCATTCATGCGAAAACCACCACTGATCACCAGCGTACATTTTAATAAGAACTTAGATGTATATTAACAGATCATCTCTTAGCCACAAACTGGCAGCATCAGAGATAATTCATTGTGAGACATAAGGATGATTTTAACACCTTACTTTTAGCTTCCTGTGGAGCTGAATCTGTCTGTATGTTTCTGTCCTCAGTTCTGTTTGTTGTGTGACAACAGGCATCAAAAAGGCAACAGCACTAAAAGATAGAGGGCATTTAAAGCATAATTGTGAGTGAAATCAGTATAAAATTACTGTCTAGACATTAAATGTTTTTTTCCAAGTAAAAAAATAGTTGTCTTTATTTTGAGGGTTTTTCTGGTTTTCTTTAGAGTAAGGCAAAGTATTTAAAAGTCTGGCCTTTGTACTGGAGTTGGTATGTTTGAAAAGTCTTTGAAAGGACTTAAAAGCAAGACAAAATCAATAAATGTCTCTGTTTCTGGAACAACCCCTTCTTCTAACCCCATCACTCTCACGTGTTGTTGCCAAAACCTCTGAACATTTGCCGCTGCTGCGCTTTTCTCTCCTCACCGATACCCTCTTGAGAAATGACCCTCGTCAGCATCAGGGCTAAATCGGACATAAAGGCATCTTCCGAATGGTGGCTGTTATTGGAGCTGCTTTTCATTCACCGACGTCACACCTTTCAAGCCCAGCTGACGTCAGATCTATGCAACTCGGGTTGCTGAAATCCAAGCACATCAATATCTGAAGTTTAAAGTTAGAGAAATATCAGGAAAATATTGAGTCCCCAAATGTATACATGTGTAAACTATATAAATAACGATAAAAAAGATTACAATCCCTTCATATCTTTTAGATAGTACCAGACTGTTCGGGTCAACAAGCGAATAAACTCAAATGTAAAAACACAGAAAAATGGAATCAGGAGATTATGACGCTTTCTAATATGAATTTAGAATTTTCTACACAACATGTACTTTGCTATTTCTACAATCAATCATTTTTATTTCTAAAGATTCTTATTTGCCATTTGTAAATTAAAAACTAAAATATGGCATTAGACCTGAGTGACGTCACCCGCTGCTGAAATTAAACAACTATATCATCAATAACTGAAATATGTCCTACTTTGTTATGTCTAATGTACTGGAAAAATGCACATGTGCTGCTATTGCAAGGTTGTAATTATAATTATAATGTATATGGGTAAAAGTTTGCTTTGACTAAATCTATGGTGTTACGAGGTCATGTGGAGTAACCTGCAAAAAACAGTTCTGTAGGTTCACATCTGATGTGTGTGCGCTTCGCTGCACATCACTAATGAGCCAGCTGTCTTTAATGACACTTCAACAGTTTCAGAGAGTTTATGGGAGCAGTAAACACGATTTAGCCAGTTACCTGTAAGATGGTGAAAAGTCATACTCCATAATTAAAAAGTGCTGCATTTTATCACTGTAAAACGAGCTTCAGAATTATATTACAAAATGGGTGTTTTGCACAAAAACTTCTAATGTTAGCTGAATGTGACACACTTTTTAACTGTAAGTATTGCACTATAATTAATGTTTTGAATACTTCCATGTAAATAATTTTCACAAATTATTGTTTAAGTTATTGAAGGTGTGACCATTTTGGTACATATTTACATATTGTACATGTTAAGGCTAAAGCTTCTGTTTTTGTTGTTTGTCTATTTAACGTACACATATATGGAGTAAAACTGATAAAAATGGTGACTTAGGGTGAATGGTGCTCTCAGATGATTTTGGCAGAACAAAGTGGAACAGTCTGGATCTCTGGGACTCCTTCTAAGCCGGCTACAGCTAATTGGTTCCTCTGAGATCCACCTACAGTGGACCTACGGTCTGATTAAAAACATCACCCCACATACATGCTGTATTTTACAGCAACAAATACACTAATGAAAGTCAGCACAGACAGGAAGTTGCAGAGGGAATGTAAAATGTAGCACTGCTGACATCAGGTTGTGAAGCTGCAAAATTACAACTGACTAAAGGCAGAACATTCAGGATTTCAAATTTGAGATAACAAAACACATTTTGTCATGTTCAGCTCTGGAAATTCTTTAAATATCTGTGATCTGTTTTTTAAGATATATACAGGGGTTGGACAATGAAATTGAAACACCTGTCATTTTAGTGTGGGAGGTTTCATGGCTAAATTGGACCAGCCTGGTAGCCAGTCTTCATTGATTGCACATTGAACCAGTAAGAGCAGAGTGTGAAGGTTCAATTAGCAGGGTAAGAGCACAGTTTTGCTCAAAATATTGAAATGCACACAACATTATGGGTGACATACCAGAGTTCAAAAGAGGACATATTGTTGGTGCACGTCTTGCTGGCGCTTCTGTGACCAAGACAGCAAGTCTTTGTGATGTATCAAGAGCCACGGTATCCAGGGTAATGTCAGCATACCACCAAGAAGGATGAACCACATCCAACAGGATTAACTGTGGACGCAAGAGGAAGCTGTCTGAAAGGGATGTTCGGGTGCTGACCCGGATTGTATCCAAAAAACATAAAACCACGGCTGCCCAAATCACGGCAGAATTAAATGTGCACCTCAACTCTCCTGTTTCCACCAGAACTGACCGTTGGGAGCTCCACAGGGTCAATATACACGGCCGGGCTGCTATAGCCAAACCTTTGGTCACTCATGCCAATGCCAAACGTCGGTTTCAATGGTGCAAGGAGCGCAAATCTTGGGCTGTGGACAATGTGAAAACATGTATTGTTCTCTGATGAGTCCACCTTTACTGTTTTCCCCACATCCGGGAGAGTTACGGTGTGGAGAAGCCCCAAAGAAGCGTACCACCCAGACTGTTGCATGCCCAGAGTGAAGCATGGTGGTGGCTCAGTGATGGTTTGGGCTGCCATATCATGGCATTCCCTTGGCCCAATACTTGTGCTAGATGGGCGCGTCACTGCCAAGGACTACCGAACCATTCTTGAGGACCATGTGCATCCAATGGTTCAAATATTGTTTCCTGAAGGCGGTGCCGTGTATCAGGATGACAATGCACCAATACACACAGCAAGACTGGTGAAAGATTGGTTTGACGAACATGAAAGTGAAGTTGAACATTTCCCATGGCCTGCACAGTCACCAGATCTAAATATTATTGAGCCACTTTGGGGTGTTTTGGAGGAGCGAGTCAGGAAACGTTTTCCTCCACCAGTATCACGTAGTGACCTGGCCACTATCCTGCAAGAAGAATGGCTTAAAATCCCTCTGACCACTGTGCAGGACATGTATATGTCATTCCCAAGACGAATTGACGCTGTATTGGCCGCAAAAGGAGGCCCTACACCATACTAATAAATTATTGTGGTCTAAAACCAGGTGTTTCAGTTTCATTGTCCAACCCCTGTATATTTTTTAACAATAAAATTGTTTCTGTTTCAGACATGGAATAAAACTTGGATTGAAATGTATACAATCAAAGAGGCGGATAGGAAGCTCTGCATTTTTAATTACATGTACCTTTTGGTCCAGCGAACGAAGGACGAATCACAGCTGGAATCCCAGTGATGTCATGCAGCCACTAACAAAACATTTCTCCCAGTCTAAACTCTTCCTCATTGACCCATGCTGAGCACAGCGCATTGGTGGAGCAGCGTGCAAAACTGCAGGTCTTTGAAACTAGGAAGGTTCTACTACTTCGAAGAACCCTTGGATCCAAAGACTATGACTATGACCTGGTGTCTGTGTACCCGCCGATCGAAGACAACCAAAAGCAAAGGAAGGATCTGCTGTTAGAGCATCCAGCGTTCATGCTACTGGGGAATTAAGACAATCTGTTTTAAGATTTCTTTCTGAGCTACTGCAGAAAATAAATCTGAGCCAGAGATCTCCCCAGATGAGATGGTGTCTCTAATCACTTTGAGTAAAGGGGTTTTCCCCCTGCATTAAAGAGGACAGTGTAGGGACCGCCATCACTGCACGGGTTCCTGCCCACCAGTTACAGGACTACCACCATCGCCCAAGAATAACACAAAGTCCTGATTCCCCTTTTTCAAAAAAAACCAAAAACCTTGATGATCCCAATGACTGGCTAAATATTCGGTGGGCTGACAAGACAAAGTGTAACACAAAGGTGTAAATCACCTACTACATGTTGCAGTATTCTTTCGGACCTGGACAGCTTACTGTAATTAAGAGCACTGAATTCTGCTCACTCCCAGAAAATCCTGAAATAGAATGTCTTGCCATCAGTTCACAACCTTAAGCTTAAGCACATTTGGGGTTATGCATTAGGACAGTGATCTGAAGCACCTTTAAATGGCTCTAAAAAACAAAATAAAATGAAGCGAATGGAGTGGCCCAGTCCAAGTCTGGAATCCATAATCTTTGTGAGGAGCTGAAAATGAGGGTGATTGCAGGTTGTCCTTCCAACCTCAAACACTTGGAGCTCATCAGATATAAATGGTCAAAATACCAGTGGAAACGTGCAAATAGCTGGTCAGCAGTTTAGAAAAAGGGTTTGACTGTTGTAATGGCAATTAAGGTTTTTCCACCCATCATTGAAAGGGTTCAACATGACATTTTTTAAGCTTTATGCTTCCACATATCCCCCCTTTAATTAGGTTTTCAATCTAATTAACAGCTGAGAGAGAGATCATATATTCATATTGTAAATATCCTGTGAGTATAAGTAATGTTTATGAATGAATAAAAGGAAAAAATGTGAATGATTATGAAAGGTAGTGAAATTACTTTTGTGTACAAAATTGATAGGCAACTCTAAATGATTGTTCTTGTTTAGGTCTGAATTTTTCAGATTCAACTAATTAAATAAATCCTATTTAGAGTTCCTATGCGCACATTATTTTAACTGTGTTAGACTATACTAAACTAAAACTATTCACCAATTAGACCAAATCCGGCTACTCTGTAGCTCTTCCCAAAAGTCTCATTCAGGAACACTTCTCATCAACACTCCCATGGAAAACATCCATGTCAGTCAAATTCACAAGCTACGTGTTGATGAAGGGGACCCTCAGGTCGGCTTAAGGCACACCAGTCGAAAAACCCACCCGTCCTAAAAGGCGGGGAAAAACGTCTGGACACCATAGAGAAATCTCATTCTCGGCCAATCTGAACGAGAGATCTCTGTTTTGAATCTAATGTGTATCCTTACCACCTATTTACAGGACCATTGATGCCAATCAGGTCCTGCTCTGTTAGTCTTATTACCAAACCTTTATAACTGAAAACATTGGTCAAGTCAACCCTCTAGAGCTGAATATCACAACCTCTGCAAGTGTAAATGGAATAACATGATTCAAAACATTCCTATAACAAATCTAACCACATAGAACATTGATATTAACATATATAACATAGGATGACATAGAATATCATAGCAACACATCTATTAAGTCCTTTGCTGCATCCTCATGTGGACTCCGTGCTCCGAGTAATCCCATATGACCTAGGTCAGTCTTTTGCAACTTTATTGTTCTGTCATCACATTAGTTCTGATTCAGGGTCCCCACGCGCTGTCCATATGTCTCTTGAGTCCACGCACAACGTAAGAGGGGTCCCCGAACCACCAGAGTCTTTTCGGATGGCAGCTTCCCGATGTTTTCCTGGACATACAGAAAACACTGACCAGTATTTTGCCCAACCATGTCCTTATAGTCCTTTTTCCACATTATCATCATCTTCCACATACACCCCTCACAATACTAATGACGCTGCTCAGAGTAAGTGAAGCATGTTTACATAAGGTTAACATAAGGTTAAAATAATCATCATAGCTTCAGGGTGAACTCAGGCCAAAATAACAAACAAACAAAGCCTATTCTCATGAATACACCTTACCTTACCAAAGGAACTTCAAAAAGAAATACAAAATGCTTACCTACCTAAGATAACATAACCAGGAGAAAACTGTTAAACAGAAATGGCAGTTCAACCCCTACTTAAACATGAAAACGCTTAATGTTGACCTTCACAAATAATATGCTTTTGACAGAAATTGCTTATAAGACTTTGTTATGGATAAATTTGCTCACATAGTAACAGGTCAAAGCTTCCATTTTCAGGCCATGGTGAAGGCAATCCACGTGTCCTTTTCTCCCATTTCTAAGAAATCTTTGGGATCTTTGAAGCATAATCTGGGTTCTTACACCCGATAATCACTGTTGGTAGATTGCTCATTTTGTTCTCTCAGAAAGATTATTTGTATTGTTCCAAACAATTCAGTGTTCTTTAAATATATTTATTTCCCTATTATTGTTGTTAGTTTTAGTAACTGTTTAATATTGTCTTATCCAGGTCAAATGAGTCTTTATTTTACTTTGTTTCCTAATCAAGCTTTATGCAGTCCAGATTCTTAATTTAATAATATTAAACTCAATAAGCAACTTTTGCTACGGTTTTTTATTTTAATTGTATGGTCTGCTCTCTCAACGTAAAACTAAAGGTTAAATGCAAGTTTGTTTTACCTAAGGTGCTTTTATCATTGAGTGAATTATTTGATTAACCCTTTTTGTCCCACCTTTTTCCCAATGGGGGCAATAAAAGTCTGACTCGCTGTGAAGGAAATTTTTGCTTTTTTTTATCATCTGTTGATTTATTTGAACATAAAAAAAATCTCATCTCCCCTTCTATGATGTAATTGAAAACGCCTTAGCTCATTATCTCTTAAGTTTAAACAAACCCACTTCAGAGACCAGTCCACTGACGAAGGCAACTATAAGTTTTTAAATAATACACTTTTCAGTTGACTTGTAAAAATTACAACTTTAAAACCTAGGACGAAAATACATTAAGTCAAACCATACAGGCAGGCTAAAAAGGAAGAAAAAAACTAAACGGCACAGTCACAGATCACAGAATGTTCGTGTGCTGCTCCACGGGAGGAGCTGACGGAGTGAGATGGGAGAGACAGGAGGGGGGGGGGTCGAGGGAGGAGAAATAGGAGGAAGGAGAGAGAGAGGAGAGAGGGGAGAGGGAAGGGGAGGGCGGGGGAGGAGAAATAGGGGGAAAGGAGAGAGGGGAAAAGAGGGAGAGGGAGTGAAGGAGTGAAGGAGGAGAAATAGGAGGAGAGAGAGAGAGAGAGGGGGGAGAGGGAAGGGGAGCGGGAAAACGGGGGGGG
Organism: Crenichthys baileyi; assembly: GCA_036173005.1. NCBI lineage: Eukaryota > Metazoa > Chordata > Actinopteri > Cyprinodontiformes > Goodeidae > Crenichthys > Crenichthys baileyi. The sequence goes on from JAHHUM010000307.1 coordinate 421,425, forward strand.
GGATTTTGGGACTGTGTGTGTGAAATGTGTGTGGTGTTTTTTTAGCTGAAAACCCTTTTTTCCCCTTTTTTCCTTTTTTTTTTGTATCCAAATATCACTTTGGCAAAACTTATGATCAAACCAGTCCAAGTTGTAACGCCTGGATTTAAAGTTTTATTCGGGGGGGTTCTCACTTTTTAAAAGGGTTTTTTTAAGAGGTCTCCGGTTTTAAAAAATTTTGGCCACTGAAGCATCTAGAAATAACCCAACAGAGCGAAGAGAAGGGGAAAAACACACTTAATTTAGGCACTCACATTTCATTCTAAACAGAACAGTTAGATAATGAACAATGGAACCCGAAAGCAATGCACACATTGAGTATGGCCAACACATGCACTTTTTTTCGCTCTACATCATCAGACACAAAATCCCAGTCGACACAATGCCTTTCACTCAATCAGCGCTGTAAAAGCCATTCAAAACCACTCCAACTTCATACGTTCTTCACACTCTCATACTCACCCCTATTTTCTTCCCCTGGGGAATTTTGAACTTAATTTATATTATTGTTGATGTCCCAAATGATCAATTCTCTTCTTTGTGTAAGCTCTCGAGTTAATTTTTTTGCTTAACTCATTTTTTAAACAAGATCACATTAATCCTTCTGCAGTACACCAACCCACAATGTTCACCATAGAGATCTCAAACGAGAAAAAAAAAAAAGAAAAACTCTGCAATCAACTTGCAATCTCCAAATCATGTACATGTAAACTTAAAACAGCTGTGGCCTTTTCCAGCTCCGGACAACACCCGGAGGCAGGTCTCTTATCTAAACTTAAGTCTACCGGCTAAAATTTCCTCAAGGTCTCCTACGTACCTTTTCTAACCATTTTATATGTGAATTAGCTGTCTCTACACGAAGAGAAGCAGTATTTCGCCAAATATAAATAATGAGCTTAGGCCCGCCTTTGGCACCACGACCAGGGGGAGATGCGCAAACCTGTTTTTTTTAAACTACCTTTGACCATTCCAACTATATGTTTTTTTAGGTAGTCCTCCTACATGTAGGGGAAAACCGTGGAGACTGTGAGAGGAGAGAAAAAGACAAGACAGAGACCCAGGTCTCTGGCTAGTCCCCCAAGTCGGGGCGACCCGGGGACCCCGAGTATTCTCTAACAAGAAAAAAAACAAAACTCACCTCCTCTTGTGGGGCCCCCGGGAAACCCCAGCCACCCAGGCCCCCCCGTCCGGGGGGGCGACCGCACTTCTCCCTTTTGATGATCACGTCGGGGTCACCAATTATTTAGGAGCAGACAGTCGTATCACTAAGCGAAGATGATAGAACACAGAACTCAGAGTATTCTCTCTCAAACAGCTCCCACAAGGGGACTTTATTTTTTTCAAAAAGCGCAAAGTTTATCTTCAAAAAATTCAAAAAGTCCCCCCCCCTTTCAGTCTTTACCGGGGTTTTTATAGAGATACAAAGCATTGGTGTGTGTTGGATCATTTACGTTATACATCTTGGCAAACCCCCAAAATTTTTTTGTCCCTTTTTCGGAAACCACATTCAGCCAACATCTGCAAAAACCCTTTACTGGGCGGACGTGACATTTTTGTAATAACAATTTCATCACTTATCTGGATGCGGACTCCATGTCAAGTTGACCCCGCAAAAGTCAGCATATTTCAATATTTTCTGCAATAAAAAAGCCCCATTAATTCTCCCTGTCCAGACAGACAGGCGCTTGCATGTTTTTTACTCAGAGTGAACTATCCTTCACAAAATTCATCTTTGTAATGGTAGAAACAATAATGTCACACTTTTGATCTAGTCAAAGCAGAGCTTTATGCTTCCACAATTTCATTTAATGAGAGATTTTCATTTCTGTTAGCAACAAACTTCTTGGTTGAATGAAAATAATTGTAAATCTAGATCTCCCAGGGGAATGAACATTTTGGGTTTACCTGTAATTTCAACTAGGATGCTGTTTACATGAAAACTCCACAGTGTGGCTGAAATAAAACAATTCTGGGAAGAAGAGTGGGCTAAAAGTAATTGCTGTGTAGGAATGCCCATCCCCAGCAGTCCATGAGCATTGGTGGTGCCCTTTGATGGACTGGCCACCAGGTCCGTTACTGGTCAACAAAAAAACGCACAGACCACATGACCATACTCACACAGTCAAAGGGCAATTTGGAGAGGAAAAAAACAAGTTTTTGCAAACATTTGAACAAAAAATATGTTACAAAAATAGAATTTCAGAAATTAATTACCCTACTAAATAATCAATGGAAAATTCTTTATTATTATATTATAGCAATCAAACCCTGATTTTTTTGCTAACCATTTAAACACAAAGATAATCCGACCACTTTCAGTCACGTTTTAGGAGGTCTTTATGGGACCAACACAGTGCTGGTTAAAAAGAAGTACTAATGCTATTCTCCTTAAGTCACAATTGGCTTTTGTCTGTATTAGACCTGCTAGATTTTAGTGCTGCATCAATTTCAACATTCAGTAACTGAAAATATGTATCCATCCTTTTCACTGTTATGTATATACTAGTGTCACTGTATAAACTGTACAGTATGTAGATGTTACGCAATTAAAAAGCAGTTTAGAATAAAAGGCTGTCCTAATAGCAAATGACTGGATGACTTTGAATTTCTGTAATAAATGTATTCTGGATTGAACTACTTTTGATCTGCCACTATAAGTATATATAACTTTTCTTTGGCGTCCTGTATCACCATAAAGTTACTTGAAGTTATCTTTAAGATGTTTACACTTTCATTAACATAGCAAGTTTGTTGTGTTATAAAAGTAAGAACCATTGTCCTTCACAACAATTCAGAAAACTGTCCTAAGTCTTTTAATATTTCTTTATAATAATACTTCATAGCATCTCAAAGATATTATAGGTCCAGATCTTCTGTGCTGTCCATTATTTGGATGCAGCTTCAAAACAAGCTGAACGCCAGGAAAACACTGAATGCTTTACTTTGTTTCGTCCACCAGGGGGAGACAGCAACACGACACAAGAGTCACTGTGAAATATGATTCAAAGTGCCAGGAAACTGATTAAACAATGCTTTCGAAAATACGGCAAAATTTACATGGTCATTCAGGTTATTTTCATGCTGCTTTAGTTGTTTTTTTTTTTCTATAAGTAAATGATCTAATAATTTCCTATGTCAAAAGAATGCACTACATTTTGTTTTACAGGAGTAAAAACCGTGGAAAACTAGGGCAGAACGGGGTTGGTAGTCAAATGTTTTACATTAATTTAAATTCAATGTGTAATGAAATACTAAAGTGTCTGGCTGGATAGAGTAACTTTAACCTTCTCAAGAGAAATTTGTTCAAAGGGTACACACGACTGAAAACAACTTGTGCATTCACTTCGAGGCTGGTGGTCCCAATTCTATTTTATTGAGAAAAAGATTTAGAAAGGCGGCTTCTGAAAATATTAGTTTTTAATACAATCTTTAAATTTAAAATATCAAATTTAATATCTTAATTGAAACATCTCATATCCCAAGAAATGACAGAACATATAGGCGACTTGACAAAAAACAGTATTACAAAAAAAAAACAGAATCGAGGTGTCTATAACAGAACCGAATTAAGTCTAACCTGATCTCTATTATTTTCTGACTTCTCAGTCACAGTTTTGACATATATACAGTGGCTGTCCTGGTGTACAGTCTTGGTGTGCCCTCTACTGTATGCACTGGACCCACATGATGTCTATGATAACCATCACCACCTGTGATTTTTGCTAGAAAGCACATGCTAGTCTACCAAAGAAAACAAAATATTCTCACTCTAGCTCTCCCTTTGTGCTTTTAAATTGTAATAATTTAATTATAAATCTGTTGTGTAAAGTCCACCGAAAAGGAACACAGAGAAAATCAAAAGTTAAATTATGACGTGAAAAACACTTTACGTCTTCTAACCTCGATGTTAAGTATGAAACTGCTGAAATGAAAATTTAGATATTCTGTGATTTCAAAATCAAAATAGGGAGCAAGATTTCACTCGACTACTCATACTCAGTCAGCTTTTCCACAGTTAGTCATTTAACAGCCACAAGCTTCAATGTGTTGGTTGGCATTTTATGTGAATGACCAAAACAAATTAGCACATAACTGTAAAGTGAAGGAAAAATAAGAGTCAGTCAGCAGTTTGGCCTGCATTTATATTCAGGTCCCCCGGAGTCAATAGTTTGCAGAACACTGCAATCACAGCTACCATTCTTTGTGGGGTATGTCTCCATCAGCTTTGTATATTTACAGACTGAAATGTTTACCCATTCTTCTTCAGATAATTAACTGAAGCTCAATCAGATTGGATGGGGAGCGTCTGGACTGGATCATTTTAAAATGAATATGCTGTTCCGTTGCAGCTCTGGTTACATGTGTAGGACTGTTATCCTACTGGATGGTTAACCTCCACCTTGATCTAAAGTCTTGAGCTTGTTTTCCTCCAGTATTACTCTCTATTTAGATCCATTAATCTCTCTTTCAGCTGTGAACAGCTTTGCTGTCCTTGATGACGAAGAGCATCCCCACGGAATGATGCTGTCGCTCTGTTTAACGTGGAGGCAGTTTTCTCCCACACAGCAGATTGCATGTAGGGCAAAAAAACATTTTTTTTTCAAACTGCAACTAACAGTCCCTTTGACAGATTCTCCCACCTGAGCCGTGGATCTCTGCAGCTCTTCAAGAATTACAATGGACCTCTCGGCAGATTATTGCGGTCCTTCTCCAGCCTGTCAGCCTTCAGACTCGACTTCCACTCGTGCCCTAAAGACCCGAGTGTAGAAAACAGTCTGTATCTCTTGTAATCAGGGCTGTATTAAATTACACTTTAAAGCAAAACAGGCCTTCACAGAACAGCTGGATTTATACCAAAATTAAATTATACAGATGTGTTCTTCTGACGGCAACTGATTGTACCGGATTTCATTGAAGGGTGTGAGGGGACATATGTACACATACACAAATTTGTATCTATAAATTCGCAAATAAATTACATAATTTTCTGATTAAAATTTTTGAACCATGTTCATAATTAATGTTTATAGTTGAAAATTGATATAAAAAGTTGTAGGTGTAAGAATAATTTTGCGTGGTACTGTACATATAGTCAGATCTGATTTATCTGTATCATCTAGCACATTTAAACCGTATTTGTGTCAATGAACTTCAAAAAAGGTCAGGATAGAAACACATTTTAACTGCTCTACTAACCTTTGAGATGTATTTTGACACTTCTGGAGGTTGGGACAAAGCAAACAGTGTTATTACCCAAAATTAGGATGGAGGTGTGCACTCCCATCCCCCACTAAAACCAGGGACTGTCTAAACCAGTTTGAGCAAACACAGGGTGTGTTTTTCCTGCCTTGAGCGGGTTTAGTTGGTCGTTGTGTTTTTGTTTTTGTTTTTGTTTTGTCCATCCAGACATAGGGCGAAAAGAGGAACTGATCGCCTTAGATATAACTTTAGTTGCTTAAGAGAAAAGACAGGAACTGGATTTAAAGTCAAACAAATACAACTTTATTTAGGCGTAAACAAAAAAGAAAACAACCAAAAGAACTGCATAGGAAATCTTTAAAGTCCACAGAGAATAGAGAGAGCAGTAGGCGGCCATTATAATACAGTCTCCTGTGCATTACCTAGACTTAAGACCTGACTTTTGCACTTCCATCCACCTCTGTGTGTTAATGTGTGGTAAGAGGGTGGGAGAGCACAAACAGGCAGGTTAAACTGATAAACACACACACTCACACGGAGTGTTTAGGATCAGCAAGAATAAGCAGCGGTCGTCTAAATTCAGCTGGCCACGCCGGCTCGCCCTGCCTCCTGGACTGAGAGGATACATTCAGTGGATTTCTGCAGATTTTTCGCAGATGCAGCGCACAAACACTGGGCTCACTCCACGCCCAACCAGGCTTTGGGAGAGCAGGGCATAACAAGGAGACAATCTGTCTGGACAGCCCATGTTGGCTGATGTCGGAGCTCGTTTAGAAACAACTATGACTATAGTTGGTCCTGACGGACCTCCACCAACGTCTACGTCCTGTAACTCTCTCAGGGGCTGGCAGCAGAGAGTGAGCATCAACAAGAACCCATTTATCCCTTTTCTTCACAAAATACATTCTAAAAGGGCCAACGAGTTGAGTGGTGTGAAGCATCTGTACTTTGTTAGAGAAAAAAAGGTAACAAGAAAAAAAACCATCAGAGGAAACTAATCAGAATAATAATTTTTAGCAGACTGAGAAATAATGTCTTTCATAGCGTTTAAATGGGCACGCAAAAAAACAATAAAAAAAAACGGTCTAGCAGAGTTCATAAAAGGGAAGTCACTACAACATTACTATGGGATACTTTTTTTTAATGAGACACCGGCAGCACAAGGCTGCTGGGAACAACCTGAGTTTCTTTATTTTCTTCCTGTCTAAATTTTCCTAAACCACTTCCCCCAATCTTTCTTTAGATTATACAATCATTTAAAACAAAAGGGAGGACTATGACCTTGCCCGTCTCTGGAGTAGCTTCGCGATTCTTCTTTCCCTGAAGAAGGGTTAAGAGGCCAGAGAAATCACAAAATCTGCAACGCTTGCATTCAATCGAGTGCAGTTCATTGCACTGCAGCTCCAGCAGGGGGTGCAATCAACTGATCACATTTGTATTTGAGAAGACTAATGATTTCTGGTTTGTGCTTAGAGACATAGCTGCACATAAAAAGAAAAGATATTGTATTTGTAACCATTGTACTCATTTTGAAACTTTTTACTGCCTCATAATTGTAGGGAGTGTGATCATATGACCACAAATGATGAAAATGTAAGCACTGATGGTGACGGATCAAAACTCTCAAGCCTCTCAGGGACTGAAGCATCGCTGGCTGAACAGGTCGCACACCGCAGAGCCTCAAACCAACAGGAAATACAATCGCAAAGGTCAAAAGATAATTCCAACCAACAGACTGTTAACACACATATACACATCTTTGGGTATACATTTTTTTGGAAAAAACAAAACAAAAAAAACACATCCCAACAATCAGCTACCCACCCTATCTGAGCCTTTCAACACCTATCTGGGAGACTTTAGAATATTACAAGAACTTTTAAAGCATGCAACAAAACAAAATACAAATAAACATTTAAAATACATTTTTCCTCTTTAAGAGTGAAGACCTAAGGATCTTAAAGATAGAATTCTGCAATCCGAAACACAAGGAAAGTAAAGAAAAAACCTGATGCAACATTGAGTGAACATCTCAGAATAATACTGAAAAGCAAAACTCATCTTCTTGGTTGATAGTAGGCGTTGTGTTCAAAGCAGCAGGATTTTGCAGACTCTAGCTGGCTCATCTTCCTGTCTACTGCCTGATTTAAAGGGATATTTCGCTGTAGTCAGCGCTGCAGGACGTAATGAACATGTCTCAACATGGCTGTGCTGAAACACGGAAGCACTTCCCTTAAGAAAACGTAGTGACGAGGCATGGGCTAGCTGAGAGTATCAAGGTATGCTGAGGTGATACACAGTTGCATTATAGCTAATACTTTCAATCATACCATTCCTACAGTTTTAAGTCCTTTTAATAAGATGCCAGGGTAAAGTGCCGGAGTGACCGGAGTTTTCCCCACCTCATGCTGCACACTGCGGGTCGGCTGGCCGAAAAAAGTTCTTACAAGAGAAACAAATATAGCTGATTGAAAACAGGCATTCAAGGTGTAAAAAATACCTCCTCAAGCTTCTTAAGGTTTTAGAACTACTGTTGATAGGCTATGATCAGCAGTTCTGTCAAGCAGCCGACTGCAGGCTAGCTAACAGAGTAGACAGCCTGACCAATTAAACAATTAACTGATGTTTTTTACACTTGTTACTAAGTCACTGTGACAAATTCAAAATAACAGTATATGTTAATGATATTTAACTGTATAAATAAATGTTTTGCTGCTGAAAAACAAATTGGATAATTATTTTTACTTTTTGGGTAAATATTTTAACACTGTGGCGTTTTTACTCAAGACGATACTGTGTGAATAAAATACCGACCCATGCCTCGTAGTGTCTAATATCAGACGCAAAAGTGATGCAATCTAATAATCCACAATATAATATTCACTCAAACCGCAATTAGGTTTTAGGAGTTGGCCTATAAGGAATCCTTGGGATAAAATAGGAAATATCCCTTTAAATAATGAGCCAGCCCACTGTCACATACAGGCATAATTCTACAGGCTAAATGGTAGATTATGGACTCATTTCAACCAACATCAAGCATCCTAAAAATCCACACTGATAAATTGGTCAATTGTGCTGAAATTTGAGGTAATTCATGTACATTTAATGGCTGACACTTTGAGCTGTTAGTTCTTTAAGAGAGACCAGTTTTTTTCTCATCCCTGGCGCACAGCAAAATATCCCACATGGAAACCTGTATGTTCAACATCAGTGTGAGGTAAAGATCAATGGGGCCCAGCCCTATTAAGTGCATCCGAACCAGAGGAGGATAACCTTTCAGTATAATGGTCCAGTGACACTTCTGTCTACAACATCGTGGTCCAAATGCCAATCCCGTTTTGGCACAGAACTCTCACAGATCATTTTGGCACAATGCTCGCGTCGGAACGATTTGTTTTGTTGCTGATAAAAAAAAGGCAATAATTCAATCATGCCGGTTACAGTAGGTTAAGCAGACACAAAAGCTGTTTATACAAGTTCTGTTTCAACTCAAAACAGTACAACGATCTTTGGTCCTTGTGCTGAACTGTCAAACGAGGAGATATGTGTGAGGAAAAAAAAATCCTTCAAGAGTAAAGCTGAGGTATTCAGTAGGAATACTAAATTGAGGTATTATAATGTTTATATGCACCGTAACCATGAGGGACAAAACTTGAGGTATTCAGAAGTTGAGGTATTTGAGTAACGAAGTAAAAACAGTGAGGTAAAACTTATCTGAGATACGTGGACCCAAATCTCCAAGTTGTGCAGACAAATTTCCTCTCAGAAGTGAGAATAAGTCTAAAGATTTTTTTTTGTTTTTGTAGATTTTTTTTTTCATGCAAGGCAGAGAAATTAGCTTGCAGAGCCTTAAATTGTCGAGTGCTTCCAGAGGAACAAAAATCGATGGGCGAGGGGATTGGCTGCACTTCAAAGAAGTCATATCTATCAGTAGGGATGAAGGTAAGCAGGTAGAAAGGCTAATCTGAGATGCTACTCTGAGTCTAATATGATAAAACTATGGCGTTGCTGAACAAGCTTAGGCAATAAATCCAAGGGTTTCTCTTTGGTGCGGGTATTCTCTGTTTTCCAAATGAGCACCTCTGCAAGTCAAACTTACTACTTTGCTCCCACAGCCAGGGCCTTCGTCTTGGCAGGGAGAGGAAGTACTCAATGACCTGGGCCTAAGCACTCCATTTCTTCAAAGCCTAATGTAGACAGTGCGACAAACTGAACTCCATGAGTTGTAAGAACGTTAGGCTAATTTCATTAAAGAAAAGTGTTAAGGGGAACATTAAGACCCTTTAAATGCCAAATTTATAGTTGGCCTTTGTGCAGAAATTCTAACTTTGGTTGACTCTAGTAGTTGGTCTGTAGACCTCCATCTTTAGAGGAATCTGTCTACTTACCCTCAATCTGAAGGTGTTCTTTTTATTTTACTTAAATCTAAGGATAAATAAATAGGGTAGGGCTTTGTGATGGTGCCCTCTCACTGGACTGGACTAATTCTTTGGCCCTAGGAGCCAAAGTGTGTGGCTTTAAACCACAATCTAAATCCAAGAGATTGTTATATTATAATAGGCCTGTAATCTGATGTAATTAATGTCCTCTGGACGGCCAAATTTAGGCGTCTACTTCTAAAGGCTTTTGTCAAACAGCATGCCTCGTTTAAAAAGTAGCATTAATTTCTATAATTACATTTGTACGATAACGCGAAGAACATGTCGAGATCTCTACGGATTCAACTCAAATCTTTCTGTGGATCTTCTCGTTTGGAGAAGATGACGCTTTCTTTGCATATTCATTTCTCTTTCTTCAGCAGAAACATCGTCTCTGTCCTGTGATATACGATTAGGGATAATGGTCAACAGATATCTCATTTCAGAGATCATTTTAGAGCTGATTTTCTACAACTTCTATTTCTACTCATTAATAAATTCATTGTATCAGTGTTAGTAAGCAAAGCTAGCATAGCCTGAAAAGAACTGATCATTCGAACCAGTTTTATGGTGACCTGAGCTAATTCTGATTCCATTGAGTTTGGCATTACTTCTCACAGTCTTGCTCGGCAATCGTGACATTACAAACTCCACTGAGCTAAATAGAGAACAGGGTCAATCTACTTGTCTAAGAAGGGGAAAACAATCTAACTAGTCTAAAAAACAGGAAAGGATACTACTTAATCCTCGTCTTTTTATTCTGAGCAGAGCTTTCTAATGAGAATCAATCATGCAGCTCTTCAGCGGTCTGAGTCTCCTCTCAGCAACAACATTCAGGAGGTTTTTGTTTACTCAAAATGAAAATGCACAGAAAGTATTCCAAGAATCCTGTGCAAATATCAACCCAAGAATCTACTTTTATGTCTCTTAAATAAAGTATAGAGGTAGACGTTTCTTCTTTGTAAAACTTCACGGACTAAAACCTCTGCTCAGTGAGTATGAGTACATTCATAAAGAGCTAAATGAGGTAGGTATGGAGCAGAAGGTACGAGATTTCAACAAGTGAAAGAATTCCCTGAGATGGATCTTAAAGAAGGGCATCCAGGAGGACTGAGAGCAGCTACGGGTCCATTTGGAAAGGTTCTCATTGTATAAACTAGATATATGTTTTGGTAAATAGAGAATGTGAAAAATGTCTTTTTAGCAAGTTCTCAGTCCTCTCAAAACTCCCCGACTTTCTATTGATTGATTCTCTCCTCTCCATTTCCTTCATTGTGGAAAATTACTGCAAAAAGAGCAAACAGAGGGAGAGAATACAAAAAATATAGATTTTTTTCTTTTAGAACTTGAGAATGCGATTATTTCCAAAGTCAACAACCACAATGACACCGTCTGGCATCACAGCTACCCCAGAGGGACGGTCCATCTGTCCATAGCCGCTCCCCTGAGTGCCAAATTTGCATAAAAAGTTTCCATTGGCCTCGAACACTTGGATTCTGTGGTTGCGGGAGTCTGCCACGATGATGCGGTTCTCTTGGTCCACGGCAACGCCCTGGGGACGCAGAAATTGCCCATTCCCTGTGCCCTCTGAGCCCAAAAAGCGAGCCGACTGGCAGTCCGGCCGGATAACCAGGAGCCTGTGGTTGTTGAAGTCGGTCACTACAAGGTGGTCTTCGTGGTTAAAGGCTACTCCTCTGGGAGAATCAAAGTGTTTCCACAGAGCCCCTTCAAAGCCGTACTTGTTGAGGAAGGAGCCGTCAGGGGCAAAAAGTTGCACACGATGGTTTCTGGTGTCCGAGACCAAGATTTTACCCTCGGAGTTGACGGCCAGATCCCAGGGATAGTTGAACTGCCCATTCTTGGTGCCTTTTTCCCCAAACTTCAGCAGGAACTGGCCCTCGAACGTAAACACCTGTCAGGCAAGGAAAATGTGTTAGACCTCAGCAGCTTTATATGTAGAGAAGAAGAGCTAGAGCACGCTGCCAAAGTATTCCCACCCCTTAAACTTTTTGCCATTTTGTCCCGATAAAGTCACAAACTTCAATGTAATTTATTAGGATGTGATTGAACAACACTAAGTGGCACATAGCTCTGAAACGCAGGGTAAATGATACCTTTTTCAGTTCATTTAGCATTTCTATTCAGCCTCATTTACTCTGATGGCCCCATATGAATGAGAAGATGGATGGAGCTACTGTAAACACAGGGAGGAAAACCTTTAGGAGGCTGCAAAGACCTGAGACTGGGGTCAAGGTTCACCTTCCACCAGGAAAATGACCTTAAACATCCAGAGCTACGATAGAATAGTGTGTATCAAAGTGTGTTCCTGAGTTAGAATGGGCCAGACTAGACCTAAATCCCATCCAACCTGACTAATTTTGACTTACTATGTGAAAGGGAATTTTTGTTTCTACAAGTGCGAAGCTGACAGAGGCATACCCCCAAAGATCTGTGTCTGGCATTGCAGCAAAAGATGATTCTACAAAGTAATGAAAACAAATACATGCAACACATTTCAGATGGTTGCGCTGAAAAAAAAAATGTGAAAACCATCTTTCCTTCCACTGTGTTGGTCTTCCAAATAGGATCCCACTAAGACATTGGTTAGTTTGTGGTTATAATGTTAAAGGGTTCAGAGGATATGGCAATCCAAACAATCCTGTTCCCACAAGGAAATTAAAGATGTTATGGATGTTTTTTTATACCAGTTTTGGTGAGATGGGCCTTCATACCTGCACACGGTGATTGTCCTTATCAGCCACAATTATTCGTCTCTGACTGTCACAGGCAACCCCAGCTGGACGATCAAACTGACCAGGCCGAGAACCCAAAGAGCCAAATTTATGGTGGAAGGCACCGCAAGGCTTGAAGATCTGTGGACACAAACTCTGCTTTACTGACTTGCTTTCAACAACCTGACAGAGCCTTTAAAAAGTACCAGTTAACCTATAGAGGGCTAATATTTAACAGACTCCTAAATTCAAGAATTACACTCTGGCTGCATGCTGTAGATTCATGTAAACTCAGGGCGATTCGTTGCCAAAACTGCTAAGTCTTTGAAAACATTAAGATAACCCTAATATTTATAGCGTAAGTAAAGCGCCAGAGTAAATATGGCTCACACAGGTTAATGTTACTCTGCTCCTAAACAGAAACTTGTGAAATAAAATTTTTGGTTCAATAGGCAGCTCTACCTGTATGCGGTTGTTGCTGCGATCAGCCACCACAACATATCCCTCCTTGTCCACGCTGATGCCCCAGGGACGACACAGCTGGCCGTCCCCCTCCCCCTCACATCCGAAGGAGGACACCTGGGATCCAAGGGACCCATAGCTCCGTCCTGACTTGACTGTCACCTTGAAGGGGCTGCCCTGGATGTGCTGGTTACACATCAACACAGACACCAGGTGCTCCCCCTCAGTTTTCGGAAGGTAACTGACGGTGTACGAGCCGTTCTGGTGGTCTGTTACCTCCACTGCAGACATAGAGCCATCTGCAACAGACATCACCATTGCTGAGACGGGATCCCCGCCAGACAAACGTGGCTCTCCATCGTGATCGTATCCAATAACGGTAAAGGATGCAGGCTTCCCACGCAGTACATTTTTCAGACCTTCACCGTGGGCTTTAGTGACAGGGGCGAAGGCACCGCTGCTGATCAGGCCCATAGACTGGATGGCTATGTACAGTGCCTGTTTGAAAAAATGTATATATGAAGAGCAAAGACACAGTGCTGTGTGTACAACTAAAATAACTGAAGCCATTGGTTTATGATTGCTATCAGAGACCTAGTGTCAGTGCAAACCTGGTCTGGAGGAGTGAACATGAAGCGGTCGTCCTCTTGTGGCTGCAGCAGGCTCCTGAGAGTCTTGAGTTCATGGATCTGGGTCAGCATTCTCTCCCTGGCCAGTAGCACGTCTAGGTGGTGGCCCTCATCGAGTATCTGGCTCACAGCAGCAATGGTACTATCTAGTTTGGTTAGACTCTGGTGGAGTTTCTCCACCTGCAGGTACAGAGACTTGGCCTTCACTTGACGGATCTTCTCCACCTAGGAAGAGAAAGACAAGATGAGAGAAGGAAAAATTGAAAATATAAATGAAATTTTCAGCTAGTTAGCTTCAAGCATGGAAGGCGATGTGTAGGCCAACTGACATCCAAATGTTTTTTTTTTTAATCAATCTTTAACTTTCGTTAAGTAAATTGGCTGTAGGTCTATTTTGGAGCAACAAAAAAGAAAAAAAATAGATTGAAAATTTGCTCCACACTGTCCTCTAAACAGACAGAAAATTAATTGAAACAAAATACAAACAAAAGAGGTTCATGCTATAAACCAAACACTTTGCCATTTTAGTTGTCTTTACAAGTTAAGACTGTTTTATTTTATTTTAAGATCCACATATATTCAAAAAAATTAACTAAACCTAACTCACATTTTATTTGACACCTGTTTGACAGGTTTCGCCAAGCTTACCCCGACCTCAATTAATATAAAATTGGACGATAACCTAAAAATACATATTTTCATTTTCATTCCATAAACCAACCATCTTTAGGATTGAAAACAAATATTTTACTGAGTCAATGCAGTATCAATGTTTATTTATCATGCCTTCCTGGAGAACTTATTATTACTTACTCAGTTAATTTAAAGGACAGTATTTAAGCCCAGACACTGAATATAAATAGAAAAGCCTCAATGAAAATCCAAACATGCAGCTGCTAATATTCCAATGCAAAATAAAGAGAAGCAATATAAAAAGGAGCTCAGCTTCATATAAATTATAGCAAACACTCTGTAGCTCATATTTAAAAGTCCATCTGTGCTGCACTGGGGGAATTCAGCAATAGGCTGTTAAACATGTAGACAGTTTTCACTTTAATAACTTTCTTTAAAGTATAACGAACTGCAGAAAAATGCACCACAATCAACTGGCCCCAGCAGCTCTGCCCTCTAGGGGGAAGCAATGAGCAGATCATGTTTGTGAAGAAAGAAAACAAAAGCAAAGTTTGCCCTTCACACTTCTTGTGCAACCGTGTGCCAATATTAGACATTTTTATATATTTTTTTAATAATTAAACCTTTATAGGTTTAATAATACTATGATGCAAATTTGTTAACTTTTAAATAATTGTAAATAAATTTTTTGGGATCTTTATCTCATCGTTAAAAGGGAGAAAAAAGCAGCAATCCTGTTGCTTTGTGGAGCCAGATCAGCTTTCAGTTAAGTCCAAGTATAAAGGCTTAAAGAGGGTGGAGGGTGGTAGAACCTGAGCCGCACAGACTGGCCTCTCACTTAACATCAACTGACACAAAAAAAAAGTTCAACACAATAGCCTGACTGGCTCTTTGTTTCTTTTAGTCCCCTCCCTTTCCAAAGAGGCCAAAAGATCTGAAACATCAATTTGCATCTGTGAGACTAGAGTTACATTTTATAGATAGTGAGGACAAAGCCTTGAGTTGGGCTTTGTGACAGATACGCAGCTAGTTTTATTTCCTCAGCTAAAGAGCAGACTGAGGAGAAGAGTGAGCTGGTGCATGTTTCACAGAAACAAAGCACAGAGCGAAAGCCAGAAGCAGCTTCTGGTTTTCAGCTATGTTTTAAAGCACCACTTAAATGTTACAACTTCCTAGGTCAGCAAACTTCTCTTCTACTCATTTCCAGATGAAAAACCCAGACATATAAAATATGTTAAGTTCTACCAAAACGTCCTATAAGAAAGCAACTGCCGTCTCAAGGCCATGAATCTATGTCAAGTCAGCGCTGATGTTGATTCACTGAAGGGAAGATCAGTCAGTTTGACACCAAAGATGAGCATCACACAAGCTGTTAAAACTAGCAACCTGTTTTCATTGTTATGTAGGATTCAGATGTTGTTCAGCTCAGCCAGGAAGCTTCTAACACCGAGCTGTCCTCCACCTGGCTGTTAAAAGTGTTAAAGCTCCTTGTTAAACACTGGTATTAATGCAGCTGTGAAACACTGCAGCAAAGTAGAGAGAAGCAGAATGATAGAAAAGAAGAAATAGGTGATTAACATAAGGTAAGAACAATGGTTTTCTCAAAGAGACCCAGTCACAAGCCTCATCAATGAAGATTGGACAGCAGGCACGGGCACTGAAACTAAAACTAAAGGAGCGCTACCCACCCGTCCCTAATATCCACTTGTTAAAGTGTATATATACACTCAAGAAAGAGCACAATGGTGAAAAGAAATATTCCAGTTTACTTAAAAACAGCTTCTAAATTTACTACGGGTTCATTCAAATTTTTGTCCTAAGTCTGTTTTTTTAATCTAAATAATAAACCTGTTATATGTAACAATATTATAGTAACTATAGTAATCATATCTTACGTTTTTTTCATTTTAGTAGTAGTACAAACAAGTGTTAGTCTTTTTAAAAATGAAAACAAACAAATCATGTACAGTTATATGTTTTAGTTTTAAATATATTTGCTAAAACCATGATGCTGTAAACTGCTGTTTTTACTTATCATACTGTAAGAATCAAAGTGAACGAAGTGGTTAAAAGTCTGGTTTGGATAATGGAAACAATCAGATGTTGCTGAACTCTGCCACAAAGGGCTGTTCCAACACCAAATCAATAACTTGATCAAGATACCTTTGGTACCTATTCAACTTCTGACAGAAATCTATGTGAGCATTAAAAAATTATTAGGTATGTTGTATTGCCGTATTGGTTGAGAAATAGATTGTAATGACTTCACCTGGTCATGGATGAGTGGGTAATCCTATAGTGTGGTAAATGGAATTAAAGAGTAGACAGGGTCATTGAAAATGATCCCTGTTCCACACGCAGCCCTTTCTTATGGGACAGCAGGTAGCTATAATGATGCAACACCGTACTTCTGAACAAAGCACCTCATAAATTCTAGTTAATATTAAAAAATAGCTACTGCATAATCAGCCAGGTTGACATAGTGTGTATTGACTCTTCCTGACATTGGCAAAAAGAATTAAGTAACTATAGTTTTGTAAGTTTTAACTTTAAAAATTGTACAAAGAGATTTCTCTAATATGAACATTGAAATTAGAGACCAGGCAAAGGGCAGTTACTAGTGTGAAGTACTGCAAGGTCTTCAAATGTTATGGTATCAAAACTTTACATTATACCGTTCCTACAGTTTGAAGTCCCTTTAATCATAAACAAGAGAAAGTACCAGAGTAACCAGTGTCTTTTCCAGATGCATGAAGCTGCCCCTCCACCACATGTTGCTACACACTGCCAGTTAGCTGGCTGAAAGGGGCCACTACATTTCCAGAAAGAAAAATGTATGTTTGAAAACAATTCCAGTCACAAAATGCAGTCATTGTGTGAAAACTAAAGAAGTGCCACCCATCATTCATATTAAGCAAACGCTGTTTTAAACCTACAGTTGGAAAGCTATGAGCTGCATGTCTGTTAAGCAGCTGCTTTATCACACAGCCTAACTAATTAACTAGCTGATAACAGTGTGTTACAGTTGTGTTAGAAAGAGCAGAACAGCAAAAAGACATCTAAACATTTTTCACAATAAACACTTGAAAACCGCAATCAGATTTTGGAGGCTTTATGTAAATATTGTCCTTAAGTGTTTAATATTAAAACATAAATACAATTAATGTTAAATATCATATTATTACAAGCAATTTTCAATGTTAGATTATTTAGAGGACAAGGAGTATTAGTCTTGTTCTGTATTTAGTAAAAGCCGTCAGATCATGTTAGTCATTTTTGTTTTCAGGTTTTTAATGTAAATACTGTGATAATATAAAACTGGGGTATTATTATGTCACATACCATGTGAGCGAAGGGGCTTTTTATCTTTACCATTTCATTAATCCTAGCTGTGAGAGGAATTGATGTAATAATTCAGTAGGGAAGCATGTTAATGGAAAGAAAATGTAAGGCCTTAAAAAGTATTATGCCTCATATCCAATTTTTAATCCAATACTATAGTCCGTGTTCTTTCTTTAGGGGTTTGTGTGTTTTCTGTGACATTGTACATATTCTACAGCCTTAGCTTAATATTATAATTATGAACATTTAGCCTGAGGTTTTGAAAGCAGGAGGCCTTTAGGAATTACGGCTCTATCTGTTGTTGAGAATACCTTTCCTCCTTTGGGTTACCTTAAACACAGAAGACCTTCCTTTCTCCAGATTACAGAATACCTTAACTGTTTGACTCAGTTTAAACAACTTTAATGAACCAGTTCTAAAAATTGCCCTGAGTGATCTACCAAAATCTTACTCCCTTATTCTGCCCGATGACTGCTAACAAATGCTAAATACACAAATCCTGACCTTAAGCTCCCTTTACACAACCTGTTTAAGTTGGAACTGTTGCATCTTTGTTATAACTGGCTGTCAAATGGCACAGAGCCTTAACAGGGATACGACCACATTTCCCATCTGATCCAGCAGGAGCAGCAGTGGTCAGAGCTGAACAAACAGCTGTGTGAAAGGCAGAGGAAGCATGTCTGCTGATGCTATGGCAGACACAAGGGTCTCTGTGTTATTGTAGCACTATGGCGGCTGGTTTAGTGGGAACACATAAAGAAGACACTGGCAACATGAGGAGGGCATCTCCTCAGTGCTATTATAACACAACCTGCCCTGTTAGAGAAAGGATTATTAGGCCTTCAATAAGCCATGTTGTGTTTGTAAGTACAGAGATGTGATGGTGTGGCACAGGGGCTGCAGAGCTGCTCAGGTGGAATTCATGTGGGTGCAGACCCAAAGATGAAGGGGCATTTTCCTCTGAAGGCCACAGTGACATTTTAAGTACATTTTAAAATATAAGAATCAGCTTCAAAGCTGCAGCTGAATTTCTTTAGAAATGGGAAATGTGCTGCCTCTGGTTTGTAACAATGAAAATATTTTAAACAGCTGAACCTTTTGTGTAAAACTTTTCCTTTTGTTATAAAGTAAAAAGGTTATTTCTCAAGAAGCTGAAAGTTACAGAGCTGTCCATGTCTGCATCACTGGAAATCTACAAATACAGTAAAATCCTGCATATTACAGTAAACATTTATTCAAACAAAATCCGACTAACAAAAATTACAGTATATTTAAGTTATCTGAAATCTGAGTCATTTATGATAACTATAAAGGAACAAGAAATTTCTAGGTCCATCTCTAAGAAAAAAATAAAAAAAGATGAACAATGGCATCATTCAACCTAAACTAATAACATCTGTATTTTTCAGTATATCAGCTGATACTCAGCTAAACGTGTCATGCATTTTAAAAAACCCTGAAGTGCAAAACTGAACCGTTTTTCACTCTTTATTAAAAAAATTTAAAATCAGTGCCATCTGATGTATTTCCATGTATACAAACCTAAAATCTGACCTGGACTAAAAGACGGCAGTTTCCATTCCCTGTGTAAAGAAGAATGTTCACCTCTTTGTCCAAACTGGACAGATTTGGAATTTAAGGAGCCAGAAAGCCACTTCAAAGAGGAAAACAGAGAACATATGGCTTATTCCTGAAATGAGGCAAAAGGCTGTGAAATGAGCCCTCCTGCGGTGTGGAAGAAGCCTCCTAACATGCTGCTGAGACCAGACCTCCCCCTCTCCGTCTCCATCATGATCACATTTGATTAGCTCCAACCCCTCCTGAAACTAACCATATGGTCATCCTTAACAATGAAATTTCACACACAAAACTGACTCCTTTAACTACCCCCACGCAGGAAGATATTTATACATTTAACGAGATAATTTCCTGTTTTGCCACCAGTGCAATACACTTGGCTCATTTCCCCATTTGGATGTAGACATTTAGGGGAATAAACTCTAAATCCTGAAAACTTAAGGTTGGATGTCGTGATGTATATGATACATGATGAAAACTACATCATGGAGTGGAGTTAATGCAACTTTCACTCAAGAAGTGACATAAATGAGATCTTAATAAACAATGAATAAATCTTTAATATCAGTTCATCTTTTCTATTTTGGAGAACTGATCATTACTCATGGCCTTTAGTGTTTTAACACATTATATGGGAATATTCCCTGCTTTTCAACACTTAATGTTTCTGGGCTCACAGTCCTTTTTTAAAAAATGAAGGGAAAATGTTCACTGAAAGTAAAGCAAATATTTTTTACAGTTATTGTTAATCCAAAAAAAAACTGTCTGTAAGGAGGCACATAGATGGATGAATAAATGAACAGAAAGCTGGACGAATTTCTAAGTATTTATAGCATTTT
Organism: Crenichthys baileyi; assembly: GCA_036173005.1. Lineage (NCBI taxonomy): Eukaryota > Metazoa > Chordata > Actinopteri > Cyprinodontiformes > Goodeidae > Crenichthys > Crenichthys baileyi. Next base: position 441,299 of record JAHHUM010000307.1, read on the forward strand.
TTTTACAAATGCACCAGTAACATTTTGCCTTTTCACTCGTTAACCAGAAGCTCACCTTCCACAGAAGCTCGCACTCTCTCTCCTCCAGTGCCTTTTTGTGTCTCAGGACGAGAGCCTTTACTTCAGTCTGCACAACCTTGGCCTTGATCTCCACCTGCTCTGCCATGGCTTGGACTTTTTCCATACTTAGCTGAGAAAACACAACGAAAAATGATTAAAACACTCAATGAAACAATATGAGGTAGAGACATAAAATGTGGAGGGAAAATAAAAGAGGATCAATAAATGTAAATGGCCTGGACAGGAAATGCTTAATATAACCCAGAATGGATAGATGACCTCCAAAAAACAGGAAACATTAATAGAAAAAAACATCTTCCTGTCAAATGAATGCATAAAAACCTGCTCACTGCTTTTGCTTCATTGCTTTATAATTGGTGGATTGTGCCAGAGAAAAAGGAAACATAGGTCAGGAATAGGAAGTTCCTTTGGGGAAACAAAAAATGATGAACATCCTGCTGTTTCAGGAAAATTTCCTCTCTTTTTGGAATAAGAATTTTATTACATAAACACATAAGGAAACTAAATGAGTAAATGCAGTATTATTTCTTCTTTACGGTGAATACCAAGGGAGATCTAAAAACCTAAATACTGAACATCTTCAACATTAAGATCTCTCAATAGACGAGATTAATGAGGGGAAAACAGAAAAAAACCAGGCCCATTCAGACTCCCATGAAACGTCGGCTGTTTGAACATAGCCTAACAGATACAAACAAGACTGCATTTTAAACCTCAGAGTTGAGCTGGAAAATACAAAAATATATCCACTTCTCTTTTTTCATCATATGAAAGTAGGCAAAGTGAAGATTAATAATTTTTTCCAATAATGAATCCTTCCACGAATGAATATTTTTATGTGCCTTTCATTTGCGAGATTTTATTTCAATGACATTTTAATGATTGAAGAGTCCAGATAGAAAAGCAACTGAAATTAGTAGGAAGCTGGGAAAAAAGATCTATGCAAAGAAATCATCTTGAGAAGCCAATATGTTGCCTGCAACATCAGACAGTTGCAACCTGATTAAGGAGTTTCATGAACTTCCAATGGTTCAGAGAACGAGGTGTCAGAAAGTCAAAGTAAGCAAACGAAGTGAAATGTGTGTTTCTCTACTTGGTCTGATCATCAGACCAACCAGATGTTATTTGACTGATTAGCAGTCAAATAACATAGTTGTGTTTAATTACCTGCAAATGAAAACATATATTTTAAAGGATGTTCATGGGCTCGATGTTTGGATTTTTTCAAATTTAACTTTGCGGAATATTTTCATGTGATGAGAATTTAACACAACCGTGTTAGAAAAAAAACTGAACAAGTGAAAATTAAATATTTAAACTTTAAAGAGGGCATCACTTTTATTACTACCTGATGCAATAAAAAGCCTGGCCTTACCATTTACAACGCACAATTTGGCCTAAATGAGGACTATTCTCTTTGTCTCCTTCTGCCCACGGAGTTTTATCAGGCTTTTTCCTCTGGCATCTTCTGGAAGGTCACGGGGTGAACTGGACCTCACAGGCTCGAAGGGGAGGTGGGATAAGGCTTCCTTTGTCATATCTGCCACTAAGATCAAAGGTCACCTAAACCTCTACAGGTCGTGATCCGCAATCCCTGTCTTAAGACACATACGGCCCACCCCCATCGCACCCCGACAGGAACAAAGACTGGCAGCGGGCTCTTTTCTTTTCTATGGCCCTGACGTGTGAGGTGGCCGGCAAAAGGAACAACTAAATCAGGCACCCAGAGAGGCAACGGCAGGAAGGGAAGGAATTAAGGGGAACTAATATCGTTTAAGATCGAGTCATCAGGAAGCTAAAACCTCTCTTTAACTCACTGTTTCTTTAGATTTTTCCACCAAGAGTCATTCTACAGTGCTTTGCAAAAGTATTATTTTTCACATTTTATCACATCACAACCATACTTCTCAGCGTATTGTATTGGGATTTAAGATAGATAAACACAAAGTAGAGCATAAATATGCAATGATGTAAAGTAGAAGGAAAATTGTTTTTAAAATAGTTTACAAGAAAAATCTAAAAGGTGTGGTATGCATCTATATTGATCCTCCTTTGATGTGAGGCCCTTAAATAAAACCTGGATTCCTTAATCTTTGCCTCTGCATTTTATTCCACAGCTCAGCTTCTTTAACATTTTTAAAATGTCCTTTTCCCTCCTCCATTCATCCGATACTCCTTCCCAGTCTTTGTGTCTCCATCATCTGCCGCGTTTCTCTCCACATTCCCAAAGGAGCACAGCTTGGTGTACAAAGACAGTCAAACTAACCAATAAAAACAGCAGAAGCAGAGAGTTTTGACCAACCAGGAGGTCACAAGTCCCAGGTCAGGGGTCAAGGGAGATAATGGGTGTAGAGTGGACGGAAATTTCCTACCTCAGGGGACAGGAGCGTATGCCTGAGTGTGTCTGTTTACATATTATCTGGCGTCAGCATTTAGTCCCACAGTGACCTGGACAAAAGTGCACAAACACACCGAACAGCTCAAGGTGCTGCCGGATGGTAGGTAGTGTGGCTCAAACTGCACACATCCTGTAGCTGTTTTTTAATTTAATAAAACATTACCTCATTGATGTGATCACCAGTTTTCTTCCAATGGAGCCTGATGCTAAACAAGTTCTCCTACATGTGGCCTGAATCATCTGTTTTGTGATATTTTGGAATTTCTGAACTATCCAACAACACCAGCAGTGATAGAAGCATTCCTGTGTAAAGATATAAAGTCTGACCCAGTCAGACAAGGGGTCAAGCTAAGAAAATGGATAGGTGGGGCACATGCTCCATGTGCAGGAGATAATACATGTCCGAATGTCATATGACCTCAGTGGAAAAGCTTGTGTTTCATGTTTTGGGGCGAGTATTTACCAAGGTCACAACTCTGCCCCACCTTCAAGGCAAATTAGATAACGGCTGTGTTTCTGACCTATCCCTGATAAGTCTGCACAGCAGGTTTCAAAGTTGTTTTTCTAAGACATTTCTTTGTGTTTGTTGCATATAGATACCAGAAAATGCTCATTTAAACTTTACAGGGACAAAGATCCCATTATAAAGAACACTGTCTGCCAACAGGAAATAGTAGTTTTTGTAATCCAGATACAACAAAATTATTTAGAGATTAGGTTATGTGTCAGAATTTTATATTATGTTATTAAAAAAAATTAAACTAGAGATGCACAGAGAAATCAGCTAGTGATTGGAATCAGACAATTTTCTGCTCAACAATTGACCGGCTTGATGAAAACTAAAAAATCTGTTATTTTTTTCTGATCAATGAACGCACCATACTGCCCAACAAGGTCAACCAATGTACCTCTCGCACATGCTTTCTTCTGACATATGTTGCATTTCAATGACAGTAATGTAGTTAATTAATACAACTTTTACCTTAATGCATTAGGTTTCAGATAAATTTTGAACAGTATTGCATTCTGCTAATTATGATACATAAAAAGAAATCAGAATCTGTTCAAATTGGTATTGGCAGGTAAAAGGCTCAACAAAACCAGAGACAGGAAATCTGCCACAGATGTCTTGGGCATTTATCAGTCCGCATCCTTTTAGGGGACATCGGCTGGCCTGCAAGAAAATCTAAACATGAATAAATTGTCCATTCTGTGTGGGTATAATAAGCTGCTGTTATGTTGTTATTTTGGTCTTCGTTTTCTCTGGAAAGTGACCTCAGTATTTATTTAAAGAAGCTAAAAGGGTGCACTCAGTTTGTCAAAAAAAAAAAAAATCAAGTCGGACATGTTCTTAGAAAGGACAAATTTAAATGAACAGATTAAACGTGCAATGAAATACTTCTCCATGTTCATTTTTTAATATTGTTTCTGGAAAATGTATGCAGGGACCCTGGACGTTTATTTTGTGTTTTTTTTATTTTCTTTTTTTTGCATAGTTGTAGTAATGCACAATGCAAAAAGTCAGTCCATGTCATTTGTTTTGGTGTGAATTTTACATTTTCATGTTTTTGTTTTGAATTAATAAATAAAAAGCCTTCAGCTGATTCAAAATGCTGCAGCAAGAGTTCTGATGAAAATTAAAAAGAGAGATCATATTTCCCCTACTTTAGCTTCCCTTCATTGGCTCCCTGTTAAATCCAGAATAGAATTTAAAATTCTCCTCCTCACATATAAAGCCCTTAATGATTTAGCTCCATCATACATCAGAGATCTGATTGTTCCATACGTTCCTAACAGAGCACTTCGTTCTCAGACTGCAGGTTTACTGGTGGTTCCTAGAGTCTCTAGAAGTAGAATGGGAGGCAGATCCTTTAGTTATCAGGCTCCTCTCCTGTGGAACCAGCTCCCAGTTTTAATCCGTGAGGCAGACACCCTGTCTACTTTTAAGGCTAGGCTTAAAATTTTCCTTTTTGATAAAGCTTATAGTTAGAGTGGCTTAGGTTATCCTGAGCTATCTTCCTTATTTTTACTTCCGCCTTCCTCCCCCCCGTTGGATGGAGTAAGGGGGAGTCAGGTTTAGCCTAAACCGGCTCAGTTATGGTTGAGGTGCAAACACACCCTCCATTTCTGCTACCTCTATGACCCCCTCTCTTTTCCAATGGTTATAATCAGTCTGACAGAGAGAGGTATCCCAATCCTTGTGGTTTTTAGTATAACAATGACCATCAGTGGGACCCTTTGTGGGGTGCCTTGAGACGACATTGTTGTAAATAAGCACCGTTTAACTAAATAATCTGAACTGAAAATTTCTGTGTAGTTATGCCGCTATAGGCTTAAGCTGCTGGAGGACATAATGACATCTTTCACCCTCTTTGCTACATTCTCACACTACTCTCCAATGTTGCATTATTTACTGTTATTTCAGCTTTTAACCTTGTTCTCTCACTTTTCTCTTCCTAGAAGCTACACCTGGCCTGACTCTCTGTCTACCTGTGACACCTTTCTGGAGAGGGGAATCCTCCAACCTTCTGCTGGCAACAACTTAATGCTCACCCTCTACCGATGATCCACATGGCCCTGTCTTTCAGTGTTTAACCCTTTCTCTCTCCTAGACATAGCTACTGACTGAGCTTTTACTGTAACTAACTATGTGCTCTCTTCAGACTCTAACCTTGAAAACTGGCTCAGAGTTTATCTGTTCTTTCTTTCTAGGTGAAACGACTAAAGGAGCTACATCCATTAACATTTACTTTTCCTTCCCATAGAAAGTACTCCTGGATCAGTGCTTCTTTGTTCTCTTCGTGTCTCTGCTCTGTTCTCTCTAACCCCCAGTCGGTCATGGCAGATGGCCGCTCACACTGAGACTGGTTCTGCTGGAGGTTTCTTCCTGTTAAAAGGGAGTTTTTCCTCTCCACTGTCGCTACATGCATGCTCAGTATGAGGGATTGCTGCAAAGTCAACGCCAGTGACTGTCCACTGTCTCTACATGCTCATCAGGGAGGAGTGAATGCTGCAAGTCACTGACTGGATGCAATCTGCTGGGTTTCCTTAGACAGAAAAACTTTTTATCCAATTTGAATAAATAACTGAATCTGGCTGCACTGTTCATTGGTTAGGATTAATTAGAATGTATGTACCTGACTTTTGTGAAGTGCCTTGAGACGACATGTGTTGTGAATTGGAGCTATATAAATAAACTGAATTGAATTGAATATAAATATTTATATATAAATTCTTATGTACTGTAAATCTACCCATTTCCATATTTGGGATGTAAAAGAAAATACTTTGACCACTTTTTAACCATTTTGCACAAAAAAATAAAAATTGATCAGAATATTCTATTTCTTTAACACGAGTTGGAAAGAACTCTTCCCTGAAAAAAAAAAAAAAACTATTTGCTAAGACCGGAATATAAGAGGTTAAATTTTAATAATTCATGAAGGTTTTCATAAATTTTATGAAAAACTGCATTTTTAAGAAAATATGGTAAAACTATGTTGATACTTATTATTTCTATGGCAATCTCTTAAAAAAAGCATTTCTGTGTCCAAGGGAGTACAAACGAATGGACCCCTGCAATGGGTATGGCATAAATGTAAAGTTTTAGTTATCAGTATGATGGGTCACAGTTCAGCTGTAATGTGTGCAGTTACCAGAAGCCAATAAATCTTTATTTGGACTTTTATTATAAAAGAAAGTTCTGTTCAGCCAATGGTTCGCCCCTTCAACATCAGAACTGCTTTCGTTACCCATCCCGGCGCTAAATGATGCATCTCTGATAAATAAAATGATTCTGAGTTTAAACAATGTGGAAGGCTATTCATATAATGCGGAAGAACATGTTCTTCTAACTGCTGTAGTTGAAGCAGATTTATATTTTATTTAAAGTTTAATCAACTAATAACTGTTTGACTATATTTAGGTAAACTTCTAAAACATCTTTTATTAATAGATCTAAAATCTAAAAATATACATTTTAAACAACCAATTGTAGATCTCACTGCTCCTAAATGTTTCCAGACTCCTGCTTTCTAATCGTCTTAAAATGATGTTGGACTTTGCCAGTTTTGTGTTTTTTAGACTTTCTAGCTGAAGTCATGACGCAGACGTCAACAGATGCAGATAAAAAAAAATGCATTTTATCACTTTCAAGACAAACCCCAGTGAGATAAACAGCTGGTGCCATTAAACCACAGCAGCAGTTTGCAGTGTGAACAGTGTTGAGAAAATAGTGACTCCTTCTGTTTCAGTTTAAGCACATAAAAATGGAAACTTTTCTAATATTCTGAGTATAATAACCGAGAAAGAACGTCACCTTTATAGAAAAGGAGTGAAATTTGCCCGTCTGACTAAATAGTGCTGTTTTGCATATATATTTCAAAGAGTTCTGTTTAAACAATGCTAAACTTTAAGGTTGCTGGTACCAGATTCAACCCAGCTTTCCAACCCCCCCCCATCCTTCTCCCGTATTTTCTGGAATGTAAAGAAGGTTCAAGAAGGTGCAACCTAAACTATAATCATGTAAATGAAGAGACGCAATTAGTATGCATGTATGTGTGAGAGAGTCGGAGCTGGGAGGGGGTGTGAGTGAAGGAGTGAAATGGGGAAGGGCAAGTGTTCCTCTTCTTTAAAAGAAGTGGGTATTTTTCCTTTCTCTGAAATCCTTTAAATACCTCACCTACCCTTCCCCCATCCCCTGCAAGACTCCCCCCGACCCTGAGCCCTGCCCCCCGCCGGAATTCAACTCATGCGACCCACCCCTTTTTAAGGGCCAGCTGGACACCTCTAACCCCAGGCTCTCTGGCTGCCCGGGACTGGTCACTCTCAAACATATCTAAGCTGATCGGCTCTAATGGCCGGGCCCGCTTGCTGCTGCCGGTGCCGAGTGGTGATTCCAAAGGCACAGCTGCTCGCCTCGGGTCCTACTTAGTCTTTGGAGGAGATGGATGAGGGCAGATTTGCAAGCTTTAATCTTCAGAAGGACTTGTATGGGAGACCTCTCCTTTGTAGGCAATCTGTTTGGCCTATTATATTACAGTGGAGTTATATTAATGAAACTATTATTGCTGTGTTCTGTACTATTAAACTGACCATTTTCTAAATGTACATGTGCACGTTCCTGTTAAGGTGTCAGGATTAATAAATTATCCAAATTATAGTTGTCAAACCCCATTAATATTTAACTTTCCTGAAAACTTGACATTAATTAATGAATCTCGGTTAAAATGTACTAAAAATCCTGATAAAATATTTATTCTAAATTAATGGGATTAGCGGTTTCTGAGTTCCAGCCCTGTCCTGTAAATCAGTTCTCTTCATAAATGTTTTGACTTTCTGTTTTCAGACGAGGATGTTTAGACTCAGGATTTTCTGGCTGAAGTTATGAAGTCGCTGCTTTTAAGAGAAACCCTCTGAGATCAATCTCTGGAGTGACTAAACCACAGCAGGTCAGAGGTGTGAACAGTGGTGAGAACATTTTTTGGAATTTCATCCGTTTCAGTTTTAAACACAAATAGAAACCATTCCAGCAACAGTCAGTCAGGAAATCATATAATATAAAAAAAAAACACCTAATAACTGTGGGAAAGAGAAAGGTTATACATTTTCCCCTGCAACGTGCTTTTAGGCACCTAACCCTCTTACCTGGACAGCCTGTCGTCCCTGCTGAGCGTCTGCCAGCAGCTGGATGGTGATGGCCCTGTAGTCCTGCACAGCATCTTGCAGGTAGACAAAAGTGTGGCCCATGTGACGGCCCACACTGCACTCCCTGCAGATGGGCACCGAGCAGGTCTCACAGAAGAACAGAAACACCTGCGAGAGACGAGAAACGTACAAAGGACAGTTATTTTCCCACCTGGGAAAAGTGAGCAATCTGACATAGTGCCTGTAGTTTAAGACAAATACCAAAGTCACAGTGCAAACCAACTTTTGGGCCCATTTGTGTTTAATTTGGAAACATTTCTGCAAAGAAGCTGCTAATTTTACCAAAAAAAAAAAAAACCCTCAAGTCTTGTTTAAAATTTGGAGTGACCAGAGATTTCTCTGGCTGTATGAAGCATAAAGTAAAGCAGAGCTGCTCGTCCCACACATGTTGCTGCACACTGCTAATCAGCTGGCTAGAAGAAGGCTACCACATTTTTGCTCACAAAGACAAATCACATGATATGGCGATATCTATGTCTATTTTATGTTAATATAGTCTAATGCCTTATATCCCGTATGTACTGTTAGTTGAACTACAATCCCAACTGGTTAAACTCTATTTTAAATTGACATTATTTTCACTCGTACTTTTGTTTTCAATTACTTTTTGAAAATGTATAGATACTCTTTCAAACTTCAAATAATGATTTTGGTACTGTGACTCCCTGCTGGGAATTTCTCTATTTCTGGTTGTGCTTGTTATTTTTAACATACTCTAAAAAGAGGTGAAAAGGATACTTGGAAAAACTACTTTTTTCGCTTAAGTCTGTGTATCATAATAAATAAATGTTTTAAATTATGCCATCATAACTGTCAGTGTATTATAATATTTAAGCAGCATTTTGTGTGTAAATACTGTGAAGTAGTAGTATTTTACTAGTATTTTTTTCATACAGGCCCATGCCTCAACTCTACTGTTCAAAAACCCATGTGTTTTAATGACACACGTCAACAAAACGAGGCAAACTAAATAACCTGATGACGCGTCATTCTCTCCCCTTCTACTTCCACCAAACACAAAGCTAATTAAAAGGAGAAGGGCCATGAATACTAATGCAGGTCATCCATATGCATGTGTTACCAGGGAGCCTCACATCCCCAACACCCCAGAGATCAGTTCTCATTCAAAACACAGCCGGAGGAACCAAAGGGAGGCAAAACAAGATCTCTAAAACACATATGAGGGCAGATGTTGTAAAGAGGTTTCCGACTCCATTTCCATTTTCCAGACTTTTCCGGACTCCAAATGTCAAATGGGTTCAACATTAAAATCACAACATGCAATTACAAATGTTTAATGTAATTCAATGAGCTTTAAAATTGTGTTTAAGGTTTAGCATAATTGTGATCTAAGCATTAAAAGCTCAATAACTGCAGAGAGAAACAAAAATCAAACATGACCCGATCCACAGCCAGCCATGATGGACTAAAAAAACCGGACAAATGTTCACATGTTGGTGGGTTTTCAGTCAGTAACTCTAAACCCAAAATCTCATTTACAGACATTTGCTTCCAGGAAAGTATTAGTTGTTTGTATTATCTTTTTATATTATTCTGATTATAGTTTCAATATATCATCTTAAGATATTGTTAGCTGACATCTGCTTCTGGCTGCTGTCTGCAGCAGTACAGGAGTGTGTCTGTGTGTGTGTGTGAACTGCACATGTCAGCCATGTCTGCCTCCCATCACTGGATGACTTTGTCTGAGTTACCATTTTAAACCAACATGGTGTAGGTACTCCGACTTTAGGCGCATTGTGTGCTACATTTTCAGCTAAATAAGTGTTTATGAAAACATCTAAACGTATGTTTGAATTTTTATCACCATGCTTGTGTGTTAATGTGCAGATTTTATGCAGCCAACCAAATCTTTTTTACCTCAGCCCGTTGTAATTATTTAAATGAATCAGATTTCAACCAGATAGACTAAAGAATTAAATAGAGAGTTAATAAATAACGGTAAATTCCTAGTTGTATTGCCTATTATAACATCTCATATAAAAGGGTTTAGTAGGAACAGATTCTTCTTCCTTTGAAGCTGGACTTAATTTTACTGGATTTTTATTTATTTCCAGTTCAGACTCATCGTATTTGACATTCTGTTTGCAGGTTTGTTATTTATAAATGCATAAATAAGGGCTTATTTTGATTTATTTTTGTCTGGCTGGAGGTGGCACCTATTACATATAATCTATACTTCAAAGCGTAAATATTTCATTTTCTGTTGTTGAGGTATGCAAAACATGACCTGAAAAGAACTTTTCAGTGAACTTTTCATTAGATTATTTAATTTATTAAAAAATTAATCGATTAATAAAACAAATCGGCAGCAGTGGCTGCTCTGTTTCATGATAATAACTCCTCAACGTCAAGCTCTTTTTGTATGCCATCTTCTTCCACGGTCCTACCAAGATAATGAAATCTCAAGCTTAGTTCTTTGTGGTAATGGTTTCAAGCTTGTTTACCCATTATGTGTCTCATTACCATATTAGGTCAATAACAAGATTTTAAAAACACATTTTGTCACAAAACGTTTCCCCTCTTGGAACTACAATTAACTGTAATCAGTCTGGAAATGAATCCACTAGATTTGAGCAATTCATTATTAATTAAATTTTTTTAATTTAGTTTTCTAATTTCTGGAAATGAAACAAGGAGAAAATTCTGAAAAAAGACAAAATGTCAAGACAAGACATTTTTCATTTTATTCCAGAACTGGGAAATGTTTTTTAAATTGTCCCCAGCTTGCAATATACTACAATCAAAGCTAAGACAGTCAGGGGTATCCATGCAAGCTTTTTACAGAATGCATAAAATAAAAGACAGCACTTTTAAAAAGGGTGTCAAAAATTTCCCTGTGGAAAAAGAAAAATGCGATTTAACCTTTACAGCTAAAACTAAGCTTTGCTTCTAACCCCCCGTCTAAATGCTGATTGGTTGTAATAGGAAGTTAATTAAATATGTACTGTGCGTCATATCCCAAAGAGAATCCAAATCAATGGCCTCCAATAGCAGCAGACTGCAGTGGATGGAGAGGGGCCTGCAATCAATCCATCAATATTGGCGGTTCCCTAGGGGAGCAGCCTAATCTAATGAGTCACACACACAGAGACACAACTCCCCTTTATTTGACTTCCTCCTCCTCCTCCTCCTTTCTGCCTTCGGCTTGCCTCCTCTTTGGATCCTTTTCTAACCACCTCCCTGGCTTCCACCCCAGTTTCTGCACCACCCAGTCACTCACTGCCCTCCAAGGCTCTGCCTTCCCGTCCCTCCCCCGCTGACATCTCCTGAATTCCAGAGGGAGACGGCACACACAAAAGGCTGGAATGCTGCTGGGTCAGGGTGGAGGAAAAAGGTGATGGATGAGGATGACGGCACAAGGATAATTTCTGATCAGATCAAATCGTTTCTTAAGAGGAAGCAGTGGTGACTATTTATTCAGGTACTTCAGTTTCCTGATGGATATTTGATAATAATCTCAGAGTTTTTCTATTTAACATATTAAAAAAAATGTTGCATCTAGAAAACTGACACATTTTAATTGTTCAACCCTTTCATGAATACAATATTGGTGATATGGTAAATTTTTTTGTCATGCATACCAGAAAGACCAGGAAGCTCACTGGGAAAAGTGGTATTGTGTTCTTATAAAATAGCATCCAGTGACAAACAACTGCAGGCCTGTTCAATGCAACATCCTGCTTGGGTATCATCAGCAGCCACCCGGTCCTCGAGCTGAAACACGCTCCCTCATGGAGCTGTAGATTACATAATACACGGGCATCTTGGAAAACAGATCAATAATATTGATCCACTCAAGCTTTTCTCAAAGGGTTTCATAGAATGGTCCTGTTTCCTATCTGCCTGCACGTCACATCCTTCTCGAAGCAATTTCTTTTCCCCCACATCTAACGTGGAGTATACAACGTTTTTTGAGGGGCTTTCAAATTATGAGATGAAAATTTCACGGAAAATCACAGCGTGCAGGTGATCCAGAAATGGAAAAACACCCAAAAAAAAAAAAGGTGCGAGGTGGGCGTGGCGCAATGCATGCCAAGCGTTAAATTCCACAGGAAACACCCAGCGAAGGAGGCTTCAAGGCAGAAATGACTCCTCAATTCATTTACAGCACTTAACCTGCAGCATGAAAGCAATCAACAATCTCGAGTGGAATGTGTGGCTGGAGTCACAAATCCTAAAAGACATTTAAATAGTGGAGGGTGTGAATTCACCAAGGTGTCACTATGTATAAAGCTGAGCAGCACGGTTCTCCTCAGCTGAGGGAAGTGGGTTATTGCATTACATTACGTACCGGATCAGTCTCTCTCTCTCATCTCGTTTTTCTGACCCTTTTTGATGTTTTTGACTTTTTTTTACATTATTATGTTGTTTGAACATTTATGTTTTCCACAACCAGAAATATTTACCAGCAGCTGATTTCAACCTTTTTTGTAAGAGGCAGGAAAAGGGCAATAGCTGTCTTTCAGCCAGTTGAGAGGCAGTGTGCAACAGGTGAAGGAGAAACAGAACTGCATTAAGGTAAAAGCTATACAGCCAGAGAAAACTCTGATCTCTCATGTATTTTTTCAGTATCATAACTTTGAGACTTTGAATCTTAGGAACAGAACCAGCAAAACCTTTTTTCACATTGATACAGGTAACCAGTGGGAACAAATGTATCAGTTTATGAAAAGAAATGTACAAAAACTTTAGTTATTTGTTTCAAAATTATGATCACTTAGAGTAATCGGCCCATATTTAGGTCTGAATTGTTGACATTTCTTTAGGTTGTGCCCCCTGAATAAATGATTTTGACCAAATAATAAACTAAAGTTGTAATAATGATTTGATTTATGTCATAAAAGTGGTTCCTTTACTCTGTACAGAACACTGCATTGAAGCACTATAAAATTTGGAGAAATCTTGCCGGTTGTGAGCGACCTGGCTTTGTTTTCACCAAGCAGTTGCATCAGCTCAATTTCTAATTCCCATCCTCCCCTCAGCTGCAGTGAGAACTGGGGGAGAGGGCACCGGCTCCCACTAGCCATTAGCATGGCCCCGTGCTGCATGCGCTGCCTGCATGCACAGGCAGCCGGGAAGGGGCCGAGGGGGGCAGGGTAATGTCACACTGCAGTGCCAGAAAAACCAGAACGGCTCTACAAAAGTGTGAATCTGCTTTCAATAAAAAGAAAAAACAAGTCTGAAAAGGTTTGAAGCAATCTGCCCCCCCCCTGACTTGTTTTCTTGTATTCGTTTTGCGATGAGTGTTCATTTTTATGCATTTTCATTGCTTAAGGATTTCTATTAAAATATGTTTCATAAAAAAACTACTCCATGGGAATGAGCAACAGTTGCAACCTTTTAAAAAATATATACAACACCATAAATAAATAAAGAGAAAAGCACACTTAATAAACGACCTACATATCAGGGATGGGTGTAGTAAAGTCACCATGACGTCCCCCCACCAGTATGTATTTTCATCACAAGCCGGTCAGCTGCAGGTCATCATCTCGGCTTGTTGAAATGACGTGGTGTGTTAAGGGACGGGGATGTGACCAAGAACATGTCAACCTTTCCTTTGGCTAGCAACCTCTGCATCCACTTATCACTGGAAGCAGCGCTCAGAGACCAGAGCCATTATTCCTAGCAGACTGTAAACATGTTTATGGCTGCTGTAAAACCGGCCTCTTTAACATCGGGGGTGTGCAGTGTTTAACCTGCTTTTCACGAGCAACTTCAAATGCTCACCTTGGAGAAGCAAGTTTCAAACATTTTATTTGCTTTATTAAATTGCAAGTGAGAAGGTTATGGTGTATGTATATCTTCTTGTAAATTTTTAATTAGAATCTCTTTTTCATCTAGAACTGCAATAAATTCAAATACTATTTTAATGTAGGCTTAATTTTCCTTTAAGGATTTTTACTTTTTACAGTAATAGTGTATCCTAGCTTTGAATGAAAAAAATGCCTGTATAAGAACAACTTTATAAAAAGTGTGATTTACATATATAAAAGGGATTTACAAGTATATAAAGCCTGTCCAAAACACTTGTCTAAATCTTTAAATATACCCTTTTTAAAATGAACTTAAAATGTGTCTGCTTTGTTTGAAGCAACAGAAAGATCTGAAACAAGAAAACATATTTTTCAGATGTTTCTTGTTATAAATAAGCCTAAAAAGGACATTCCTGGAGGCCGATGTCAGCATGTCAGGCAGCTGCAGGCAAACATGTTGACAAAAACAGAAACCCTGCTAAAAGCAAGAAGTAAAATTCCAACACATATGAAATGCAGAAAGACCTCAAAGGTTCACTTCACCTAAATGCAATTAAGTCACATAACATACTGAACACTCACTCCAACTACATTATATGCAGGCTTGGGATAAAATTAAGTGTCACTTTTGCTTTTTCTTCCTAGAATAACCTTTTATTTCAGACACAAAAATGTTTTTGGTGCAGAAGTGCAATAAGGTAGGTTTTTAGTGCAGGACAGCCTTTTACTTACAATCCTGGTAATCGGTGATATTAAAAGAAATCTAAGTAAGGTTCAAGCATTTGATGACAAAAGTAAAACGGAAACCGGCACACGTCCATCCCTTGAAGCAGGTACAGGTGTCAGGAATAAGCTTTTTAAATATTGTCTGCTGATATAATGTTATTTTGCTGGGACCATTTTTCCATCTCAGCCATGACTCCGCCCTCCTGAGGCAAACCCTGCTGGCTCGTTGCCACGAATACAACACTCGGCCCTCCTCCTGTCGATGTATTGAAACTCGCCCAGCCACAGCGGGGAGGGGGAGGGGGAGGAGGAGGAGTGGTGGAGGGTTTGGGGAGGGGGGGCGATGGCTGTAAGCTAAAGCTCTGATTGGGCAGGGCGCAGCGGAGAAAGAAAACAAACCAGAGTCAGCTGGCTTCCTCATGCAGAGAGCATGCTACTGGCCGGGTGGAAGGACCAGGGAGGAGTGGGGGGCGGGGTGGGGCCGGGTGAAGGAAAAGGAAGGGGCCTCAGCATCAAGGAGGTGGAGGAGGAAGAAGAGGGAGGCAATAACAGCCTGATTCATGAAAGAATCAATAAATTGAGGAGCTGTGTGAATGAAATGTGGAGGCGCTGAGAGGTAACAAATGTCCACGTGTACAAACACAATGAAGCTATTCTTAGTGACTGAACTGACTGACATGGTAAACAAACCACATGACTGCTACTCCACACTCTACATAACGCTGGAGCAGACCCATCATCACAAACAAATATTATGATTACAACACACGATTATCACAATTATACACTGAGGTTTGGAAACAAAACTAAACTAGGGCCCTATGAAATCTAGTTTTTCTAAATTTTATTTGTTTCTGGATTTTTTCCTGATTTTCTGCATTTATTTTCAAGACTTCCAACAGCAAACTATTCTATACTTAACAATACTTAATAAGAGTCAATGAAGACGCAAAACGATTCAATTACAACAGAAGTAATGAAATGGTAATGAGTAAAGAAAACGATAGGAGGAGTTATGTTTTAATATAAGGTTAACATACTTAATCAGGTTGAAATTGGCAGTATTTTGCCATGTCACGCTTTAACTGCATTTGGTTTTTAATTCTGATCATTACTGTGATCATTTTACCATGAATTTTTACTACTTTATCTTTGTTTTTTTTATGATTTTTATTGTTTTTACAGAATTTATTTTAACTTTATTTTTTCTGTCTGTGCTCAGATCTGTCAAACTATTTTGCTAAATGTTACTTGAATTGAACCCAACATGTTTTCAGAGGGTTTTTACTCCAGTTAATAAGGTGTGGAGTAAATGTATGGAAAGCCATATTTGCTGCCACATAAAATTTAGCCTTTTGCCTTGCACAAAGGTGTTTTGAAAGAGTAGCATTATAGCTGGTATCTGCTCAGGTGCCATACAACAGTCTGGGGCTGAGCCTCAGTTGTATGGGTCACATCAACCAATATGGTCTTTTTCATTGTTTTTTCACTGTGACGGTGAAGGTCGGAAAAACTCTGCATTACACATATACGCTTGTTTTGTTTTATTTTGACAGTGGATTCTATCAGCATTTTCAATCCTGTGGAAATCCTAGGGAAGGCAGAACTTGTGAAAATAATTTTTAAGATGAATTACATTGCATTGTCATCGTTTGGAGTCAAATGCAAAACACAAATTTGATCAAATCGCGCAGTTCAAGAGCAACCTGCAAATTAGACAGGGCAGGAGATTTTTTACAAGGAAAAATTTGGCAAACAGAGACATTTTTCATACTTTGACAGTTAATGATCTCAGTGATTAAAAATATTAGACTGAAGGAACATATGGTCTTAGCATTTAGCCTGTTTGTGACTAAAAGACTGACTTAAGTTCCAAACTTGCTTTCCGTCAACAAAAATAGATAAAAATGGTCGAAAGGTGCCTTCACTTAACACAATCAGTCGGGCTTTAAAAGCGTGGCTGACTTGAGTTAGGTAAACTGTACCTG
This sequence comes from Crenichthys baileyi, assembly GCA_036173005.1. NCBI lineage: Eukaryota > Metazoa > Chordata > Actinopteri > Cyprinodontiformes > Goodeidae > Crenichthys > Crenichthys baileyi. Next base: position 457,975 of record JAHHUM010000307.1, read on the forward strand.
AAAGCTGTGCGGTGTCCACAATATAGGGTCAAAAGTTTTAAAGTGTTAACAGCACAGTTCTGTCGAGTGAGGTCAAATAATGGCCAATTAAAATCCCATTTGGGCCCAACCGCTGAGTAGGAAGTGGCACAGGTTCCGGCTTCTGAACAACTTCTAAATCTCGTTGTCAGAGAGAATGTGATAAATGCCTTCCTTTCTATCTATAAAATTTATATAGGCAAAAAGTCCTTGAATAGACATCAAAGCTTCAACGCGCTTGTGCACGCTTCCCTTTGGCCTAAATGAAACACACAGGAAACAAGGAACACTCTCTAATTACTGGGCACATGGTGCGCATTAAAACCCTGGAAGTCCAACTTCATATAATCGAAATCTGCTACCACACACACAAAAAATCCTCTTCAGGGGATAACTACCTACAGATGGGAGATGCAGCTGCCACCACACACTCCCTGAGATACTTCCAGCAGTGACAAAGTGTAATCGCGAGCCCCTTTAACTCCAACAGCAGCTAAATCACGTTGAGGAGGTTTTCTGTAGTTATAATGTCCTTTGTCTTTGACAGAAAACAGAAAGAGCGGTCTGATGAGAAAGGCAGGAGTCAACGGAGGAAATACCCAGCATGTGAGAGAGAAAGAACGAGTGAGAAGGGAAGAGAGAACCCAGGAGGTATAAACTCAGGTTACAGGAATTCCTCCAGACTTGTATCAGCGTCAGTGTTGGGTTAGGTTTCCTTTCAGACATTCTCTACTGATGACCTCCACAGAAGGGGAGAATGGCAGAGCAAGCAAAGGTTTTAAGTGACCCTTTAACAAGCAAACTAGATATTTGGAGCAGTAAAATAAAAAAAATTTAAAAAAAAACACAAATAAAAGTAGAACTGTAGAAATGTTAAGCAACATACATCAACATTCTTGGACCTCCCCGGAGAGTCCAACATCTTAAGTTAAAGCTACAAAACTGGGTCCTTCAGGAGACACAAAGGCATTAGAAGACCATCAAACTGATTAGTTCAACTTCACCTAATCCTTTAAAAGGCACAACACATTTTCGGCACCCATTGCCCAGCAACCACCTTCCCCACCATAAAGATGGTTTGTGTTCAGTGCTGTAAAGAAGCACACGCGTGAAGCTGTGCACGTAAGTACGATGAGAACAATTTAATCTAAAGCGCAGAGTGACATTTTGTGGGATTAGCATATCATTAGGTGTCTCTCAGATGGAGCCAGTGGGTGTTTGTATGAGGGAGCGTGACATCACAGCAAGCAGAGGGCGCTCTTTGATGTAATCCAATTTTCCATTTCAACTTCTCACCCAGCGTGGGATGCTCTGCCTGTTTGCAGTGTATATGAAGAAAAGAAGGCGGCATTTACGCCGTTTTGGTATATTCTGACTCACTTCTCTGCATCTCCTCCATGGAACCCACGGTTGCTTTGCTCTGATTAATCCTGCAATTGGGTGGCCTGTCAAATGATGTCGATGGTCATGTCATGGTAGGTTTGCAATTGTGCCAAACTCTAGATTTGGGCGCTTTTGTTATTTCTGAATGTGCAATCTTGTCTGGACAGATCGCTTTTGTTCTTCCAAACCAGAGTTAATTTCATTGAATGAAAGCATGACAAAAAACTGTTTTTTTTTAAAAAAAACAAAAAAATGCACAAACTAATTCCAAGTTCACTTATAATGACAATAACTAGAGTCTTAATGCTTATAGCTGATTTATATTCTAACTGGCTGAGATACTAAAGCTCATTGAAAGTGGTGGGGACATTGTGTAAGCCCAAAAAGAAGCAGAGAGTGTAAAATGTGGGTTAATCCTACCAGATATCGTCATTGCTATATGAAACAATGTTATCAGCAGTACTGTCCGCCTTTTGCGGATACCGTGACATCCCAACCATGATGATTGATATTTGACATTTTCATCAACGAATAAAAACGACAAAAAAATATAAGAGGTAGAGGAAATTCAATCAGATCTAGTCAATAAATCTTCTGGACTGGTTTTGAGCGAATGTTGGCTCGTGTCTATCATTAAGCCGAGATTTCTCCAGCTGAGATTCTCACCGTACTATGATGCTGAATGTGTTTTGGACCGGAGCAAAAAAGTCAATACCAGGAAGAATAGAGAATATATGGGGATATATCAGCAGGTGTGAGGAAAAACAGCAACTTTCATAAACCAAACAAAGCCTGAAGAGACAGGAAGCTGGAATATCTTGGGATTGCTGCAAAGGCAGAGAAGCTAAAGCTCATGTTATATCATGAGCTACAAGGCAAGAACTGAGAGACTTCTAAATGCTGCACAATATTAGGAAAACATAAGTTCCATGTTGTTGTTAGTATTGCAGTGCAAATTTTAATCAACCTGCATTATCTTCACTTTTGTCTCTTTTTTAATGTCCCTACTACCTCATTTAATATTTTCTGCATCTTGGTCACTGAGATCTACAGCCGGTGTAAACACAAAAGTCAACAAATCTCCATTCAACTGGTAAAATATATTAGCAGCAAATGTGTGGAGTCTGAAATATTATAGCACAACAAATACTGCATCCAAGTAATCCTTTGCAGGAGGCGGCCACTGCAAGCAGGACTGGCATAAAGAGTTACTGCTCAGTGCTATTAAAGACTAGGATCAGGGCTGTACAATATCTCCATAAAGTGTTGTTGTAGCAACATGCATAACACCAAGAACTGCTTGGACTGCAAAAAGCGTTAAACAATTATTTAGGTATCATACAATTAGGCTCTCAATGCCTGTAATATCTGGTAACACTTGTTTAAAGCAGCCTAAATGATTTAGAAGATGAAGACGAGGTAAAAACACAACGGTTTCATTACCAAAATGGCAGCCAGAAGAAACATTTTCAATAAAACGGAGTTGAAAATAATGATTTTTGGTTTCCTAGTAGATGGGAAAGGTAGTCATTGTCTTTTGGTCTATGTTTGCAATGCAAGCAGAAAGACATTTGTTTGCAGAAACACTTTCCCTAATATTGTGTATAGTGTCTCTAATTTTTATGCTTCTGGTATTTTATCTTTAAAGTTCAACATTTAATCTATGACATTTAGTTGCAACATGGTAATATCAGGAAAAAGCTAATGTTAATATACATTTATAGTTCATGTCCAACAGCCCTGAAGGTAACGTTGCATATACACATTTGTTTTGTCTCATAAGCTCAGTTTTATGCGGTGAGCAAACACTACCATGAAGTTTCAGATTACTGTGCAGAATTCACATGCTTTAAATTAATAAGGAACGGTGGGTGCATTTTGTATACAATGCACAGCACATTAGCTTTGGATTTTGTAACTTTATTTAAAACTCAAATTTAATTGAAGTTGCTTCATATTAAACCTAATTTGTGTACTGCATTCTATGCTAGGAAAAATATTTCAACTTGGTGTAAATTATTTTGCTAAAAATATAGGAAGCCCTAAAAGCCTTCCTTTGTGACTAAAACTGAAAAGACGACAGATGAGTAAAATGCAACTAAAACTTAATTTTCGTTTCCTCCAGAGACTATGAGTGACTAAAGCCTCGGTACATGGGCCACGCTTTTAAACCCCTACACCTCTAACAGCCCTGCGCCCGGTAAAATATTTTTAGGAATAACCTGAACAGTAGAAGCCTTAAGCTTGATTTAATTTAAGTTTTATTTTATCAACCATAAAAAACAAAAAACCTGCCAAGCTACTACTACTATTCTGCTTTGATAATTCACACGTGCAGAATAGAGGCAGCTGAGCATGTGCAACCCTGGAGCCTTTCACACAACACTTTCCATCCAGGTTCGAGACACCTTTTGCCTGCTCTGGATTAATGCGTGAAATCATTAAGAAGGGATTAAAGGTTTATAGCCGAGATGTTGTGTAGTTGTGAAGTGGTTAGGGCCACAGATAAATGAAGTCATTGGCTCCCCACTTATTTCATAATGGGTTAGGGTTAAACTTACCTTATATGCCTTTAAATAAGTGTATGTCTATGTCAAAAGTTTATATTTGTCAATGATAAAGAAATAAGCCTGTTTTTTATAGTGTTTCATTCTGATAATCATAAATAGTAACTTGGATGGAGCTTAAAACCTGATCTGTTACTTTTCATAGAAGATTTGACTTTATGTTAACACTAGAAGGTTGTCATTTAGCCCATCAGTATGTGCCATCTTAATTTTGAACAGTGAAAAGTTGTCATGGGAATGGCGATCTATGCATTATCGTATATGAAGTTGATGCATTATGACAGTCTTTAGTGATCAGGTGTGATATGCGACATTTGCAAACTATAACATTTTAATAGTTGTTTCATTAAATGAAGAGTTTCAATACTAACCAGAACAACTAAGCTCTGAGTTACATTCATTCATTTAAACTAAAGTTATTTGAATAAGGTTATATTTAAGAACATGGTGGGATTCTTGGCATAAAAGTAGCTTTAATTAAGATAGCACCTACCCATTCATGGAGATGTCAAGACCCGATGCTTTAGCAAAATAAACAAGGGTTAGCACAGACTGTCAGAATATTGGCTCGATTCGTTCATTTCAGGAATAATGAGGTAGAATAGAGGGGTGTTTCTCCTGAAATCAAGGGGTTAAAGGGCCATTTAAAGTCTACTTCAGATGGAATAAACTAAAATGAGACAGCAGCAAGCTGCATGTACAGTGATTGGAAGGATTTCAATTTTACCTCTAATAAGCACCTATAGAGGTCCTGAATTGTGCAACATACCAAACTGATCTTTCTAGCAGAACGTAAAAATAAATGGAAAAGAAAAATGTGAATATGATGGACATGGAGATGGTTGATGGACAATGCCTGTGTTTTCTCAGTGCTCACAGGTAAAGAAAGACAAGCCCTCTCCTGTGTCACTCCCTCCCCCAGGGCTGAAAAACAGTGGGTGAATGGGAAATGAGGCCCTTACTGGAAAACTGAACCTACCTATTTACTGGCAGTGGACTGGTGGTTTAACTGGGAGGGGTAAAACAGAAAAGAGGCCAATGAAAAAAAAAAAACAAATTAGCAAAGTGGTAATCCACACTGTCTTTAGTTGTTGCAAACTCACTCATCCTTGTAAAAAACAGAAGGCTCGTGGCAGTTCGTATCATTTTACAACATTTTAACTACAACGCACATTTCTAAAAGCATAAATAACCAAGTAAAAGCATGCATTTGGTTTAATGGAATCCACCCAGCATTGGACACCCGAATTTTTTAAAATGTGCTTTTTCTCATAAAAACTTAATTCTGTAGACCCATGCAGCCCCCAGTAGGGGGCGACAACCAAAACATCAAACTGAAAATCCAAAATAATGTTTAGAGGAGGTGCTGGTCATTTTAACCCTTTATCATTTCTTACTTTTGGAATTTTGTTTCTTTGGTACAAGACTTGTTTTAAATACAAAGACGAGACTTTTTTTTTTATGCACCACGGGTAAATTCACGTCAACTATGAGGATTTTTCGTGCCCATTTTGACAGCCGATGATTTACGGTTTACATAATCTACTCTAAAGGAATGTGGTTATGTATCAACTGACAATTCTTTTGTTTTAGCAGAGGACGGCCATCAGAGGCAGACAAAGAAATTGATATGTAATGGTAAATATGCCATTCACGAGTACAAAATAGAATTAGGAATGGACGAATTGGGAGGTAAAAAATGGCAATGGGCAAACAGATCTGGAGCAATATATTTCTGCAACTGATGTTTGTTTTTTGTTTTTTTAACTATAACAACTTCCTGGCAATCAGACTTTTCAGCACACAAAGTTTAATGGTGACGGGGTCACGACAAGTCTGGTCAGGACAGGACGACTGGGAACACAGAAGTGTGAAACACTACTAAAAAGGGTATTTAAATAGATTTTAAGTAGCATCAGTCCTCATACAGACATAAAAAACAGAGTCCCTTAACCTTAAAACTTGTTTGTAGTCTTGTTCACAAGAAAGTGTCAAAATAGACTTGAGATGCTTTCTATTTGTCTCAGTGTGACCCAGGTAAGGACAGAATTAAGAGGGTTGAAGCCAACCCATGGCTGTCCCACCTCTAAGACACTAAGGAAAATATTCAAAGATCCAAGATAAAAGAAAGTAAAAAGAAATGAAAATAAATGTAATTTATTGGTGGATTTAGGCGTTGAACAGTTTTCCAAATGATAGCATTCAATATTTTTTCAACCAATTGTTGCAGTAATTTCTTTGTCTATTAGGCTTTTAGTACCAAAGTTTAAAAGAAGGTTTAATAATTATGCGTACAATGCTGAATCCCAGACTCCACAAACTCAGTACATCAAGGTTACTATTTCTGCACTACCAAAGCCACTATGATCCAACAGACCAGCAAGCTCACATTAAATTTTAACTTGTGTTTGCTGGCACCCTGGAAGGTGACCACACCTTCTAAAGTCCTGCGATCAAAACAAATATTTTCTTGGTCTGGTTTTAATTCTTATTTTTCTTTGTTTTCCACAATATAAGCCCTTCCATGTAATAGTGTTTGGGATGGTCACAAAAACAACAATTTTAGCCATACAATCCCAAGTTGACAACATCTATGAACTCTAGTAGAAAACAACCCAAAGATAAAAAAGAAAGTTTGACGTAAACCGTTGGAAACACTTCATCAATCAGAAATGCTTAGCCCTCCCCTGACCCAATGGTTCAATGTAATCTCTAAAGTGCCGCCTCCCTATTAGTGCTGTTATGAGGCTTCTGGTTAAAAAAAAAAAAAAAAGAGGGGGCAATAGAGCAAGTTTTCATGACGCCAAACTTTCCTGAACCTACCTATGTCATACAGCACATGTAACTTCATGGTGGGCTACACCAGTACATTTTGTGAGTTCCTGTTAACAATGAATGGCATCCTGCTGGGTCGGCAGTGTTTAATTGCAGATCCAAGCAATGAAGGACACATGCCTCCGTAACTTAATAGATTGTAACCAGAGTCTGTTATTGGCAATGTAAAAAATGTTAACACGGCGTTGACTTTTTCCATTAGATTAACTGACTTATTTGGATGCACATACATCATAAATCTAAGCCCTCAAATTAGGGATGCTACATATTTGTCACGTTATAATTTCCTACTTTTCCAGACTTTAACACCCAGACATCTCAGTCAGACTTTCGCCAGCCGGTTAAGCGGGAATTTAAACCGTATTTTTCCAGAAATAAGTGCAAAACCTGCAAAATACAAAGACTGTAAAGAAGATGGAGAGATGGATGTAGGGATGGTTGAATAGGTGGTCAGAAGGACGGAGGGATACAACTGTTCATAATAGGACAAGGAATAAAGAACGGACACATAAATGGATGATGGATGAATTTCTTTACCATAGGTTATGAAACAAATGACTGAAGATGGACAGATGAACTGGTAAATAGATAGATGGAAGATTCCCTGGTGGATAGATGGATACATGGATCCGAGAAGAACATATTATAGTTGTAAGTAGGAAAATTATCAGGTTTTACAAACTGTTGTGACGCTAATAAATGCTATCAGTAGCAGACATTGAATATTTATTTCTTCGTATTTATGTGTTCAAACCCTAAAACACACATTTACAAATAAAAGTTGAACACCATGTTTGCGCCATTGGTGTTCTGGGATGCAAACTGTCAATAATGCTAATAGTTTATAGCTGTAACTGTGACTAGATTTTCTGTTCTCGGCAGCCATGTTGGATATTGAACTGGAGGCTGTTTGAAGAGTTCAAAGTTGGAAATCGGGGGGAATACAAATAGAGCGCATAGAGCCATCCAGACCTGGAAACAACATGAATCAAATTCCCTACTTTCTCAGACTCTGTCAAACGAACCACTTAATGTAAAAAAAGATCATTTCTGATCTTTCTCTTCTTCAACAAAACAAGCATCTTCGGGATCTTCAGCTAAAACCAAAATTGCAAAGATTCCAAGCACATTCTCTGATTGTTTTGCTATTCTTCCTGAGCATATAACTAGATCAAGAAAAAGCTGGTTTCCTCTTCCACAAGCCCTGGGAGTTCGGTGAGCAATCCAGCAATCCCTTTGAAGTCCAACTTGTACCTTCTTTTATTATAAGAAAAATAGAGATCCTTACCCAGGGCCAGAACAGGACCTTTAAACATCTCAGGAACATGTGTTGTGCAGTTAGTGCAGGGGCCTCTCTCTCTGCCCTGAATGGATGGTGTGGTACAGATTAACCAGGCTCTGGATGCATCTGTGCCTATAAGTCTTAGTGTGGATGTAGGGTCAGCGTGTGTGTGCGTGCGTGCGAAAATCCAGCTAAACACACGTACCTGCTCCTCTCCAGGGAACTAGGTGAAGAGCCACTGAGCTCCCTTTGAACCTAGGGCCATATGGCCCACAGTATGGGTCATTTGGTGCACACACTACACAACTATATAAGAGTGGGGACTAATGCAAGTAAGTTTACAATTGCTTTAAATGGATTGATGTTTATGTTGATAACATCAGCAACTTGTGACACATTTGAAGAAACGTGTAGCACTCACCTCGCTGTCATGGTGCTGGCAGAAGCTCATTCGGTCCTGGAATAAGGAAAGCAGGGCAAAGTTGTTCTGCAAGGACTGGGCGAGGGACACGGAAACCCCAGGCTGGCCCATGCCGCTGTTGGAGTTAAGCCGGCTCAGGTGAAGGCTCTCACCCAGGCGCTCGATGAAGTGGTCTTTGGTCAACCGCACCCGCTGGTGCGCTCGTACACAGTTGTCACAGAGATACTCCTGGCAGTCGAGGCAATGGGACGTGGCTGGGTTCTCTTCATCACAGGAGCTGCACTGAGGCTCTCCCATGTGCTGTGCGTGCAGCAAGCCCCCATGTGAAGGGTGGAAGCCAGAGGAGCCTCCAATCAATCCCCCGAGGTGATGGTGGCCGTTTTTATTCTGGATCTGATCTTCTGAGCTCACCACAACGTCCAATAGGTTGCTGAAGAGGAAGTTGGAGGAAGGTAGGGAATCCACTCCGGCCTCAGAGATGGAGACCTTCTGGTCGCAAGTGGGGCATCGCAGCTTCAGTGGGTCACTGGGGCTGCGCTGCCCCTCCAGACACTGCCTGCAGAAGGCATGCAGGCAGGGCAGGACGTGGAGCCTCTTGGTGGCGTGGTTAGAGGAGTTTGAGGTGTGAGAGGAGGAGGATGAGGTAGAGGAGCTGGAGGAGATGGGAGCAGAGGAGCCGCACAGCTCCTTACAGAGTGGGCAGGTCTGCAGGTCAGAATCTGGGAATGAAGCCATCTGCAGAAACACGGCTCAGCTCACAACACGTGCATGAAAAATAGGTTTGAGGTATTCATCTGAGGACGTATCAGCCAGTTATACTGAAGAAACTGTGGCATTTGAGGTAGATTCTTGAGGTATTTAGCCAGTTCCGATGCACTGATAAACTCTAAGTTTTAAATTTCTATTAAATAGTTCAATTAGTTGCCAAACAAGAAGGTAATCAACTCTGAACATTAATTAAACATAGTTACTTAGATAACAAAATAAAAATAAATTCTTAGGATCATCTCTATTAAGAAAGATGATTACGCAAGAGTTCTCAGAGTCCAGGTTTCCAATGACAATAAGATGACACGATGCAAAGGTCAATGTTGCTGCATGAAACGTGTCACAGTCGTTAAGTAAACCCTAAAAATGGATGGGTGTTGAAGTCCAGGAAGCTAAGGCTCTCCTCCCCCACCGACCAGGCAACATGACCTGATGGGCCGCTCACCAGCACCTAGACTACAGCCACAGAATGTATGCTGCTCCCGTGTTTAACTGTATGGAAAACCAGTTCAACCAGACCAGCCTGGCCTCCACCATTAGGGTCTGTTCAGAAGGTGTCACGCGCAGCCGACGGTAGTTCGGTATTCTCAGCGCGTGCCTCGGACACAGTGCGCGTGAATTATTCATCAAAGCAGTGAGCTAACAGCGTGCACCGGGTCACCGTCATGTCAAAGAACGGCCACAGCGACTCCCCCATGCAGCCAAAACATCAGGCAGGACTCGTCCTCTAGCCTCTGGAGCCACCGCTGTATGAACGCAGCTCCCCTTCCGTCCAGTCTGTCGGCAAGTGTCCCTGTCTCGCTCTCTGCGTGGAGGAATGCGCAGGGTTTCGCTTCCCTCAAAAAAACACAGCAAAAAGAAAACGGAGTGGCTCGCTCCAAAGACCCCTTAGTTACCTCGTTTTCTCGGTTTATGTTGTTTGCAACGAAGCGAACACAAACTCACGTCAACATAACGTATGCCCTCTCATGGGCGCGTGTTGCACGGGCTGCAGCCTCCCGAGCCGCTCCTATCAGACTGAGGGAAAAAATGGACTCACTTACGTCCTGAGTAAGGATTCAGCAAAGGGGTGTGTACCATAGGCTCGCTCCCGACGGCCAGGGGGGTGTGCCACATGCTCGCTCCCGACGGCTCGACGGGGGTGTGTGTGGTCACGTTGGGAGACGTGCGTATGTGCACGGTTTTGTTGGTAAAGTTGGAGGAAATGGTCAAGGACAATGGTTCCAATTTGGCTGCCTGTTGGTGGTATCGTACGGAAATGTTGGTGTAAATTATTTGCCAAGCAAATACAAACGGATTAATTTAATTTACGTGGAGTAATTAAGTTATTTCAATTTAGTTATTTATACAACCCCAGTCTACAACAAATGTCTCAAAGCACAAGACAAACACGTCCTGTTCATAGCTATAGAAATCATATGGACAGATGTAAATTCAATTACATACATTCCAGATCTTATTTTGCAACAGAGGAGAGGAACGATCAGGGGCGTAGCTAGACACATGGCCATACTGTGTACAAGTTCCGAGTAGTTCGAACTGAAATGTCCATTTTAATTCAAATCTACAAATAATTGTTTCATTAAAAATGACTGCCCTGTTGCCTTGCAGCAAGAAGACCCCCAAAATCCCATTATAGAGTTTATAGGGCAACCCATTAAATGGAGGAGGGGTTTAATTTCACGTAAACAACAATTTAACTTGCTTAACTGATTAAAGAAATGATATCAACAAATATGTGTTTTTTAGCTGAGCAAAAACGCAGGGCACTAATAGCTGAAAGACTTCAGCAAGAAAGACCCGGGTCAGAATTTAAACCCAGGACGTTCTTAGGCAACAGTACCAACAACTGCTTCCAAAATGAAACAGGATTATTCCTGTTATCGGTGGTTCAGTTTCTCTCTGCTTCTGTTCCTCTCTGTCCCTAACTCACTTTGTTTGTTGGGCTACAATTGACCACTAGGGAAAAAAATGGCTGCTTCTTAAAAGGATTAACAGGATAGCAGGGAGCAAAACACGAGCAACTCGCCGTCTGTATTTTTCCCAACAATTTCAGTAGAAAAACTGGTGACGGTTTGCGTTAAGATGGAGGTATAAATATTATCCGGTTTAAAGTGTAAAAGCTGATCTTCCCACACGTTTTTATTCTATTTGTTCTGCGGGAGATTTTTTGTTTACCTTGCCTTTCATAACATACCACTTTTAAAAGTTGGTCACTCATTCATGGCCCTACCTCTCTCTGTCTATCACATAAACGCTCAATTTAATACATTAAATTTTGTTGTAACGCGACAAAATCTGAAAAAGTACAAGAGGTATAAATACTATTTGAAAGGTCTTATTAGATAGTAACTGTCATATAACATCACACTATAAGAATGTAAAAAATTCTTATAGTTAAAATTAAAAGATTTTCTGATAAACCGCAAACCAGCTAACACAAAGCTTGACAAAAAACAGTGAAAAGCTTTTGAAGATAACTTTTGATAAGTCCAAACTTGGGGAGATCTAAGTGGTCCAAAAGCCCTGGTTTATTAAGTTAGGATGGTTTGATTATGAGTGAGATCATATGAGACATTTAGCAAAGTCAATTTGACACAGGCTGCAAATACTCTAAAGGGTTTCTCACCAGACAACAGTAAAACCTGGGTGAAAAGAGGACGAACGACACATCTGATCTGAATCTGTCCGGCAACGCGTGAGATCAGCAAGAAAAACATCTTTCTTTTATATGACATAAACATCATCAGTTCTGCGATGACACAGCCAAGAATGTGAGAGGCTGCTGAGAGGGGCACAGAGAAGAGGGTAGGATTTGATTAGAATGGTACTGCCTGGGGCAGAAAATGAATCACTCAAACAGTTCTGCGTTATTGTGATTATCTCTGTCCTTGGATGACACACATGGAGGCGCCGGTTATGCCGCTGGCACATAATCTGTCTAAATGGCTTCATAAGAATGTTGAGATTCAGTAGGACATAGACCAACATGTTAAGGTCTGTGGGGCTCATTCTTTCTTCATGAACACTCATCTCATGACTGCCTCAGATGTCTGTAGTAGGTATGAAATTGCTCCCAGTAAGCTTAGTTTGCCTCCAGTGCAGTCAGTGAGGGGACTTACCAGTTTCCACAGCGATACTATAATAACTGTAGGATTATTAGTGATTATACAATCAGGTGCTGAGAAGACAGACAAGAACGCGGCAGTTGTACTCCGAGGAAATAATGTGGACTGCTCTGTACTGCCCCCTGGCGGTACAATAATCCGAGAAAAGCAAGAGCAGCTGATGTAAATGCTTACTTTCGACAAAGCTACTGAGAAAAACGAACATTTTCATTGTTTCATTATTAATGTATTTAAGAGAAGTTAGAAGTCTTGTTATCTACCTGACCAACTATGAATGAGGAATGTTACCAGGTAAAAAATGATGTGAAAATGCTTTGATCTAAACTAATCCACTGTAGCTCTGGTTTTATGGGTCCTTCACTGCAATCCCAAGTCTTTTGCAACTTCTAACATGTTTTCCTCCAGGATTTGTTATTGAGTTCCCTGTACCTGCTGAAGAAAATTTTTCCACCGATGGGATGGTGTATAGTGTTAATGTGCGATGTTAGTTTCCCTCTACAGTGTTTTGTCTCCTCGCTCAGTACCTTCTTTCACACATTTGCCATGTTCCCTACATGGCTTGTTGCAAACTGCAAAGAGAACATGAGACTTTCTTTCAACAATGGCTTACCTCTTTCCAGTCTTACCTAAAGATTCTTTCAACACACTCTCCCACCTGAACCGTGAATGTCTGCAGCTCCTCTAGAGTTACCATCAGCTTTTTGGTCTTTATGATAATTGCACTTCTCGTCCTGCCTGTCCGTTTAGTTGGATGCTCCTTCCGTTTAAGATGGATCGAACACCGCCGTGTGAGATGTCCAATGCTTTGGATATAGTTTTACAACCAAATGTTGCTATAAACCCTCTCCACAACTTTCTCTGTGTGCTGTGTTCATAGACCTTCATGATGCCATTTGTTTACAAATGTTCCTACACACTTTGGATATTAGAATACTAGACTTTATCAGATTCAGCATTCCTTTTAAAAACAAAGGTTCATCATCAATTTAACGCTGCATATGGTAATATCTCATCAGCAGGCGTGCTTTATACGTGAAATCTGAAAAAAAAGGAAAAACTACAGAGTGGAGGGAAGGAAAAAGAAAGGAAGGCAACTGGTTGCATTGGATGTAACGTAGGAGTATCCCATTTAAAAAGGTGCTGAATACAAATACGTGCCTTACTTTAGATTTTAATTTGTAAAAAAAACTAAAATAATTGTGTTGGTCTGTCATAAAAAAACCCCAATAAAGTTCATTGAAGTTGTGCTTGTAAAATGACAAAAGCTTAAGGGCTATCAATGCATTTTTATTTCAAGGTTTTGAATTTAATAGGGTAAATTTAATTTCAGATCAATAAAAGCATGATAAATTAGCTTCGTCACAGATTCAGGAAAAACTCAACCAAAACGATGTAGCAGTCTCTACTAAAAGCTAAATGCACCACAGGATTTATTTGCTTGTATAACCTAAATCGTGTCTTGCGTGACCTTATCTGCAAGATCACGGTGAAGGAATTTTACCCACTCGACTTTACAGGTCTGAGCTTTAAGGCGGTCTTTCATTCACAGCTCCTTTTAAGCCCGTATCAGGCTGAGGTATGAACTTTAAACTGGTCATCTTCACACCTCGGTTCTCTTCTTGTTCAGATATTCAGATGCAACGCTGCATGTGTGGCTCGGATTAATGTGCAGACATACAGAAAAGTCCTGCTTTACAGAGGTGGTCGTGATAAACCCAGTTCCTAACAGGTGCTCAAATATTGTGGCCAGAACAACAAGCCCAAATCATGACCCTTCTTCCACCATGCTTAGCTGCTGGTAAGGGATGTTCATGCTGATGTGCCATTTGGTTTTGTTAAAGCAAAAACCTGTGCTTTATGTTGAAATGTTGAATTTCATGTTGTCTAGGACATAGTTCCAGAGGTTATGGCTTGTTCAGATGCAGTTTTGCTAATCTAAGCCATGCGGTTATGTTCTTTGAAGGGGTCAGATGTTTTACCAAGGAGTGGTTCTATATTGAGGTCGGCCAGGTTAGAATGAATCTTCATTTTTCCTTAATATTACAAAGAATGTAGTCTTTAAATATACATACGCACAAAGAAGTAAACTTGTAATAAAACACTTTATACAAAGAAATTTTAAATTACAGGTCCTGAACAAGCAACAGTAGATTATAACAAACAATACAGTAACATAATGTGGTCATAGAAATACATTTTCACATTCAAATTTTATTTACAGGTAACAACTCTGTAACACCCTCCCACCCCCCAAAGTGACACTTTACTTTTCCCCAAACGAAAAAGGCTCAAATAGTTACTACATATAAAACTCAGTGAAAGCCAACAAAAGAAAACAAATAAAGATCCTAAAATAAACATGAACATAAAGAGTTGATTATCTGGAATCAGTCTTTGGTTGTCATTTCCTGCGACTAGGTCACACACTCAACACATGACCATGAGTGTAAGAGAAAACAAAACGTAGAACTAGAAGAGAAACACGCTGTTCTACCTGATTTCATTGACGTTTCTCAGAGAATTCACTGATGCGGAACGTAAACAATGTCAAATACTTACCAAGGTCAGTTGGGGTTTAAACATTTAGAGCGGTGCGTCCACATCTCACTGGCCCATAAGTGGTTGTGACGGAGCCAGCGGCGTGCGCTGGAAACCTCCAGCATAAACACCTGCTCCTGGGAGGAGTTAACCGCCGTGTAGTGGATGGTGAGTTTGGGCTGAGGAAGGCAGGCAGCGGAGAGAAGCCGGTTACCCGCTGAGATGTACTCCCCCTCGCAGCTTTGAGTCCTGCAAGAGAGGCGATAAGAGTTCAAACTGATTGAACTGAAACAGCCATTTGATTCAGGTTTGCCGGAGAAGGGATGCATCTGTAAGTTGCAGGATAGCAGCTGTTGAGGAGACCAACACAAACTTAAAAACCACATTTTTTTTGCTACTTTTGCAAAAATCTTAAATGTTTTGTGCATATTCAACCCAATTTACCACTACTTCCATTAAGCAGGGTCGGTTATGCCAAGCTTTTAACACCTCACAGATGCACTGCACAAACCTTGCCTTTATAGAAGAAAGCAACCGTTGAGCCATGTAGCGGAAATGGCCAACATGTGGAAGAAGGTGCTCTGCTCAGGTGAGACCTAAATTAGTTTTTTGGGATTCACTGTGTGTGGGGAAAAAAACAATACTGCCCATAACCCTGAACACACGGTGAAACATGGTGGTATCATCATGCTGTGGGAAGGCTCTTCGTCAGCAGTGACATCAAAGCTGTACAGCCAGAGCTGCGATGGAATGGTTTAGATCAAACCATATTCAGGTGGTAGAACGGCCTAGTCAAAGTTAAGACCCAAAGTGAAGTTAGAATCTAGCAAGACTGGAAAACTGCTGTCCACAGACCCTCTTCGTCCAATCTGACGAAGCTAAAAAGAAGCTATGGGCAAATATTTTAGTGGCTAGGTGTGAAAATCTGGCAGAGGCATACCCCAAAAACACTTGCAGCTGTAACTCCACTGAAAGGTAATGTTGACTCAAGCAGACTGAATATAATATCAGATTTTCACCTGCAAAAAAAAAACAAAAAGCTGACAGTTTAATTCCTTTCACTTCACAACTACGTAATAATTTGCAATGACCTATCAAATTAATTAAAAACTACTAAATCCCCAATAAAATACCCACTTTGTGGGTGTAATGTGACAAAATGCGAAAACGTTCAAGGGGCGTGAGCACTTTCATAAGATCCTGCACAAACATCAACTACATACCTTTGTAGGGTGATGCTGAGAGAAGAAGTGGTGGAGTCTGAAAGAGGAAGAATGGCCGATGCATTGAGGGCAACAAACATCTCCAAGGTGAGAGCAAACTCCACCTCTCCAAGCTGACAGGGCACGATCAGTGCCATCAAACCAGGAGATGCAGATACTCCAGGATAGTAGCCAACACTCAGAGAGCCTGGGGGATAAACACAGACTGTAAGGTTTCAGCTAGGCAATAATCCAACATCTAATAATTACACATCACTGTGAACTTGTGGTTTCGCATACAAGACAATAATCCGGTGATATTTACATCTAAAGACCTCCCGCGCCCGCAGCCATTGGTTTTGTCTACCCAGTTTCTCAAGCAGCGTCTGCAGCAGTGAGTGATCAACAGCCAGCTTTTTACACAGCATGAAGTCCACCGTGTCTGATGCTACGGGCAGAATCTGTCTCTCCACACACACTTGGAGGTGAGATGTAAACAGAGGATCGTACCTGGAGACGTCTATCAAGTCTGCAGGTGGGAGAAAGTGACTGATCATATATCTGGGATCAGATAAAGCAGAAAAAGAAAAAAACATTTCCACTTTTTTTGTTTGGCTGACACAAAAACTATTTTAGGAGTTTCGTCTTACTGAATTTGGTCAAGCCGTTTTTTTAAGGTAGTTTACAAAAACATAATTAAAATTAAATCTTCAAATAAGATCAGTTTCTTTAATAATAATACAGTACATGAGGAACATAACCCCCCGCACTCACCGCTGGGTTCCTTCACTCCTGGCAGATTACAGAGCACCTCCAACGTATCCCGGTAAGAAGTTTTCCCAGCCAAGCACCTCAGCACATTAGTCCTGCTCTCCAGATCAGCAGGGTCACATGGCCATGAGCACGAACTGAGGAACCAGTTGTGTTCTGAAGGAACACAGTCACAAAGTTGGCAACAAGTGCATCTCACATTAGAATACCATGAAAAAGTTTCATTTATTTCAGTAATGCGATTCAAAAAAGCAAACTTATTTTATATTTATTACATACGGATTGATGGATTTCACGTTGTGTTTCTGTTCATTTTGATGATTATGACTTACAGCTATTGAAAACCTAATGTCTACTGAAAGAATGACCATGAAATATACTGTTTCTGTGCTCGATACCTGGTCTGGGCTTCTACTGCATGAATTACTGCATCACTGCATCGTGGCATGGAGGCGTTCAGCCTGTGGCGTGGCTGAGGTGTTAAGAAAGCCCTAATAATGTTCTTCTGCCTTACAGAATCTCTATGTGGTCTGGGTCAGGCCAGTTTCCTGGCCAGCAAGCCCAGTGACGCCACTGTCATTATAACGAGGTATTGGTACCTTTGGCAGTGTGGGCAGGTGCCAAGTCAAGCTAGAAAATAAAGTCGGAACCTCCATAAAACTGGCAAGCAGAGGGAAGCTTAAAGTGCTCTGAAATGTCATGGTGGGCAGCTGCACTGGCTTTGGACTTGATAAAACACAGTGGACCGACACCAGCAGATGATGTGGCTCAAAAAATCACCACTGCCTGTGGAAACTTGACATTTGACCTCAAGCTACTCAGATTTGTTGCCTCTCCAATCTTCCTCCAGACTCTGGGACCTTGATTTCCAAATGAACTGCTAAATTTACTTCAATCTTACATGAGGACTTTGGACCGCTGAGCAACAGTCCAGTTTTTCTCCATAGTCCAGGTCTCTACTGAGGTCTAGTTCAGGTGTAGTCCATTTCCTGGATACATCTGGGAGCGGTGACTCTTGAAGCTGTAACTCTGGCCACAGTCCATGTCTTATGCATCTCCCTCAAACTGCAGAATGGACTTTGCTTTACAATCTGTTTTTAACCACACTTTTTCCTTTCACCAACCTTTCCATTAATATGCTTGGTTGATCTGAAAATATTCTAAGAACCTTAATTTTTATTTTTTTTCCACTGTAAGCCATAATCAAACTGAAAGTCTAACGAATGTATATAATAGGAGTTTCACTTTTTGTATTGAAGTGCTAAAATAAATAAAGATGTATCAGTAACAGATTTCCTAAATGCTAAATTTGCATCAGAATTTGGTGCTAACCCACTTCTGGATTTATAACCCAAACTGCGAACTGTTTGCCCAAAGAGGAGAAGCCTCAATAGTAACTTTCTGAGATTTCAAGAGGTCAGTTCATGCGAACTACACTCAGGACAGAAACTATTACCTCGCAGTGTGTTTAGAGCTCCTTCCACACTTCCACTCATGAGGAAGAGTTCTGTGGCCACAGTGATCAGGTGGCAGCGTGACGCTCCATCCTCGTTCCCAAATAAACTCTTCAGCGTTGTGAAGTCGACTTTTAAAATAGACATCACCTCCACCACCCTGCGGCCCTACATTTGGACATAGACCCATCCTTGTTCTAAAAAACACGACTAATCGAATGAAAGTTGGAGGAATGCTGGAAAGAAACAGAAAGGCTACTTACCTTAGTCCAATGATGATTTTTGTAGTATCTTAACATCAAAGAGACTCCGATCCTGCCCACAAAACTCTTAACCGGGCTCTCCTCACTTTCATTCTGACGCACTACAAAAAAAGGATCACTGATCATTACATTGCCAAGGAAAAGTCACTTTAACTTCCGATAGCTACTCATTTAAACACTAGTTCATTTGGGTTTACATTCTACAGTGTGATTTAATACATTCATTTTAAAATACACACATAATACTGAAAACTTTCACCTGTCTCAGTAAAAGCAGCAAAGGGCAGTGACACCTTGTCTTTGCTCTCAGACAGCAGAGCTATAGCAATGCGACCACTGATGCGCTCCACTTGGTTGGGGTGTTGGGTGGACTGGCAGATGGACCTATACACCTCTCCCATCCGTTTCCAGTTCTCTTGCTTGGCACAGAGCTGACAGAAGGATGACATAAATAAATATAAAAAGAAGCAGGGCAGTTCTTAGAGATAATTTAAACAGAAAAAAAAAACAACTAACCTCTATTTCAACAATCCCATGCAATAAATTCAGGAACTCAGGACTAGGTGTGCAGGCAGACAAGCTATATGAACTAAACCACAATTATTCAGATTCTTATATGAGGGTTAGTGAACATTTAGGACTCTACAGCAGCTAAAACCAGGAATAAAAGCGTTGCAACTGAAGCGTTACTAACTTGTGGTTGCCAACAAAAGCAACATGTGCATTCTGATGAGCCGTCTGCTGAAACATGGGAGTGTTTTTCACATTGTCGATGCAGTCCAAGCTCAGCTCCAAACCAACGTTGGCCATCTGTTATCAAACAAAATTAAATTCAAAATTCATCCAAAATGTGGACTCCCCTGCTCGACCGTAAATACAGGGTGAATGAGCTGGGATACCTTGAATGTGAGTTGCATTAGTTCTGGTATGAAGCTCACGAGACCCTTGTCTCTCACGTAGTTAAAAACAGCCAGCAGGAACTCATGGCCGGACTGGAACGGTGGGGAGGACGGGAAAAGGTTAAACACACAATGCCCCCGCCCCTCATTACATCACATTATGCTACATACATTCTGCTGCACTGACCACTATATTGTGAGCCAAGCTGACGCGAAGGACTGAGAAGACATTGGACACCATGCCAGCTTTAAGCAGAGCCTGAAGGAGGGACAGGAGCACAGGCATCGAGAAATACACTCCTGGTGGGCTGTTCTGGTAGTATCCTGTAAACACAGCTCCTGCAGACAAACGTAGAAGGGCGGCAAACACATGTAGAGCAAAAACACCTCCACTGAGCCTGAACCTACAGTTCCTTGCAATATTAATCATACTGCCAGAACCTTTCCACAGTTTGTCTCATTATAACCACAAATATTAAAGTATTTCATTGGGATTTACTGTACAGATCATCAGAAAGCAGTTCATCATTGCGAAGTGGAAGAAAACTGATGCAATGCTTTCCAGCCACCTTTTGGCCCTTCTTCTGTCCAAACAGATCAGGTGCAGTCAGAACGGATGGAGAGCAGCTGTCAAACATCAGTCTTTGAATCTTGCCTCTCATTTTTAACTGGGTTTATTTCTGGACTTTGGCCAATTCTGAGACAATTGGACTAGGACCCCCCCCCCCCCCAGCCTCTAATGCTCCTTGTCCTTTGCAGGGACACGTCCACGCTCCCGTGCATTCCAGTAAGGTTATAACGTGACAAAATGTCAAAAACTTGCAAAGCACTGTAACTGCCTGAATCCACTCGCGTTCTAAAGATACAGACCCGCCTTCTGGAGGCATGCTGGATTTTGGGTGAACTTCGCCACCATATCAACACAGAACTAGAGGAGACAAAAAACAGAAAAACAAAAAAGGATTGATTTACAAGCTCTGAAAATGTGCAACGACACAAACAGCACAGCAGAGGGTGATATACCCCCTGTGATCAACAAACATCTGAAAGCATAAACAGGGATGTAAACCCAGCCGTTTTTATCTGAAAAATGAATCCAGGTCAATGATGAAACACGTTACAGTGAAATTAAAAGGCTTGATCCCTTCTTAGATGAAGTAATAAACACCCTGTCTCTACAGAGATGTCTAAGCTGATATATCCACATTTCGCTGGGCGTACCTTCTCGTCCCCCTCCGCTGGCAGATGTTGGAAGCGACACATTTTGAAGCCGCAGGACAGCGATTCACTGAAGTACTGTCTGCAGTACTGAGGATTAGAAGATTTGCTCCGTTACACTGAATTCATTAGAAACTGCAAAACAGTCATTTACTGTTCATTTATTGTTCTTTCTTCCTTTTGTTTTTTAAGCAGGCATTATGTTTGGGGTGCACAAAGAAACATGGGCTAATTCATATTGAATCAAACTATGTTCTGTACTTTGTAAAGTTGGATGAATAGTTTGGGTTTATCGGATCATTCACAAGGAAATATCTTGGCAAGCGTTTTTCTAGACTTGACTTATTAAAGTCAGTCTCGCTGAAATAAGAAGTGTATTATAGGCCTGTGAACACAAATAAAAATGGAGTGAAAGAGCATAATAGAGTTTGAGGGAAGACATCAAGGAATACTTACATCGCTGGATTTCAGTCGTCTAAAATCTGGCCCATTTGCTGAGTTTTTCCTACATGGTCCTGTGGAAGGAGCAGAGGAGCCGGATGTGAGTAAATCACTTAAAAACACAAAAGAGTCGTCACTAAAAGTAAGTTCACAGCGACAGAGTTTGAAATTGTAGCTTTTAAAATGCAGACTTACCAGTTCCTAAGGCCGTAACTAGGGGGGTGCTGTGGGAGAAGCTCACTGTCTGGATGGGTTGACCACAATTACTAAACACACACAGACACACACACACAGGCTGATAATCTTAATAAGCTAGTGGTACCGAATGAGGACTTCAGCATGTGAGTTGTGAAAAAAACAAACCTTTCCAGGCTGCCATCTATTTTATTGTTGTTTCTATCAGATTGGCCCTGTTTGAAAACATGACAGAATTAACCTTCTGTGTAAAAACTGCGTGAAAAAACAGGGTATGGCAAAAAAAAAACCAAATAAAATAAAAAAAAAAAAAAAATCAAGAACGCACATCAACCTAAGCACACTGTAATGAAAAATAATGTAGTGGGAATGAATTTCTTCAACAGGGAAGCAAATTAAAACTGATGAAAGGACAGTTGGAGCTAAATACAGGACAAACCTAGAAAACAAAAACCCTGTCAGAGGCTGCAAAGGACTTGGTTAAGATAAATGCACATGTATCTTAAAGGTCCAGTCAAAGTCTGAAACTAAATCTAACTGAGAACTTCATGCAAGACTTGGGAATTGCTTTTCACAGGTACTCTCCATTCGGTCTGACAGAGCTTGAGCTATTTCCTAGAAAATGGGCTCTACAAAGTACAGACCTACAGTGATAAACACACACACACACATCAGAATTCTATTTAATTTATAAATTAAATTAGAAAACCATGCATCATTGCCTTTAACCTCTCAGTTATGCCGCATTTTGTTCTGGTCCATTACATATCACAATAACATGCATTAAAGTTTGTGGCTGAACGTGACAAAATATAAAAAAGGAGCATAAACACTTTTTAAAACGTACAGTACCTCTAATAATTTGATTTAATACTGAAATATTTTGACCAAAAACACGAACAACAGCTTCAGCAGGGAACCAGAAATGTTCTGCTCATTCAATAAAAAAATAAAACTCCATAGATTTATTGAGCCTTTATTGTGACTGTAACAAATCAATGATAAAAAGGTCAGGTAACTTTATACTAATATAAAACAATGTGCTCTTTTTCTGCCCTCTTGGAGAGCATTTATCCAAGAGAAACACCACTAATGCTTTGTTTCAGACATATTTGATGAGTTGCAATAAAACGCTTTAAAAAAGCTCCAGGGAAATTAGGTACTCTATACAAGACACAATAACGGGCCAGTGTGCACTCCCGTTACATTACCACACGTCTGCTTCGGCCGGCTGTGACAGGGCAGGGGTTCTGATTTCTGGTAGGCATGGTGCTACGCTGAGGTCTCCATGGCCTGCTTTCACTCTTCTCTGTAACAAACAGAAAGATAAACATCAGAGCATCACTGAAATAGACCAATAGAGAAATGTTCGATAATATTCCACATAAGAGGACGGGCTTTGCCCACCATAAATGACGCGCGAGGCGAAGACTTCCAGAAATGTAGGCAGAATTCATACCTGTAAGATCAATGGCGTCATCATGAAAGTCTATTGTAACTGGTGTCAATCTGAAACACAAACATGTTTCATTTAATATGAGAACGACCAACTTTCATATGCAGATGCTAAAACATAAGAGGCCTGACCTTTGTTCAAACACTAAAGGGGATCGATCCGTCTTTGCTGAAATTTTTATTGTTGAAGTTAGGTTCTTTTTAGGAGGCGGTGTGTCCCTGACCGGGCCCAGTTTCAGCAGGCTCTTCTCGGGCAGATTTTTGAACAGTTCTGGATCCTCCTGCATAACATCAAGAAGCAAGATATCCTGTTCATAAGCTGTTAACTCGTCCAAAATGGCCGACTGTTGTTCTTCGGCTGTCCCTGCTTCTCCTTCATTGCCTTCTGTGTTGTAATCGCTGGATCCCTCATCTGTAACAGATCTCTGCTCTTCCTCCTCACTAAAGGATGCGTGCTCTTCATCATGGCTGCTGGGAGAGGAGTGGCCTTCGGTCAGAACATTTGAACCAACAGTGGTCTTTATTTTAGGATCCAGGGGAACTTGATCTGAACTTCTTTTACCATGCTCACTGTTTTCCTCTGAATCAGAGTCCTCCAAGGTTTTCTTTTCATCCCCATCACCCTCCACTGCGGCGTTGCTGGGAGAAGACATTGATTTGAATGCAGTGATGTCAGTCGGAGTACTGAGATTTGCTGTAACACTTTCCACTTCTTTGCTGGGGTGTTCTGGAAAATTCCTGGAGGTCTCAATGTCGCCTTTAACCACTTGAGGCACGTAAAACTCTGGTGGCGTTTCGTCTTTGCTCAAAACCTCCTCCGTATGTTCAGAACTGCTCAGGCTTTGGAATGAGGCTCTTCCTACAATGCGTCTATAGGGTGAAGTGACAGGGGAGAGCACTGGTGGAAGCAAAAACTCACCAGACTCGGTGTCCACATGTTTGTCTCTGGTAATGTTGCACAATAAAAAACGGTTTGTTTTAAACGGGCTTGCATCAAATGGTTCCAGCATAGGTGGGCTCCTTTTTAGGAGACATTCATTGTTCTTGTTCAGGTCTTGACGGAGGCTGATGGAGGATACAAGTGACTGGTCGGGGTCAGCGTTTATGATTTTCCCTGATAGGAACGATGAAGGTGGCACGGAGGACAGTTTGCCAGACAGGCTTCGTGGAGCATCGTGTGTGAATGGATCAGAGAAATTAGACAAAGCAGAGCCCGTTTCCCAGGCACTCAGGCTGAGCACCGGGTGGATGGTAGTGGATGTGGAACTGCCTGTTTCAGGGCAGCTGAACGGAAAAGTTGATCCAGTCTCAATGGCGGACTCCTTACCATGCTTACCAGAACCTGTGAATGAAACGGAATTGGAATAAGGATGGGCTACAGATCCTTCAGACTGCACAGAGAGCTCCGCTGTCTTCCGGTTTGTTTGGACCCAGTATGAGACTTTCCTGTTTTCACGTGATGAGTTAACTTGCTTCACCATGGATGCATCTGAAAGTTTGTTGTGCTTTTCCCCTGTGGATGAAGTAGGCATATCTTGATTCTCTGTTATGGAGTCACTGGTGCTCCTTGGTGATAAACCTACAGATGTTCCTGAAAAGGCTGGGACAGAAGCGTTAGCTTTACAACTCGGTTGACTATTTGAAAAAGGCCAGGCCATGTTAGTTCGTGCACATGAACCAGGTAGCTTCCTAAAATAAGGCTTTACTCTCTGGCAAGTGAAAGACTCTGGTTCGTCCGTGTTATCTTCATCGCTCTCACTGAACAGATCTGGTGACATGTGCTGCATATTAGTTTCTGTGGGATGTCCAGGTAGATCAGGTTTGCTGATTACACCGCTTTCTCTTAAGACAAAGCTGCAAGCTCTGCTGCACTCAGCTCCATCCCCAAGCTTTATTCTTTTGTCTCTGCAAATGTCATAACCAATCAGGCCAGATCCATGTCCAGGATTTTCCGGATGATCTTGGTCCAACACCCCAGTCCTAATCTCTTGTTCATCTCTATGTTTATCTTTCAAGACAGAAGTAAGAGCTGTGGTGTCCACATCCATCCAGCCGTTGTACAATCGCTTTGAAGGATTCTTTAAGGCCTCTGAGTCTGTGCCTTCTTCCGGGTGTTTGTGTTGTTCCGTCAGACTTTGAGCCTGACAGATGCTGTTTCCACTCTGCACACTGGAAATGCTGGTGCTATTTTTAACCTCAGCACCTTGCTCACCGTCATGCTTGTTATGCCCT
Source organism: Crenichthys baileyi (assembly GCA_036173005.1). Lineage (NCBI taxonomy): Eukaryota > Metazoa > Chordata > Actinopteri > Cyprinodontiformes > Goodeidae > Crenichthys > Crenichthys baileyi. The sequence goes on from JAHHUM010000307.1 coordinate 483,045, forward strand.
GAACAACTGGGCCAAATTCGAGATCCGGCTTCCATTTCCTGTTTGAAGCAACGCATCTTCTTGTTCTTGAGATCACCCGGTAAAATGTAGCCACAGTTGTCACTGGATACATCACATTTTGCTGCAATGTCACAAAGTGTTACTTTGGGATACTTGTTAATCCATACAACGACGTCGTCTGTCGTCTCACCATAGACCTTATACCCAGCGGGGGATGGCGCCGAGTCTGGGCTAGAGCTTTCAGGCACTTGGTTACCCAAGTTCTTCTGCTGTGGGGAACTGTATTTACATTCGGATCTTCTTAAACACTTGTTTGAACATGCCAGTCCAGATGGGTTCAGATGTGTATTCTGAATAAAGTCTGAAAATAGAAAGTAAAAGATCAAATAAAGTCAATAAGTGGAGCCATAAAGGCATGTGCATCAATACTATGTTGACAAGTCAAGCGCTGATCAGTTTCGTCAGTTACCTAATTTGTTTTCTTGTAGCCAATTCAAATCAAGGGTTCCTACACATTTTTCATGGCAGAATTTCTTACTCTTGCAGTTCCACAACTTCCAGACATCTCAAGACTTTTTGGCCCATTTCTAAAATATTGATAGATGAAACATTTTGAAAATTGGATAAGGATTGAAGTCTGGAAATGAAGTATTGTTCTACATTCTGGACAAAAACCTTATGGTCAGAGGTGTCAAAGATTGAGCTGTTTGGCCACAATCACTGGAAGTATGTTTGCAGGTTTCAAACCTAACATTCAATTAAGTTCAGTTCAGTTTTATTTACATGGCGCCAATTCACATACACTTTACTAACAGCCAGACATGGCGATGGTAGCATTATATTCAGATGTTTCACAGCCAGTGGTAACGGTGCATTGGACAAAGCAGATGGAACACTGAAAGAGGACAACCATCAGTTTCTTCAACTACCCCTCCGATCAGAAGCTAAACAGTTCAAATTCATCACAGGTGGGTATCCACCTGGACAATGATAGCAAACACAAATCAAGGCAGGTTTTGAAAAGTAAACAAAGTCATAAACTTAGTCCTCTTGAAAATGTGTGGACTGAACGAAAGCAGGGTCTATCCCAAGGTATCAACCAACTTAAATTGGCTCCACCACTTCCCATGAGAAAAGCGGTCAAGTATCCAGCCTAAAAAAGCTTTTCTTTCCTCAGCAAGTGGTTAACTGACACCCAAAATTAATTTAGCACTCAAACCAACAATAAGTACATGTAAACGTCTGACCAGAACTGCAAATATACCTCTGGATACCTTTTCGACTACAGCTCAAGAGCACTTCATGGACCATCCTCTAGCTTTTCAATGGGAGCAGTGTATGTGGATGAGGAATACTAACACTGCTAAAAAAAAAACCTCAAGGAGAACAAATATTTTTGCTAACTAATACTTATTTTCCCAAATTACCAAAGTAATCTAAGTCCCTCCTGACAGAGGCAGCGAGTGTTAAGCTCCTTCTTTTTCCGGCAGAACATGGTAGCTCCTCGGTCTGCAGACGGCAGCTGACGGCCTCCTTCATTATGTTTTAGGGCCCTTTACCAGGTTTTATTTGGACGAGATTCTTAACGTAATCGCTGACGTTTAGTATAATCTCCTGCATGACATATTCTCATATTTGATACTGTATGGCTTAAGAAGTTGGACGTTTTGCCCCACCCTTAGCTTAGCATCTCACATGTTTCAAAAAACCTTGCAGGGAAGAACCTGCTGGTCAGATTAATCAGCTACCTGATAAAATGTTGGCTACATTGAGCATTTCAGCAAAAACACAACAGAAACACCTTAATGACGCTATCTAACGTCTGACCTAAGATGCACCTTACTTGATGGTCTTCTGGGTTCTGGCGGCGTCCCTGCTGACACTTGTCCCCCGAAAGCAGCAACAGAACCCGGATTGCGACCCCCGGGTTCGGCCTTCACTGAGCTCGGTCCATCTCTGCCTCCTATGCTGCTAAACATGCCTTTACTCCTACCTGGTCTAAAACTGCATCCTCTGTGAGTGCTAGAATTACACAATTTGTTTCTTCCCGTTGCCGTTCTTGCTGCCAATTTTAGCGAAGAGGGCATTTTACTGGTTTACAGATTGTGATCGACCGCCGGCTGTCCGAGTCGGCGCAAACGCACCGGATAAACCTAATTCTGCAGACCTTCCTGTCTTGCTCCAACCTGTTTATGCTTCTAGTGTTGGGTTTACTTTCTTCATACTTGCCTCTTGAGTTCGACCCGCTCTGTTTACCCCTAATATCGCCCCCTGTGCACGACTAGAGGTAATTTCTCAGCTTGGCTTCCTGCGTAACTGGACAGTTTCCCTGCAACCCCACTTTAGGGTTATCCTGGGGAGTATCCTTTTGTTTTTCCAAGCTTTTTGGACGTGTTAAGGTTTGGCTCGGCTCGTGTCTGTCACCAGACACAGGCTCAGAAAGTACATTTTACCTTGTTCTGAGGAGTCAATGGCCTTCGAGGGTCTTTGCCTCCGAGGAGCTAGTTTGAGACCAACAACGTCTTTTAAGGTGAGTCGGTTCAGTTTCACCCTGTTAGAAGACGGAAACATGCTAACTAATAAAACCGTGACTAAATACAAGTTTCTAAAGTTGGGTTGAATGAAAACAGAAAGCAGTTAATGCCGAGTTATTTTGTTCCTGTCCCAATATTTTCGCTTGTCACAGAAGGCCGTGCTCCCAAGGTCACCGAAGACGTGTCGCCCAGCAACATCGCGCATGCGTAACGAGTCATATGACAATATTCTTAAAATAAAGCTTGTGCGTTTCTTTCTTGGGTGTCCAGACTGAAGGCTCTGCATTGCTTATATGTGCATTTTAGAATAGATTCAGAAGTTGTTTTTTTTTTACTATTAAAGGTCTTATCAGTTTTGCTGAATTAAGTGTTTCAGTAATTTGTGAAATTCTTGTTTAAACGTGGAAATAATTCATTGAAATGTGTAAACATTTTTTGTTAAAACTGTATGTGAACATTTTTGTATCCAATAAATCATGAAATGTTTTTCTTTTTTTTTGCCTGTCATCCGTCAATGACTAGTCTGCAACTCAGTTGCTGGGTTAACCAATCAGATGTTCTCTGCGACATAGTGACAGTTTGAATAGTGTTATAATGGACTGCAGCACAGGAAATAATAATTAAATACAATAAATTGCCAAATGATTATTTCAGCATTTAAGGAATTCAAGTTTTAAATAATATTAATGACACTCTGCAAAAAGAAAAAAAACATTAGGGAGGGCTACTCCCCCCAAAAAGAATTGTATTGATTACACACAACCACTGGAAGGTAAAAACAAAGATGCAAAATTACCAAGAGCCCGATTATGAAACCAGTAATCAGCATGCCCAGGTTCCATCCCCCCCTGGCCACATGGATTTTTAGAGATGAATACACAGATTGGAGCCAGTAATGCAGTTGGCTGCTCTGGTCTGTTTTAGTGAAGAAAAAGTTGAGCCCAAAAGAAGGGCCTTTATTTACTTTATTTATATCTACATTTGGTCAGGTGAAAAAAAAAACAGATCTAAGATCACAGGGTGACTTGGTTCTAACCTAGAGATGGGGTTTGGAGCTCTCAACTGGGGGAGATTGAAGCAGAGTCACTGCTCTTATGCACTGAAAGAAGTGTGCTAAGGCGGTTTGGGGATTTGATCAGCAAGCCTCCCGGTACCTATTTTTTGAGGTTTTCTGAGCCTTTCCAACCGATAAGAACCTACTACAGACCCCAAAGTCATTGGAGGGACTATATACACTGCTCAAAAAAATAAAGGGAACACTTAAACAACACAATATAACTCCAAGTAAATCTAACTTCTGTGAAATCAAACTGTCCACTTAGGAAGCAACACTGATTGACAATCAATTTCACATGCTGTTGTGCAAATGGAATAGACAACATGGGGAAATCTTTGGCGATTAGCAAGACACAATAAAGGAGTGGTTCTGCAGGAGGGGACCACAGACCACTTCTCAGTACCTTTGCTTTCTGGCTGATGTTTTGGTCACTTTTGAATGTTGGTGGTGCTTTCACACTCGTGGTAGCATGAGACGGACTCTACAACCCACACAAGTGGCTCAGGTAGTGCAGCTCATCCAGGATGGCACATCAATGCGAGCTGTGGTAAGAAGGTTTGCTGTGTCTGTCAGCGTAGTGTCCAGAGCCTGGAGGCGCTACCAGGAGACAGGCCAGTACACCAGGAGACATGAAGGAGGCCGTAGGAGGGCAACAACCCAGCAGCAGGACTGCTACCTCCGCCTTTGTGCAAGGAGGAACAGGAGGAGCTCTGCCAGAGCCCTGCAAAATGACCTCCAGCAGGCCACAAATGTGCATGTGTCTGCACAAACGGTTAGAAACCAACTCCATGATCCATGAGGATGGTATGAGGGCCCGACGTCCATAAATGGGGGTTGTGCTCACAGCCCAACACCGTGCAGGACGCTTGGCATTTGCCAGAGAACACCAGGATTGGCAAATTTGCCACTGGCACCCTGGGCTCTTCACAGATGAAAGCAGGTTCACACTGAGCACATGTGACAGACGTGATAGAGTCTGGAGACACCAGGGAGAGCGATCTGCTGCCTGCAACATCCTTCAGCATGACCGGTTTGGCGGTGGGTCAGTAATGGTGTGTGGTGGCATTTCTTTGGAGGGTCATACGGCCCTCCATGTGCTCGCCAGAGGTAGCCTGACTGCCATTAGGTACCGAGATGAGATCCTCAGACCCCTTGTGAGACCATAAGCTGGTGCAGTTGGCCCTGGGTTCCTCCTAATGCAGGACAATGCTAGACCTCATGTGGCTGGAGTGTGTCAGCAGTTCCTGCAAGTTGAAGACATTGAAGCTATGGACTGGCCCGCCCGTTCCCCAGACCTGAATCAGATTGAGCACATTTGGGACATCATGTCTCGCTCCATCCACCAATGTCACGTTGCACCACAGACTGTCCAGGAGTTGGCGGATGCTTTAGTCCAGGTCTGGGAGGAGATCCCTCAGGAGACCATCCGCCGTCTCATCAAAAGCATGCCCAGGCGTTGTAGGGAGGTCATACAGGCACTTGGAGGCCACACACAATACTGACCCTCATTTTGACTTGTTTTAAGGACATTACATCAAAGTTGGATCAGCCTGTAGTGTGTTTTTCCACTTTAACTTTGTGTGTGACTCCAAATCCAGGCCTCCATTGGTTAATAAATTTGATTTCCATTGATGATTTTTGTGTGATTTTGTAGTCAGCACATTCAACTTTGCACAGAACAAAGTATTCAATGAGAATATTTCATTCATTCAGATCTAGGATGTGTTATTTGAGTGTTCCCTTTTTTTTTTTTTTGAGCAGTGTATATCCCTTCTGGTCTGGAGATCCCCCAGAAGAGCCGGGGAGAACGATGTCTGGGATTTCCTTCTTGACCCTGCAACCTGATCTCTGATCAGCATAAGCCAATGGATGAATGACAACCAAGAGGAACAGAATTATATATAAGAACCAAGTCAGATACAAAGTGACCATTAAGAAAGGCCAAGATAAGTCACAAACATAATTCTGTCTGTGTGCTTTTTGAGCATCATGGTCCTTAAAACAATAACAATTAAGTTTTACTGTTTTAAGTGCCATTCAATATTAGGTCAAAAAACTGACGTCTGAATGTGGTATCTTTTCAATAAAACAGCTGGGGTTAAGTGGTTTATTGTACAAGGAATTTTATTGCCCAAGTATTGGTACTCTGGATTTTTTGTTATATTTTGTCTCATTAGCACCATAAACATCAATGTATTTTATCAAGTTTATATAACTCACCAAAACAGTGAAGTAATTTATAATTGTAAAGAGAAAGGAAAAAGATTTTTGGTCAGTCGGTGTGTTGCATCAGATTTCTTAAGGCGTATCGGAGAGAAAAGGGACAACATAGAAATGCAAACCATACTTGATAGTCATAAATTTGAAAACAATGAGTTGCCACATGTGAGCTCTTGATTCACTATCTGTCACTATCATCGCGTCTTATATTTGTTTCGGAATGATTTCTAAAACACATTTTGTACTTTTTCTGTTCTGTCTGGACTGCTTAAACAAACAGAATTGTGGGTCTGGTTACCTTGCAATGGCCGGTCTGATTCACTCTACAAAAGAGGGAAAACCGAGATATTACCCATGTTTCATAATTGACTTTATTGACTTAATGGCACAAAATTCAATTTCCAATTTAAGCAGTGAAATGGGCAGACCACAACAATTATGGGGAGATAAAAATGGTGGGTGAAGACATGGAAATGACAATCAAAACCACAGCAGTGAGGTTTGGCATTTTGGTATATGTCACAATTTTGGTATATTCAACATTTCAGGTACAAAATGATGCAGCCATAGGCATTTCATGCCAACCAGGGGTCCAAGTGTGGTGAAAGTGTTTCTTTGACAACTCCCAATTTAAAATAATTTGCTGTAATCTACCAATAGTCTGCTGTAAGGTAATGGTATTGTATGACTATTCTGAGAAAGGAAGACCCTTAGAGTTATTGTGGTGTGATCAGAGCAGTCATATTTTAAAAGAGTCAACTGACCCAAATGGGATCAGAACCAGAAGAAGAAATAAGTAAAACCTAGGTTGTCATACAAAGTTTTCAGCAAATATACATTTACAGCAGGTTAAACATGAGCTGAGCATTTTGTGATAATTTATTACCATTATTTCTGAAAATACTTGAGTAAAAATCAACTGACTCGCTTCGCTTAACATACTTGGATATGGAATGGTTTGGCTATAGGTATAAAATGGAAGTACGAAGGAACGAAATGGCCATATGTGGGTATGATTTAGTGAAGGGGTGAACTGACCCAGAGCCAAAAACACATTTAGTGCTTTCATTTAATTTGGCCGTGGCTTGTTTAAATTTTTTACAATTCAAAAGTATAAAGACACACTCACAAATTGTGGAATACATATTTATTAATTTACTTTGGACATATTTACTTTCCAATTATTACCTGCAGTGAAGACTTAATTTTAATATAAGCAGAAATGTTTTGTACAAATAAAAGTAAAAATAAGACCAAAAAACTACTTCATTTACAATATATATAAGAAAGAAAGTGGCTTTGATTTAGGATAATATATAAAAAGGAGAAACTGAGAGATTAATGGGATGCGAGGAGTGAGGGTGAGACCCTGGTGTTGGGAAGTAGCCGGTCCCTGAACTACGGCGGCCTGATTCACAACACCAGCTGTCCCGCCCCACCGAGTCTGCAGATGGCGCTCTGATGGTGAAAGTGTTTCTCCACTGGGAGGCAGGCAAGTGGTTCCACCTCGCTGCATCCTCCCCGGGGGTATGGAGTCAGCTCTGCCCCTTCATCTCGCTGCTATCTTCGCTTCATCTGTAGCAGCTGTGAAAAAAAAAAATGAAAAAAATAACATGTAAATGAGAATCCGAGGAAACCTTTCAAGGTGAGCAGAATAACACGCAGAGATGAAGGAACTTTCTTTCTGCTTCCTCCTGTGCTGTACATATCAACAATCTAGACATGAGAGATTCTGGGAGTTCATGCCCTACCTCTCTACACCTGCCAGGCATTAGACCACCCACAGCCCCCCGCTTCAGCTCTCCACATCTCTTAAAAAAAAGCCTCTATGTAAATTTCATAATCACACCAGGGCAATGAGGAATACGTGTGTATGTACAGTGAAGAGGGATATAAATTTTTACTTAGCATATGAAATGAGTTGGGATTAGAACGAGATAAAGAGTACAGTGAAGAGCAGAGAGAGCGTTACGAGAGGAGAGCGGTCACTCATAATTTTGCTTCTGTGAGGCTCTTTAAATCTTCCTGACTGCTCTCTTAGAGCAGCACCCGGGGCTTAACTGAGCGATAAAAGAACAGCGGCAGATTCGCCAATTATTCTGTACTTCAGATTGAAATGTAGGCTATCGGCATGATAAAATAGGATTTATGGGCACGGGACAAAAACCCTATAAATGTGACGAAACCAATCCCAGAAATCATTAAATGTTCTCATTTTAGGTGGTTTACTGAGCCTAATTTACAAAATAAGCAAGTAGTTATTCTTGTTCTGGGGCAGACTAACAGAGGGAAATCAATTGATGGCTTTTAAACATGAACAGTGAGTCCACCGGTTCTGAGTTATGTTGACTTTTGCACCCTTAACAGTGTGCTTCTGTTGCTGCTTTTCTGTTTTAAGGATGGTCTCAAGAAAAAGATAAAAAGACCAAAAAGCCACAGAATGAACAGGCTGCAACATTTTTATGTAGGACGATAAAAACCAAATGAAACAGATAGTTCAGGGTTTTTGAAATTAGGTCATTATCTTAACTACTGTAGGCAACTCCCTTGGTCGCTTTATTTCGTATAAATCCAGATTTGTTGGTCCCGGTCCTAGCTCAAACGGGACCAAGAACAAAGCGGACTTGTACTGTCCGAAAACAACTCAGAATCTGAGCAACGCCATATCAGATTATGCAAAAACTGTTTTATTGACCTAATCTGTTGTCATGTTTGCATTGGGTGGTTATTTACACAGATTCCTGTGTTTGTTTACATGGCAAATGGAAGTAGGAAACTGTGTGTCACTACTAACCTTCCTGTGTCATACAGAACATGTAAGTTGTTTCCTTTAAGGGTAACTATTTAATAGAAAAGTAACAATCAATACAATAATGTTTACTATTGGGTTAGCTGTATTATTTTTGCTTTTTACACAGCTTTACTTTCTCATCTCACTGTTACTCTGACCAAAAAAGCATTGCCTTATCTGCTGTCAGTATGTGTTTCACACAGGAAGAGTACTGGTGGCGTACCGCCTCTGATGTCTATTTCCTATTTCTTGATACCGAACTGGTAAATAATCAACAAAGGCAAACATGCAGACAATTGAAAGGGATAGTGTGTATTTCTGAAATGTTGTTCCGCAAAGTTATTAGTAGCCTGTTACAAATAGGTTTAATGTTGCAGTGAGTTTGCAAAAAAATTAAAGCAAACAGCTTAGTTATTTAAAACCCCTCAAACTGAAAGTGTTGATATTCATCAGATCTAAGGTTATATGAGCAAATTTTCATAGCATAAACATCAACAAGAGACAGTTGCTCATCCCTGTTCAAAATCTTGGTTAAAATGCAAAATCACATTAGGTTGACGCTGTTGGCTGTATTGGTAAGCTGCAACTTGTCGGTTTTCTCTAAGGCCACCAAATGGAGTAAACTTCTGGATTTTACAACAAGCTGTTATTTATTTAACTTTACAGAGGGTATGTTTCTGGGCTTTTCCAAGTCTTATATCTTACATTTTTGTTGGAAAATGATTCAGGTTGTCTGACATGCCCAGCAGCCTGAACTAACGTAACTGGAGCGAGGTAACGCAGAAGTTGTTTAGCTGAGAAAACAGCGACAAACAGTAGCTTGTGAAAGTCTGGACATTTAATATCTACTGCTATAGCTTTGCATCTCATTTTCAGTTTGAGTTTTAAATTGCTAAAATGAGCTTTGACGGGGGGCTGACTCACCAGCTATTAGCCTTTCACTGCTCTGAGGATTTCTTCACTTTTCTACAAAATCACTCCATCCGTCTACAACAGGTGAGTGCACTGTTACCAAGAATTACTTCACAGAAACTCACTTCAACAAACACGGACTATCCCTTTAAAGGGTCATAAAATAACTTTCTTATGAAGCACTGACTTATTTGTGTAGGCTGGACTTGTTTTAATCAACTTTTGGTTCCTCTCAGACTAGCAGTTAGCTTCAGCCTCCGGAACCAAACAGTCTGTGTTTATACTAAATAAAAACGGCAAGAAAATATTTCTCTCCAGGTAAGACACCACTCTACTTATACCTTTTTTTACCAGAACAGTATTTCAATGAGCAATAAGGTTGAGATGGATAGTATACGTATGAAGTGAAGATAGGTATATAAAATGTGTTTTTAAGCCTCGGGATGTGCAGAGCAGTTGTTCTACATCTCACACTCATTTTTTCATACATAGTTGTCCACTGACAAAATACCTATCTGGAGAGATGTTGTGGGTTTTATGGAAAAAATAATTACTTTACTAGCCGTCCCTTATGCAGATAATTCAAGATTGCAGTTAAAAATCCCACCAATGACCAGACAGCTTTAGCTTGGCCATGGTACTTTTGTGTGTGTGTTCATGTGTGATCATTTTATGCAAATGGAGTTAAAATGTTTGCTGCATGCTCTAACTGGTACAAGACGTTGAACTATTGTTTTCCATGTATGTTAATTAAGAATGCTTCCCTATTATTTGATCCTTGACTGGCAATAAGGGAAGAAAGACATGTGTGATTGACAAAAATTTTGCGATTTTAAAGCGGAAAGATTCCAGTTGAAATAAAAAAAACAACAACTATATTTTGTGACAATGTGACAAAGCATCCACAGCAAACAATACATGAAAAGATAAGCGTCTAAATTCGTCTTCACATGTGTGCCTTTGTCTCGTGCTGGACTGGTGTGAAGCTGACAGGGAACGAGAGCAGCAGTGGAATTCCTTTAAATAGCCTCGCCTGCCTCATCATATGGTTGCTATGGCAGCCAGCCCCTCATTTCAAGATAACGTCCACATGCTCAGAGAGAGAAAGAGAGAGAGGAAGAGGGCGAGAGACCCCTCCATCTAAAAGCTATAGATCTACGCTGCTGCTGGGTGGAAAAAGAGAAAAAAAAAAAAAAAAGAGAAAGGTTTGTTGAAGAGATGCAGCCGCTTAAACGCCACATATAAATTCAGCACAAGAGCGTCTGCATATAGTGTTTGAGAAAAATCAATATGGGAGCGATGCATGATCAATCTCTTTCTCCCAGTGATTCAGAAAAAAAGGGCTGGGATTTAAATGAAAGGTATTTTTGTGGTGTATAGAAAGGGAATAGAAAAATGTCAAGAAGGTAGAACGGGAATACGACTGAAAACAAAATCATAGATCAAAAGTGAAGCAGATGACTGAACAGCTGGTACAAGAAATGGGGTGATGCTGGGAGAAATGAAGAGTGTAAAAGAGGATGAGTGATATTAAACTTTTTATTTATTTTTTTTTTTACAGAAAATTAACAAAAAAATTATTCCAGATAAGCGGTAAGGTAGGTGCCACGATTTCAATGATACCCCCTTTTTTAACCTAAAACCTCTCTTTTTAAACCATCTCTGTCCCTTTTCATCCGTTCATTTCTGCCATTCCCAACCCCCATCCTTTGTCTGGTTTACCAGCTTCTCTAGTCAGTTTTATCCAACCTCACAATTAGTCATAAGTTTAGCTGAGGGTCAAACAGGACCCTCCCTGAAGTGCACTCAGGTAACCTCTGGAAAGCTCAGGGATGTTTGATCTAGAAAGTCAGAGGATGGAAGCATATTTTCATTGTGCAAGATTGCATCACAAAGCGCAATGTAAAAAGCTTTCGAGAAATAATATTTAAACATGGCATTCCGTGGTGTATTTATTCCACCTAACAATACATTGACGTTAGATTCTCAAGTATTCAAGTCCTATTCTAGTCTAAACTGGTTTTCTCTACAAACTGCTTCCATGAGTTTTATTGTTGCCAAATTTTCCAAAAGATTGCTCCTCAAATTTTCCTGCAGCCCAAAAGGACACAAGTAGACACTTTAAATTTGAATCAAAATATGTGCATAAAGAGAAAATATGTTAAATGCAAAGGGACATTAACAAAAAGAGTTTGATCAGTAGCCTAATGCCTTATGTGATGTCACCAGAGACGTACGCGTGAAAGCTTTTTTTTTTGGAGGGGACATTTTATCTTCACTAAATAACATTACAATAAAATAGCAAAACAAATACAAAGACTGACCAGGACATTTTCTACAGGCAAAAAACTATATATAGTATGTTTGGTTGATTTTCAGACAGAAGGGAGAGAGTTAAAATACAGAAAATTAAATTGCTAATAATTTTTTTTATAAATGTGTCAACGAATATATTCCTTAAACTTACTAGAATTCTAAATAATAATTTTGTTATTAATGAAATCCAGGGTTAATCAAAATAAGTTACTTCCATTCATGCTTTGGGTGTATTTGTTAAAAGTAAAACTGAACAGAAATGTATTTTATTGTATTTGGGTAAAACAAAAACAAAAAACCTTCACGAAAAGGAACTTATTATTAAAACTCAGAGCTGCAGATACATACAACACATTATGGTAACACATTTGTAATCGTCATGTTTCAGTAAAAAATTCTTGCTGTTTTATAAAACTTCCAAACTGTATGCAGCTGCTTTCGCTGGACGGGTTTTCAGCAGCGAATGGAGTCTGCCGAGGAGGAGAACGGAAAAAGAAGTCGATAAAAATGGCACCCTCAATTTCCTTTTAAAACACAGAGGCACGCTGATTGCGTTTGAGCGAGATGGGTGCGTCTCAGCGTCTCCTAATGCGTCTGTAAATCGAGTTGGAAAATGACGACGCCTGTTGTCTGTGCTTTGGGATGGAAGCCAGGAACACAGAAAGGCTGTGCTATGGAGAACATTCTGCGCTGTCGAAATTATAAACCTCAGCTTTGGTCAAATCTTTACAGACCAGCACAAAATAAAAAGAAAACTTCAAAATTTCAGAACACTTTTTATCTTTAAACATGAACTACATGTCCTTTTTCAAGGTTTATGTATAAATCGGATCACTGATTGTGTTTATGCAAAAAAACCTTCTGAACCCTGGTGCTTTATTTTAGACTCAAATATTATCTCTGGAAACATACTGAAAGGCTGCGAGGTGCTATTGAGTGCATAAATAGAATCGACTGTGTCCATTATTAAGGAAATGCTGCGGTCAGGTCTGAGAGCAGCAGCGATAAAGATGCTGGCTGAGCATTTGCCAAGCATCCATTTCCTTTTTAGACTGCTCTGAAAGGCCTTTTTTTCCAATCACTGGTACACACACAGGGAGTCATGTACTCATGTTTCCTTTTTACTCTGGAGTGCATATCCATTTGATTCCAATTTAATTGGTTAAGAAAACTGGATTAGTTCTTTACCCTGACATTTCTGACTGTATTTAAGAGCCCTTTTTCCTTAAACAGTTGTTGGAATGACACTAAATACCAAGAGAGTGCACAAATTTTATTACTTTCTTGTGATTATTATCTGACAGTAAAACTGAGAAATTGTACAAGTCAGTGTTTTCCTAAACTGTCTTTAAGAATGCAGCTATTGCTATCATCTATTTTTTTAAGAAAAAACAATCACTGCATTGAGCTGCCCTGAACTACTGTATTCACAGGTATGAAGTTAATGACTCCATTACACTGGAATAGTTTCGACATGAGAGACCATTATCCACACTCTGTAAAAAGCAGAGGTATCTCACAGTCGTCTACACACCGCCTCACTCTATAACACACATGTGAAAGCACACATCCACGGGCACACCCTGCTGCCTGTGATCGAGCAGCCCAGTGTTCCTACGTCACTAACCCTCCTCACTGTCGACCGCACCACTGCTCAACAAATACATTAGAAATAGAGGATGAGATTTTTTTTTTTATGTGTAGTACGTACATATTTTTGCACAGACACACATATCGTCTCCATTACACGCCAGCACACGAGCCCCACGCCCACTCAGACGCGATAAGGCCCTGGCACTGGTACTCATTTAGTTCAGCTTTGTCTTTTTACAGTGCGTCCCAGATGAACTGCAGAAAAGGGAAGCGCTCGCGGTGTTGGAGTTATTAGCAGAGCGGCACGGCTTTGACTTAATCCTGTGATGCTTCTTAATATGCGCTTGGTGGACGTGTGTGTAGGCTAATAGGAGACTTGGAATAAGTATGTAAATGAAAGAATGCTTCTTATCTTGCGTGAAAAGTTTAACTGTATATTTAGGAAAATAACCACCTTTAAGTGAATCATATTAAACTACTGTCATAAGGATGTTGAATAATTTGCTTGGAATTTGCTTTGAAATAGGCATGGGCCAGTTAACAGTATCAAGTTACACCAAGATTTTAGAAAGTCAAGGTTTCCAACCCAATGAAAATGTCATATAATACCCTTACTGCTCTTTTCAGTCCTGTTAATGATATGTCAGAGAAAATAAAGGGGCTGCCCCTCGTCAACATGCTGCTGCCAACTGCCAATCAGCTGGCCGAAAGGTTAACTACACTTTCCCCTCGCTTACAATAAAGACAAAGTTGAATAGAAGAAAGGTTCATATTAGCATGGTTTCCATGTGCTAGTCCACAAAGAGCAACGTTACAAAAAAGGTATGAGATTCTGGGCAGTAAGCACCTGAAAACTACTACTATATTTAGTGAGTGTGTATTCTCTATGTTTTTAAAAACAATAAATAAATGACATTATTATACCAGTAACAATCAACATGTTGTATAACCTTAACAGCAGCAGCAATAGTCATTGCTTTTGTGATTATATTAATTCAATCCAGTTACATATTATTGCTGCAAGTCTGTGAAAAAACAGAAAAAATCTGTGCTATTTTTATTCAAGGTTATACAGTGAGAAATCTTACCTAGTGTAAAAGCATGAAGAGATTTAAGAACAAATTATCTAAAACTTAATATCCTGTTAGAGTTTAAAGGAAAATGCAAAGCAAACGGCACATTATGACTTATAAAAATGAGGCCTCTTTTCATTTGACGTAATGTTTTTCATTTACTGGCTTAAAGTTTAAATGCAGATCTATAAATTTACAAGTTGCAGCCAGATGCTTGCAGATGGTTCTGGCACTGAGGTGTGCCAAACGAGCACTAACCCTGATGACTCCTGCAGGTTGCCAGTTCTGGCTGGTGCTGGCTCCGCTTCAATGGGTGGATGGAAGGATGGATGGAGTAGTAGACTGCAGGATAGCTGGCTGGGTGGATGGTTGGGTGCTTGGCCGGTGAGGTACAAAGAGCTGTAAGGAAACAACAAGGTCAGCTGTTTGGCAGAATACATTTAGCACATCAATACTAGGAAAAACGCTGGTGTTCCAAAGTTGCGAAACTCAAATGTACCTTCACCCGCTAAAGCACAGCTTTATTTGAAAGAGTAAAAGAACTGTAATCCCTAACTCAACCCAACTGTTACAGCAAGGCAGTTTGACATAATACCCCCTTCAGTCTAGGTATACCAAGGAGGGTAATTACAGTAAAGATTAGTGGAGATCTCCCGCAGCAAAGGCTTCCTGTGACAAAAACCAGGCACTGAAAAAGCAAATGCAGAAATACAATCAGATTTAGTAAAAGCACACGGAGACACACAGAGGTATACAAACAAGCTTATGATGTACACAGACATACGCAGCCATACAAGCACACACTTCAGACCTACACACTCGTCGGCCATCACAGACAGCGTGCCAGCTCGGCAGCCATTTTGCAAGGCTGCTCTGGAATGCTCAATTAGGATAATTGTTTTGCTACACATTCATATCCTACAATTCTATTCGAGATATACCCTTGAAGTACTACTTCACTTACCATCGTGCTCACATTGCAGTATTTAAAAACATTTTTAAAAAGTACTAAACTGAGTCTTCGGTCTCTTCTTGTTGAGGCCCCCCACAGTGTAAACCAGGACATGCATGATGGCAAGTCATTGTGCAGCGGTGTGCAAACTCCACACGTATGTGCGGTTGCACAGTTCGTCTGAATGTATGTGGACGTGACGGTGGGTATATCTTGGTGCATGTCTGTGCTCTCGTATGGAGGAGGGGACGGTGGTGTGCATACAAGCTGAGGGGGTTGATAAAAGAGGGAATGTGATGGGGAGAAAGGGAATCATTGTAAATAGGAAGGGAAAGAAGAAAAGGACAGTGAAAGGAAATGTGCAGCTTGTTTTTGATGTTTGCTTACGACTCACTGAATAATAATTGCAAATAATGACAGATCAGAGAATGTACTTATCCAGATTTTTTCTGCCCGATACCAATTTCCCATTTTTTTCCTAAGTCTGATCTGCAGTTTGTTTTTGGGTAATTCCACGTTTTCTCTCTAAGGATTATATCACATATAAGACAAATGAATGAGCTGTAGGTCTTTGATTAAAACTAATAATTTTATTAAACAGAAATTGAAGGAATTACAAGATTATCCCCATTTTTTAATTAAGGGCTACATAAACATCTCTGTTTTTTGATTAAAATAAAAATATGCATGCTGGTGGTTGATACATTTATAGACTACAAATGGTGGGAGCTCTTAATTTGAACGCATTTAATGAATAGGGTAAAAATGATAGTATCTGACCTATAAGAGTGGATCACTAAAAAACGAACCGATTGCAGTCTCGGATCAATTGACTAGAGCATCTTTAAACACAGATGAATATAATATGGAGCCTACAAAAAAAGGTAAATCACAGCATCATCTGTGTATAGCCATTTCATGATACATGTGCTTGAGAAAAAGCAGCTAATTAGTCCAAACACTGTATTATCATTTGGAACATTAAATGCTGAGGAGTCTCTCTTTGAGTGTTCGATCTGTGAGCTTGTATGTCAGGAGTCTGAGCTCAGTTCTCCACCCATGTCTCAACCACACTGCTCACTGGTAAACGCCCCAAAAGACAAAAAAGGGCGGAAAAAATGCTTCTTACATAAGAAATCTATTTGTAAAAAAGTCTGAATTGGAAAAAGTGTTTATTTTATTTTAATTATACCTTCTAAATGTTATATTTGATTTTTATTAGCTGACTTACCATGTCTAACATACTAGACTGGAGCCCTTTTACCAAGATCTGCAATCACATGGGCAGCTTCTAACAAAGGGCACCTAAGGATAAGAACACAAGTATTACAGTAGCGAATACAAAGAGGGGATTGATAATTTTGTGTCATATGGATGAGGTTGAACCGGTCCACAGCTCTGAGAGACAGAGACGGAGACAGAGCCCAAGCGAGGCTCTGCGGTCGGTGGAGATTCAGGGTGGGAAGATGACCGTGGCTGTGAAGTGGGACCGGTGGAATTAGAGTGTCAGCAGAGAACAGAGCGGTGCAATGCGCTCATGATCGTCTGGTGACAGACAAGTCTAAAATGAGATGATCGGGATTCCTGTGCATACATGCCTTTTAACGTTCTACATATACAGCATCCCTATTACCCCCACCTATTACCACCCACATGCAACATACACCCACCCCCTCCCCCCACAGAATATGACACGAGACTGCATGTATGATCCAGCGACCCCTTTGTCTGAGTTCATCGGTCAGTAATGGGCAACAGTTTTGACACATTAAGCTTCTTTAAAAGTGTCTACACATACTCCCTTTTACACACACTCCCTCACACACAGTCATGTGCATGGCAGATGACCCTGCCTTTGCCACTTGTGCTTTAAACATCATGCTCTATGTCTATTGCACATTACAGTAGTGTCATGACCGCCACCCCCCTCGCCTCAGACGCCGTGTCCTCAGAACACATCCCCCACCCTAACCCCTTCGACCGGGTGATCATCTGCTGTGACCGTGCTCTTTTATCATCATGAGTCAGGAGTGTTCGATGGGAATTGGTGGCAAGTGGCATTTGTGTGTAGAGGTGGAGGAGGGCTCATCCTCAATCTCATGACTTTTTTTGTTCGATCAGTCGTGGATGATGACACAGAACTTACCCACCCAACGCCGGCATTGCGAGTGATGCTTAGGCGCCAGACGGAGGGGACCCTTTGTCTCCCACCATCACCAAACTGGGAGGGATGGCGTACATTCACACACACATATACTGTACATTCATAGCTTTAAGCCAACACACATGCAAACACACATATACAGAAACATACATGCTGCACAGATTCACTTTTAGTAAAATGTTCATAAGATGTAAAAGTGACAATAGGCTGCTGTCATTTGAACCCAGATCTGTATGTCAAAGTAATGCACTCCACTGTGTGCATGTGAGTGTGCGTGCATGTCCTCAGACTCACCTGCCGGCACCCAGGTTGTCGTGGTGATGCAGCCTCATCTGGGGCTGTGGAGCTGTGACACCTGATGTCCCACCTCCCTTTCACTCTCACTCTCTTTGCTGTAGTATGGGACCAGTAGCTACACCCTAGCACTGACAGAAGAGTAGGGGGGGGTGGGGAGGAGGGGTTCTTATGGAGCCTGCTGGATCATACCACCAGCCATGCTGAGCTAAGGGGACTCCAGGGGGTAGAAAAGGCAGCCAGAGCTCTGTCGCAGCCTGTGGAGCGGACTCTGAACCACCCCGCTGCCTTCAGTTTGATGGTCTCTCCCTCCTCCCGACCCTATGATTGGACGCTTTGCTTCCTCCTTCATCAAAATGTAAAATTCCAAGACAGAGTAGTGCAACGTTTGTGTGTGCGTGTGAGAAAAAATTATGTCAAAAAGAAAGGCCGACAACGCAAGAGGGAAAAAAATGTGTGTGTACGTTGCAGACTTGGATGACTGCAGGCAGAGTACATGTGTGTGTTTGTCTGAGCCTTCATGTTAATATGCGTGTGTTTGTGGCGTTGCATCAGGGAGACAATATACAGGATGCTATTGTCTGTGTGGGCGTGTAATAGAGGTAGCTGAGGGAGAGACACAAGACAAAGAGAGGGTGAGGGACAGGAAGACATTTTATAGTGCGTGTGCGCGTGTGATAGAGGGGGAGAAACAAAAAGCAATGTGTAGGGCCTGAGAGCTGTCATCATTAGTCTCTCTGCAGTGGCTGGTGTTGAGCTGCAAAAGGGCTTGTCAGTCAGTTTCTGTCACAACATTTCACTGAAACAAACTCTCACACACACACACACACACACACACACACACTATTTCCCAGAGGGGATCATGTCAAGAAGGGGGCCAGGCCGCTCTGACAAACCGATCTGAGCCCCCCGACTCCCTCCTAGTAACCTTTCACCCTGCTTCTCTGACTTTCATGCCGATGGTGACACATTCAGAATCAAGTGTGTGATTCCATGTTTCCTACTGAAGGGGAGACACTTAATAAAGGCAGCTACAATCCTACAGCCAAAAGTTTGTGTGTGTGTCAAGATGCAGATAGGAGTGAACGTCACTTACAGCCGAGTCTCCTGAGAACTACGCAATGCAATACTGCTGACTCACTGCATGCATACTGGGCCTCAAAACGGCACAAAGCTCAAAGTAGAGGTTTATCGTGTTTACCAAATCTCCTGAAACAAAGTATCAGAAACAATTGACAACTGCATGGCGGAAATTTAACAAAAACAAATTTTTGCCATACATTTATGGCAGATATTACTGCAGAAATTGTTTAAAAATGGAGCCTAGAAAAACGACAGAAAGGAAGACAGGAAGGATGACAGATCAAGTGAATGACAGCAGGACGAAGAGACAAAGTGATCAGGCTTAATGGTGGAAAAATAAATAGATGGGTTGATAGATGAACGGACAAATTCCTGCAATAACAGCAGTACAGGACGGAAGGACAAACGAACTAAATGGATGGATGGATGGATAAAAGAAAGGACGCACAGATAAACAGAAGATGAAAGGACTGATTGACAAAATAGAAATGGAATAAAGAATAAATCTTTCCATACATTGTCGTAATTACGGACAGATCGACAGACAGATGGACAGAGATTAAGGAAAATGCAAAAAAGTTTGGAAATACATTTTCTGACTGTGGGATAGATGGAAACACGGCCAGACTGATGGATGGACGGACAGATAGACAAATGGATAGATAAACAGATGCACTGGTATAGACCAATGAAAGGTTGGACAAATGGACGGATGGACAGATGGATCGATGGACTCGTGTAGACCAATAGATAGATGCATGACACGGAAAGGCAAATGGATGAACAGATAGTTAAATTGCTGGCCAATGGATGGACAGACTAATAAAGTGAAGGGGATGAACGGACAGATGGACCAACGGATCAACAAATGGATCGATGAACTGATGGACTGGTATAGACCAATGAATGGATGGACAATTTGATGGATAGAAACTTTGACAAAAGAAGAAACAAATTGGGTCTGGTAGACATTTTTGCTGTACTTTACTTCCTTCTTCCATTCTTATCCAGACCAAGAAAATACCTCCCTCAATCCCCAGACTTTTCCAGACCAAATAGGAACCCTGAAAATACCATTCACCCAAAAGCATTTTCCTTCCACGCAATCATTTGCTCCACTCTGTGGACATTTATCTGCACCCATAAAACACAGAGTTTCCCTTTTTCCGTGCTTTTCTCTGTCTCTTTTCTCCTCTCTCCTGCTGCCGATTTAATTACCTTCTATATTTATCGGAGCTCATGATGCTATTTTGGTTTTGAGACTCTTGTCACTGATATCGAGAGGCTACATTATTCAGAGTGAGAGCAATGGGGGCCGTCACACATGGAACAAGAGCACTGTTGTTAACCCTGTAGAGGAGGACACTTACAGTGTAATACAAGTGTGTAAATTGTCTAGTACTGTATTTCCTGTAAGACAGTGTGTGGGAAGCACAGTTTTTTTCAGAAGGTGTGGTCTGTCTTTCTTCTGTCTCCATTTTGTGACTGCTTCATCTCAACTCAGCTTCAGAGCATCAAAGAAAAGACGACTATCGTAAAACAGACATACAAACACGCAAAAACGAGTTGCTGCAGACAAAAAAAATACAGAAGTGATTCTATCCTTGTGCACTGGCTGCTTTGTGTGTGTGCACACAGAGCAGCGGACACAGTATAGATCGCTGTCCTCCATTTTTGGTTGTGATTTATGGCTGCTCTTCAGTAGAGGCCACAGTCATCTGGGAGATGATGGCCATATTGATCTGATAAACAGTTTCATTTACTGCCAATGCCTGCCATTCATACTCACACACACACACAAACACAAAAAGCAAAGACACATAGATTCACAGCAGGAATAACCCAGGTTTCTGCTTCATCAATTCCCCACCTCCTCCACGTCTGCTTCTCTCTTTCTCTGCTCTTTCTTTTCTCCTCCCCCCAGGCCACCTCACCCTCCCCTCTTCTCCTCTCTGAGCACGCTTTAACTCATTTCTTTTCAGCCTCCATCCTCGCCGTTTCTCCTAGCATCTACTGCCAGTCACCTGGTTCTGTACCAATGACACTCCATCCACAATATGGCGTTGTTCCTTTTACACGCTCTACATAGATATTTGACTTAGGTTACTGTGCTTTGTGAAACTATTAATGCCACTTGAACCTTTCCACATTTTGTCACATTAAAATCACAAACCACAATGCATTTTATTGGGATTTTATGTGACAGAACCACACAAAGTAGAACATACTTGTCACTTAGAAAATAAATTGTGCAGTGCATTTCTGTTAAGCCCCCTTTACTCAGATCCCCCTAAATAAAATCTTGTAAAATTATCAAATCCAGCTGTTCTGTGAAGGCATAAGACGTTTGTTAGAGAAGAGTTGCAAACAACAGCATCATTAAAAGCAATGAGCACAGCAGACATTCAGGGATATAGTTATTGATAAGTTGAAAGTTGGGTTATAAAAAATGTCCAAAGCATTGGACATCTAATAGAGCACTGTTCAATTTATCACCAACAAATGGAAAGACTATTGCACAACTGCAAACCAAGCAATACATAGCTGTCCATCTAAACTGACAGGCTGATCAAGGAGAGCATTAATCAGAATAGCAGCCAAAAGATCCATGGTAACTGTGGAGGAGCTGCTGAGATCCACAGATCAGTTAGAAGAATCACTCGAAAGAACTACTTTTAGTAGTGCACTTCAATAATCTGGCTTTCACAGTAAATTGGCCAGAAGAAAACCCACTATTAAAGAAAGCCATAAAAAACAATTTACAATTTACCCAAAGCCATGAAATAGAGACAACAAAAAGTTGCTTTCATCGGATGAGTCCAAATGTGAACCGTTTGGCCAATGTACAAAAACACCATGATGGATGGAGCCACAAACAGGGCAATGCAGGAAGAAAGCCTGTTAAGAGGCAACAAAAGACTTGAGACAGAGGCAGAGGTTCAGGATCTACCAGGAATACAACACTAAACATACAGCTAGAGCTGTAGAGCTGAAAAGTAAATCAGGTGATCAAGTCAACAAAGCATTGCAGGCACAGACTCACAGTTCTTTTGCTTGTCAGATGTCAGAATATTTAATAAAAGGGGATGTGCTCATACTAGTTGTTCCAGACCTTTGACCATATCTAGAAATCAGATTTGGACCTTTAACCTTGAAGTTTATAAAACCCTGATTTATAGCAAAGCATATTTGTAAAAAAATCATTAGATATATACCAAGATTGCCCATGTGTCCAAATAAGCTCATGAGAATCTGTGATAAAGATTACCATAACTTTGTGATGTGGACCATATGCTGCCACATCTTCCCCTTAAATCAAATATTTTTGAACTAGCACCAGTCAGCTTCCAGCATTAACTGGATTTAACAGGCAGATGTGAATGCACTCAATTTACATACTTTTCAAAAGAAACATGCTTTTTAACTCATCTTACTGCAGAAGTACAAGATGTTCAATAATATAGGCTACTGTTTGCTCTGCTGCATCTGTGAGTACTCAGAGCTTCACCAGCATCCTGGAATGTTATTAGCTGTTTTACGCTTACCTCTGCAGGGAGGTCTGTGTGCTCGTTTAGGATAGATGTGTCACTACTTTAAGTGCAGAACAAGATCATCGCTGATCTCTTTCCATTTGGTTTGGTTTTACACCTATCGAACAAACGTCCGCTTTATGAGACGCTGACTGTTAGTTAATTCAAGTCCATTTGATCAATAGCATCTATACAGCAGGTCCTATTTACAGTCAGATTTTCTTAGTAAGAGCATTCACAGTAGTTTTGCACAACTACATTTTTTTTTCCCCAAGTTCTGCTTCTTGAAACCCTTTTTAATGTACACTTTTTAAACACTGTAAAATAACTATACTTACACAGGATGCACCACACGTATTCTCACATTAACCTGGTTCACTGGTATCGCTATATTTGTTATATTTTAAACATTTACTGCATATGGTAGAAATACACCAACACAGAAATCATGGGATGACAGAGGAATACAATCCATGTAAATACTAAAAACAAAAACATTTGTTTACATACATTTTCATGCAATGTAACCAATTTTGTTTAGTAAAAGCAATCCACAGAAACAATGCAATTCTCCTTTGTGCCTTTATATAAAATGTCTAGTAAAAATATTCATGCCTCTTGAACTTTATCTTACTTTGTCATGGTACAACCACAAACCTCAGTGTTTTTACTTGGGATTTTATTTGGTAGTACATCATGGTAAAGTTTAAAGAAAATAAGTCAGTCATTTTCTGCCGCTTATTCTATAGTGGGTCGCGGGGAAGCTGGTGCCTACCTCCAGCAGTCTATGGGCGAGAGGCGGGGTACACCCTGGACAGGTTGCAGTCCATCGCAGGGCAACACACAAACAACCATGCACACACTCATTCATATACCTAAGGGCAATTTAGAGACCAACTGACCTAACAGGCATGCCTTTGGACTGTGGGAGGAAGCCGGAGTACCCGGTGAGGGCTGCACGGTGGCGCAGTTGGTAGCACTGTTGCCTTGCAGCAAGAAGGTCCTGGGTTCAATTCCCGGCCTGGGGACTTTCTGCATGGAGTTTGCATGTTCTCCCTGTGCATGCGTGGGTTAAAGAAAATAAGTAGTTTTCAATTCAATTTATACATAACAATCTGTAAAGTTTAGCCTGCATTTGTATTCAGCTCCTATAAGTCAATACTTATCCCTAAGGTGAAACAGTGGTAACAGCATCCTGCTCTGGAGATGCTTTTCTTAAAGTGTTCAGAGTGATGTGCAGTGTGAATTGTGGTCCACAAATAGAGTTTTACATGAACCCCAGACAGTTTTTGGTCTCATCTGACCAGATCAGATTCACTACGTCCCCAACGTGGTTTGTGGCAAACTGCTAACAGGAGTCTTACCCCTTTCTTTTAACAATGGCTTCCTTCTCAACATTCTACTAATTTAAGAGCCAAGTGACCAACTATGTGTTGCTCCTACTAGAGCTACGGATCTCTGCAGCTTCCCCACAGCTACCAATGGCTTATTGGCTGTTTCTATTTGGCTGGCTTGTCAGGGAATGTGGACAGCCAAATCTTCGTAAATTTGTAGGTGTACCATACTCTTTCCAGCTTGGGCAATTGTTTTATTCCTAACCCTTTAAACTTCTCCACAACTCCATCCCTGACGGGTGTGGTGTGTTCCTTGGTCTACATGTCATGTAAACCAAGGATCACCAATGTTCTCTAACAAAGCTCTGACGCATTTCCAGAACAGATGGATCAAAACTGATTAACTAGTTAGGTCAATTTTCAAAGCATTTCTGTGATTTAGTTTAAAAGTGTGAGAGCAAAGAGGGCCCAATATAAATTAATGATACACTTCTTTTTTATTTCTAACAAAATGTGGGAAAAAATGTAGAAACCATGTATTATATTTGTTCCTCTTCACATTTTCTGACTACTTTATGTTGGTCTGTCACATAAAATCAAAATTACACTAAAGTTTATAAAGTGACTAAATGTGCAACTCCTTAAGAGATATAGATACTTTTGCACTTGTTTCGATACTTGTTTCAGCCCTTGATAACTATTAAATCTGTTTAGCAATCATCCGCTGCTTTAGCTGTGTTATTCTGCAAGGTCAGTTCATTATGCCTTCAGTTTCTTTCTCTAAGCAGTGATTTAAAGAAATATTCCCACATTAAACAGACAGTTTTTCCAGAGGTTCATTGCAATGTAATAGATGTGAAAGGTCAAGCTGTTTTAATTAGTCCTCCTGGTAAGGCTAAATTTAGTAATAGAGTTTCACGGTGTGATGACAGCTTAAACATTCATGCAGAGGCATTCACGCTCGGAAAAGACTTAACTTATGTCATGAATATTTGTTTTCTCCAGATTTTTTTTAATGCAAATAGGACTTTGCCAACATATTTTTAATTTAAATCACACATGCTAGTTAAGGACCTTTCTCCCAAGATGCTTTGTGTCTCATTTTCAATTGTTTGATAACACTAAAAGACAATTTAGGGTGAAAAAAGAAACAACTATGAGTGGACAAGTTACCCATTCTCTCTTACACACATACACACACACACACTAGGAGGCTTTCAGTTTCTAAATCAATCCCACATCCGTAGCTAATGCAGTGCTGGGCCCTCTTCAGGAAGCATTAGGCCTATTAGTCAAAGTGTGTACATTCCTGTATGTGTGTGTCTGAGCGCGTGCAAAAGCTGCACATTCAGCAGTAGCCCATCTCAGTGGATCCTGTGGGTCAGCAGGTGCAACAGGGAATGAGGGACCTTCTTATAGAGTGTGTACGTGTGCGAGTGAATGCTCCCTCCCCTCGGTATCCTCTGGGCTCTTTATCGCTCTAAAATTATCCTCCATTTACTGGAAGACACTGAGCACAGTGAGGAAAAGAGAAATATGGACACTCCAGTTTGAATGTTTTCCTGGATCACTTACTGGTTCAGAACAAAGAAAAGCAGGCATTTCCTTTGTCAAAAAATCTAATTTATGTGGCACAGATAAGTTAAGAATTCAGTTACTTGGACGATGGCTCAGTTTATCACATGGGACATTTTACCTTGATGCAGTAACACCAAACATCTGGAGCGTTCATGTCACATGAGAACCACAGCTCCAGTTAGAGGGAAACAGTTGGGTGCTTAGCTAAAACTTGCAACACTCGGAGCAGTATGTGAAGACAAAGATGCTGTTGCTGGTCAGCGAAGTCTGGTTGTGTGTCAAAGAGAAGTCTTTGATAATCACTGGAGCGCTACAACCACACATGTGAAATTAGATTTTAGTTCACTATAAATAACATAGAAACTTTTCTTTATTACTGTATACACTCACCGGCCACTTTATTTGGTATGCTGGTTCAACTGCATGTTATCAGACATAAAGAGTCAGCCAATCATAGGGTGAAAACTCGAACCATTTCGGCATCCAGATGTGGTGAAGACAACCAAGACAAGCCAAGCATAAAGGCCAAGAATAAAGGATGTTAGAATAAAGGGATTTAAGTAACTTTGAATGTTGAATGGTTGTTGGTACCAGGTCCGAGAAGGCTTTTCAGAAACTGCTGATCAACTGAGATTTTTGTGCATTACCATCTCTTGGGTTTACAGATGATAAAAAAACAGAACAGTTTGGACAAAAATGCCTTGTTGATGTCAGAGGTCAGAGGTGAATTGGCAGACTGATTTGAAAAGCTACAAAAGCTCAAAAATCACTCATTACCACCGAGGTATATGGGAGATTCTGAATGTACAACATGGTGAACATTGAAGCAGACGATCTACAGCTGCTGAAGACCACGCCTAGAGCCATTCCCTTTAGCTAAGAACAGGAAATTGAGGTTACAATCCACTCAGGCTCACTAAAGTTGGACAATAACAGATTGCCTAATGTGACAAGTCTTGATTTCGGCTCTCACATTCAGGGTCAGATTCTGGTGTAAACAACATGGAGCCATGGATCCATCTTGCCTTGTTTCAACATCTCAGAATGGTGGGGGTGTAATGGGGTGGGGGATATTTTTTCCAAATACTCTGGGGCCCTAAGTACCAACAGAGCATTGTCTAAATCCCGCAACATGAGTATTGTTGCTGACCATGTCAGTTGTTTTATGACTAGTGTAGCCAACAGGAGATGGGTACACCACTATACCATATCATAAATCAATTCAAACTGGCTTCTTGAACATCAAGTCAACTGTAGTCCAATGGTCTCCAAAGTCACCAGATCTCAATCGTATAGAGCACCTTTCAGGGGTGGTGAAACAGGATCACAAATCTTCAAAATCTCCAAAATAAATGAGGAATATTTATGACGCCTTGTTGGATCTATGCCACAAAGAATTAAGGCTGTCCTGAAGGCAAGCAGGGGTCCGAGGAAGGTGTACCTAATATAGTGGCCAGTGAATGTCAATCTACCCCAGACAAATTCCTAATACTAAACCAATCATTATTAGTAGTCTTGATCAATAGTTCTTCAGGCTTTTTAAAAAGGTCTTTCAAAGTTTCTAATGCTGTTACACTTGACAGTGTAACAGCATAAGGAGCATGAGGTTCTTATCAATCTGAGCCAATTAAATAGCCAATTTTTAAGTTCATGGGTTTTTAATAGAAGAAGGTTTAGGACAAAAAGATAATGTGTGCCTACAAAATGCATGTATAAATACAGTCTAATTCCTTAGAGCCAAAATTGTATAAACAAAGAGGAATTACCTGGAACTCAATAGTATTGTACATTATACATTCAAGAACAGAGTTTTTTAGTGTTTAATCAACAAGAAATAAAATAAACATGTTTTTAAGACCTTTTTTGACCAAGGAGAAAGAAGTTAACAGGCAATGGACGGACAGCAAAGTAAACCCTCTGCTTTGTCAAGGTGTTCAGATAAAATGGGATAGGACCTATCTCACCACTTTAGTTAGGGACTTGCTCACATATTTAACCCATGCAGATAAGCGTGCAGATAAGGTTATGTATAGACCCACAAACCCAGACTGATCGTTTGCAGAACAGTATGTCCTATATAAATAAGGAACTCTGAATAACGATGTAATACTTTTTATTACGTCCAAGAAATATAAACTCACTGTGGATATATAGACTATTTAAAGAGAAACCTGCAGGAAACTTTTTTAAGGTACAGGTCTAGTAAAGGTCAATCCTCTAAGTTAGATGGAAAGCAGTCTGGCCCCATACCACTTCCTTTGCAAATGCACTCTTTTTAAAAATCACATGAAATTTGCCACATACAGTTTGAGTAATCCTGCAGACCCAAAGAGCACTAAAAGCATGGTTACTATATTACAGGAATAAAGGTACCCCCACTTAGAATAATACATTTATTAACAATATCTAACCAAAAAACACAGACCAGCAGGGCATGTTAGTAAGACAATGCAAAGTAATTATTAGGCCCGAGCAGGAAGGCCTGCAGGAAGGCCTGCAAGGGCTATTGGAATCGTAGGATTTCTTATTATTATTCCGTTGCGTCTTTGCGGGGCAATTTGGCTTTGCCAAGCCCTAGATGCACACGATTTTACCCAAAATTGTCCCCCGCGTGAAATTCTTGTTCCTTAATGTCGTCGTCAGTGGGCGTGGCCAAACCTCTTAGCCACTCCTTGGTAAGTCGTAGAGATCTGAAATTTGGCACACTGCTAGAGCTCCTCAAACCAAGAAAAAAAGTCTGTTGGGGGTATGCCCTAAAACGCACAGGACCATTTCTGGTCAAAGGCCATTTTTTGGCCGTTTTTCACTTTTACTCACCTTGAACTTTAACGAACTCCTCCTAGGGATTTTGAGCTATTAGCTTCATATTTGGTCAATATGCAGTTAAGGCATGGGGGATTAAAAGTTATCAAAATCGTGAGTTTTCGGCCATGTTTAGGGGGCGTGGCCGGGACACGAACTTGGCGTTCGTGCCTAAAGTAGAAAAATGCGATAACTTTCCCAAAGAAACACCAAATCACACCAATGTTTGCATGAAGGAGGACCTTCAGGTTCCCGATGATCCTATGGGGTCATATGCTGACATCATCAAAGCCACACCACCCTGTGAACAGTAAGTCACTTTTTTTACTGGGAAAGGTCACTATCTGGCTGCCTACACTAAATCGACTTGAAACTGTGTCAGGTGACTGATAACTAGTGGGTCTAACTTCGTTTCAAGCACAGTGACTTTTCATAAAAAACCGTGGTGGCGCGGCAAAGTTGGATGTCACGCCATGGCCATACGTTTGGCATTAATTTCCACATACATCATCTGATCTGCACCAAATTCAATGTGATTGATCCTAGTCCAGTCCCCAACAGAGATCTGATGACATATTTGGTGGGCGTGGCCTAATTCGTCCACAGCACCCCCTAGAAAATTTAAAAAAATCAGCCCCAAGCCATGCTTTGACCGAGGATTGAGAATTTTGGTACATATATGTAACTTGTCAAGACCTACAAAAAGGTCTCTTGCAGCGTTGGTCCAAACCCAACAGGAAATCGGCCATTTTGGATTGAAGTTGCCATTTTGACCCGGTTTGGCCGTTTCTAGCCCGCATATCTGAGCGAACTCCTCCTACAGCTTTTGACTTAGCGACTTGAAAATCACTCAGTATACTCTTAAGGCATTGGGGATCAAAAGTTATCAAAAGCTTTTTGATACATGAAAGCGTGTGGGCGTGGCCACGCCTCAAAATATGACTTCTCGCCATAAAACACGAAATTGATATAGCTCCTACAAGGAAAGTCACAGACACATGAAACCTTCTGGGATTGATCTGCCTCTGGCCCTGAACAATATTCACTGATCAGATGCTGACATCATCAAAGCCACGCCCCCTGAGAACAGGAAGTGTCACGTTTTTCTTTAGAGAGTCAATTTTTGATGTTCTTCACCTAATCAATGTGAAACTGTCCCAAGTAACAGATAACTTGATGGTGTAAGACAGTCGCCAGTACTGACTACTTGTGTGTGGATATGATGACGTGGCGAATTCTGATGTCACGCCACGGCCATACGTTTGGCTCTAAATTACAAATGCATGGTCCGATTCACTCCAAAATAAATATGGTTGATCTTTGTCAGCCCCCAAAAACCTCTATCGGATTACATTGAAATTTCGATCAACAGCGCCCCCTTGGACACTTCAAGGGCTATATCTCCGTCATACATCATCGGATCCACTTGAAATGTAGTATACATGATCATGAGTTAATGATGGACATGTTGACACAGTGAACTGATGACATCATTTTAGCCTCGCCCACAAACAAACAAGTGAGTGCAGCTTCCATCTGGAAGGTCAGATTTCCTCCAAATTTTGAATACTTCTCGCCAGACCAGAATTCTGCATGAGTAAAGATCATGACATGACGCTCACAGCGTCACCTAGAGGCGACATTTGGAATTGAACAGCGGCCTTGTCGGTGGCCTTGTCGCTGGCGTGATGCCAGGCTCCCGCGGTTGTTGTACAGGCCGAGTTGCGCTGAGGTGCGAGGGCCTTCAATGCTGCTTGCAGCTTTAATTAAATATTGTGTTTACATAATGAATTCCAATTAACCCTGATTTTCCTCAGTACTCTCAAATTTCCATCACCACAACGCCCCACCCAACTCTCCATGCAAGTAGCCAACCACAATACTGATAAGCAGCGTTTCAATGCACGGCCCCCAAAAATATTACAATATGGCATCCAAGGCGTCCTTTGTAATTGTATTATTACATGAACTAATATTGCAACAATGACTGCGATTTCATCAGCTGTGCAGCTTTACTGTGGACTTGATTAATTCTGAGTGTTTCAGTGACAATGGTTTAAGCACGTTCTTAAAGCTGGTTTATTACAGAAAAAATACAGAAACTGCTGCTGTAGATGATCCACATTTATATGCATTTTTTTTTCTAATTATTCAGCAAACTCTTAGGCTTCTCATTCATGCAAGCACTAACACATGGCTTTTTATTATACTGCCTCTATAGATGGACAGATATTGGGTTAATTTGTGTGTTTAGTCTCTTCGATTAGTAGAGGACCACTGTAAAAGTTAGTGGTGGCTGACAACAGTTTGAGAAAACAGAATTAAAACTAATACAATTAAAGCACAAATTAACCTAATTTCTACCATGTTTTGCTATAAATGCATCATTAATGCACTCAGAGTAAAGAGGTTTCTAATTGACTCTTCTGAAGGAAGCAGTTCTTCAGAAAAGCGGTCAGTGAATTATTCAGTACTACCACGGTCACTCCTGGCTTGATCTCAACCTCCGTACTCCTGTACCTCCCTTAAGATTTTCACATCTTGGGGTGGATCAAGTGTCTACAAATCAATACAATCCATTCATGCATGATCATGCATTACCATATAAATGTGCACATTCTCAGTCAGTTGGAGTATGGCTCTATAAGATCCATTTATGGGTTTTTTTTCAGACTCTGGTTCATCCACCCAGGTTATTCCTGTCTGAAACAAATGTGGTTACATTATAAAATATCAAATACAGAGAAATAGAAACAGAAACAACAAAGTTTGTGGGGAAAATAACTGTATCTCACACATGAACTTCAACATGTGCTGCAAGGTATACCAAGGTTATAAAAAGTTAGTTTCAGAATCACTAACATCTTTTGTCATACAGTTTGCACAGTAGTTTGTTAAATGTGATCACCATATTTTGTGGTATATGTGACAATGAGAAAAGTGATAATAAAAAGTATTTAAAAATTCATTTAATAATGTATTCATCAGTTTTTTATCATTTAAGTCTTACATCTGCCACTACATACGGTCAGAGCCCCCAAAACATAAATACTGCTCTAAAAATAAAACCTACATGTAATCAAAAAGTCATATCACTAAACAGCAGACACTAATGGCATGTGGTCATATTTTCAAATATACTAATATTTAATGCTCTCATGGGAGCAACAGCTGAAAAATGTGATAAAACGGTAAAAGCTACAGCTTCAGTTTTAGGATTTTGAAACATCAATTTGAATGTATTGATATCCCAATAATTCCCAATTCTTATTATGATACATGGTAAGTTAAATAGCATTTATGCAAAGCTCTGCGTAACTAAACGTACGCTTTGTAATTTCTTTCACCAGTTGAGATTAAGAGACAACCAGAACCAACTTGGAGAACAGAGCTGCAGAATCACTGTCGAGAAAGAGCTCTGCATTGTAAGGTACAGAAGTGACACAGAGAGAGGTTAAACACTTCTGAATAACAAACTACATGTAATCCTTTGTTATCTATCCATCTATCTATGCGTAGTCACAACATTCAGGTTTTCACTGAGTCAAGGTAGCTGCACATCATAATCCAAATTGTATGTCTATTGACAAAATTTATTTGAATTAAAAATATTTCAAAAATTTGAATTAAATCACCACAAATGAGTTACTCAGTGTCTAATTAATTAGACTAATAACAGTTTTTGTTTTAAATAAAGCAATTATTTGTCATACTCATTTTGCATCTTTGTGTAAATATTATGGGCAAAACAATATTTCAGTGTGCTCATTCATGTTTGACAGGAGCAAATCTGGGAAACACCACTATGAAAAATAACCCAATAACAGAAACATTAAGCAGTCAGATCAGTCAGACATGGCAACTAAAATTATCTGTGGAAAAATGAGGAAGGAGAGACTCCTTGCAGGATAACTAGTGGAGAAAGCGAAACGGTGAGCCTGGACATTATAAATCATGTCTGCTTGTTGGCGCCGGCCGCGTATCCTAGCAACCAGACAGACCATCCGCCTCTCCTCTATCCCCTCTCCATCTTCCACTAACTGTCTGGCCACTCTGATAACCCATACTGCACCGGGCTATGCCCTAAAAACTCCTCACAGAGTTTGGTTTGCACTTACAGCTTGCTGACCAATCGAGGTAGATTTAGTGTTGAGCAAACCCAGTAAGAACTGACAGCAGAACAGAATAACAGATACCGTCCAGACACCAATCAAGATTTTTCTCCTATATTATCACATTATGATACATATACAACCATCAATGTAAAATTAAACTAAAATCAGTTCAGCTAATGAGCATTCAAGCACTAATGGTTGGGTCTGGTTTAGTATAACAAAACTAGTTGGAGACTAATGATAATGTTAGTCTAATCTACATATAGACTCACCTTTACAGATCTAATCAGGCTAAAGCATGAACACATATCTGGGAATATCCCAGCTGATTAGAACTTGACATACTGTAAATGAATCAAATTAGCCTTTCCTCATACCAGCAGCAAATGACAAAGTCAGGTGAGGCTGCATACGTCAGCAAATAATAACATGATGTTAGACACTAATGTGTCTAATATTTTCCAACTCAATTTGTCCAGGCGTTAATGCAGATGCCAATATATGCACATACATTTCCACCTAATTGCAGAGAACATCAAGTCCCTCATGTGGAGGAATTTACATATTTCATGCCTACTCTGATCGAGAACGCCCACTGACAGTTGCACACATAGATACAGTGCTTTTTAAAAACGGTACACATTCACTGAGCTGGATGGGAAAACCATTTCTTGATAAAAGCAATGGATTCAGACTAACATTTAAGTATTGCCTTTCAGCTAAACCATAAACTACATACCACTAAGGCTGGATGAATCAAATACTACAATCCCTGGAATAGGCTTGAAAAATGTTCAATTGGGTGTTTTATTTTGCAGCAACTAAATAAATAAATAAATTACATATGTGACACAAACCATTTGATTTAACAACTGAACAATCTGGCTGTAAAACATAACTCAAAAGATTTTTTTGTAATTCATGGCAATTACAAAAAAAGGATAACTACCTGTGCAGCAGTTACCTTAAACACACTATCCCCAAAATGGTGGTGGCAGCATCGTGCTGTGGGGATGTTTTCTTCAAGAAGAACAAGGAAGCTTGTCAGATGTGTATGTGAAGATGGATGGAGCTAAATACAGGGAAGTCACAGAGGAAAATCAGTAAGAGGCTGCAAAAGACTGGTAGCTGGTAGAGCGATATCTCAAAAGACTTGCATCTGTAACTGCAGAAAAAGGCAGCTCTCCAAACTATTGACTCAGGGATACTGAACACAATGCCATACTTTTCCAAAAAATACAGTACATATGTTTCCATCTTAACATAATGCACCACTTTACGTTGGTCTATCTCATTAATTCCCAATAAAACACATTAAAGGTTCTGATTGTGACATGATAAAATGCAAAACATTTCAAGATGTTTTCATTCATTTACAAGGCACTATATCTGTAAAAGAGAATGTGAACAAGAAATACAAGAAATGCTAAATTATGAGTTCATTTTTGGGATTTAACTGTAAGAAATCAGCTGAAGAAAATGCAACCTAAAAAATAATAATAAAACCATCATTACTTCCTAACCAGAAGAAAACAAGGTTTTAGCAGGATGAAGATGGACTGGTGATTTTTGGATGAAAGTAGGATTCAGTGATGAATTGTGAATCTGCATTGGCCAAGAAGATGGGGCATTTTGATGAAGTTTTTTTTTGGTATGATATCACATCTTTCCACCAAATAAGGAGCATCTAAACCATACTTTGTACTGCAACACAGTACAAAGTGTTTTTATTGTTTTCGGATCACGTGTCTATCATTTATATGTGGAGCGCTTCCATTATTTGTTTCCTCTATTTGATCTGAAAAAGGTGTGCTATTAATTATAATAATGTCATATAACTTTGTTTACCAAAGCTAGAATATGACAGGAAGTGTTCTTGGACTGGACCCCAAAATGCAGAATTGTAGCTTGGTGCAAAAAAACTGTTTAATGAATAAAAGGTCAATATTTATATCCAGAAAAGGGTTAGCAGAAGCAGACATGGCATGAAGCAAACAGTATTCTCCAGCAAGGAGTAAACAGAACAGTATAAATAGTGGATGGCACAGGTGAAAACAAGGAGACTGATTGGCATGACGCAGGATGACAGAATGAAGCAGATTATGGTGGCAAAGGCTGAGAGTGGAACCAAAACATGACTGGAAACATAACAGAAATACAAGGACACAATGTTAACTGAAGGAAATGTCTTACAGAAACAACAGAATTAAAAATAAACCATGAACAAAATACAAGAATAACTAAGAAATTAAACAGAAACGTATAAAGCACCATCTGGACTTTATAAACAAAAATGGCCATAGGCAACACCAGAAAAGTAATACAGAGCTGATGAAAACAAACCCAAAAGGAAATCAAGATGCAAAGATCTCTAAATCATGACAGAATATTGTTAAATAAAATAGTTTTGTGTCAGTCACATGTTTTAATTCTTGTTTTCTTACAAAACATGAGTGTGCAAACAAATATGTATTTCAGTTTTTAGAATTTATTTATTTAAGAAGAAAAAATATAACGTATATCCAAACACCAAGAGTGATCATGTAAAATAATCCTGCTTTCAGTGTTGTCCAAAATAATATAGATTTTTAGGTAACACAACTGACTGAACATCCTCCAAGAGTAGAGACATTGTAATTTCTTTATAATTTGGACCAAAGCCTAACTACAGTTAATATATAGCATTATATACTTTGCAAACCGAATAAGTAAATGTAATCTCTGTCAACTGTGTATATAGTCACGTCAATCTGCAACTAGACGGCAATAAAACTCTGCCAGTAGTAAATACATATGCCTCACTCTGTTGATTAACTACATTCACTATGGATATAGAGCCTCGGTGCTTCAGATGACCCCCTCTGAAGTTCATCGATGCAGTGATTGTAGCGCAGCAACCATTCTGCGCTACAGGGGTGCGACACTGAGCATTAGTCAGCATTATCTCATCAGGCTGTCAAGGTTCATTTTAGTCCTGCAGAGATATTTAACCTCAAAGCCCTTAAAATCTGACAAAGGTCATGTGGCGATATAATCTGACATGCCAAAAGTAAAAGCAAATACTTCGACATGTTGTTGCTTCTGCTGTTAAGGCATGTCGCATATTGTATTTGTGAAGGTGGGAGCTGAACATAATTGCATTGGCATGCTTTTGATGTCTAAATTAGCCGTTTCTGCTTCCTCTTGTTCACCAGGGCATCTATTGGAACACGATTCATTTCTTTTTACACTTCACTTGAATATGTTTATGTTAGGGTCATAAAAGGACCCCAGAGCTCTTTGCAGTCATCTACCTAGTCATACACACATTCACACACTGAGTGGTAAGCTACACTGTAGCCCTCAGCAGGCAAGGCGGTTGAAGTGTCTTGCCCAAGGACACGACTGAGACAGACAGAGCAGGGGTTCAAACCGGCAACCCACCGGTTACAGAACGAACCCCTACCACCATCGCCACTGTCGCCCCCCTGATTCTATGAAGTTTACTTTTCAGGGTGGAATGATAATTCTATAATGTTCAATATTTTTTAGAACAACTACTGAGTCCACACGCTTGAATTAATTTTGGATCTAATGTATGTAGGGTCAAAATTAAACATACAGGCTCAAATATATACATACACCACTAGTAGTATTGTGATAAAGTCCTTTAGTAAGGTCCAAAGAAACCACACACTTTCTGTGGCCTTCAACAAGGTTGATATCAACTATCTGAGCCAAACAGTGATTCTCAGATGAAAGAAAAATAGTTTGGATGTTCATGAACCACCAGAGACCAAGCACACCATGAACTGCCAGCTGCTGCCCACAGTGAAGAACGTTTTACGTTGTTTTTGTACTACTGGGTGCCAAGCCAAGAAAGAAGCTTCTGCTCTAAAATAAACATCTCCAAACTACGCTGAAATTTACAGCTGCCCAGATGAACAAGCAAAACATTTCCTGGAGAAACATTTTATGATCAGAGAAGACAAAGAGTTAACAATTTGGTCACAATGACAAGAAAGTGTTTTGACGAGTGTGGTTTGCAAACCCAAGAACACAGCACCAACCTTTAAGCATGGTGGTGGCAGTATCATACAGGGGTTGTTTCATTGCCAGCCGTACTGGTACTTGCAGCAAAACACTGCCACCAGGAGTCCAGCCTCGTCTCATATCAACCGCTGGACAGATGAAGTTTGGACATAATTGGACGTTTCATCAGAACAACGTTCTCAAACACACATCAAAACTGGTTTTGTATTTCATAAGGCAACCAAACATTCAGCTTCTGGAAGGGCCCAGGCCTGAATGAGCCTGAATGAATACATTTGACCCTGTGTGGATACAAGAAAATTGACATTTAATTTTATGTGTGAACCCAATTCTTGGTTTTAAAAAAATCACTGTAATTGTTCATTGTTTGATGATTCCATCCAGTGAAAGGCGCAAATCAAATATTTAAAACCAAGAAAATACAAGAAATGCATTCCCATGATGAGTCAATGTAAACTGCTGAAGAGAACTGTATAATCAGATTAGACCTTCTCAACTCACCTGGTACCAAAAAAAGTTTTTTTTCTCTACCCAATTTAAAAACCGTGGGCACAAAAATCTCAAGGTTTTATGAACAATTAAAAAAAGACTATAACAGCTCTTTTAATATTTCTGAATGACATAATAAATATATCACAAGTTATTCTCCAGATTCCTGCAGGCAGGAGCACAAAGGATCCCCTTCCCAAACTTCCCAAACTAAAACATTACTATGCACCCCAGCCTAAATCCTCCAGATTACATACATGATTTAGATCCTTCAGACTAGATTATACTTCTTTGTTGAAATTTAAAGTCAACCTGCTGCCAGACCACAGGTTACTAATGTTTTATTACTAGAAGATAATGTGTAACCTCAGGCTAGCACAGCTAGCTTTTAGATGTAAGATACAATAAGGAGCTGCTGGCTCTCTGCTGTAGATTTATGTTGTCTCCTCGCTAAAAGCTTCACCCAGTTACTGGTCTCCAGACAGCTAAAGTCTCACACTACCTCTGCTGATCCATGGTCTTGGCTAAGGCCTCGCTGTCTGCTGGCGTATGAGTGAACAAACCGGTGAGAAGGAGCGCGTGCATCAGTGGAAGCAAAGGAAATGGAGCACTCAGGAACCACTCAGCCAAGCCACAGTCTGAGAGCCGCTGGAAGTGGGTGGTGTGAGAGGAAAATTGTGTTAGAGGAATGAAGCTCAGAGCAGCAAGAGTGTTTGCAGTACTGGAGCATGGCTACGCCCCCTAGTGGAACAGAGCTGACAGGATTCGCCTGTTTTGTGCTCATCTTTGCTCGACAAAACATAATTCACAAGGTGGAACATTTTGGAGGAATAAATCAGATGAAAAATGGGTGTCTAACCTGCACTGACAAAACAAATGCATCTACTATCATTTAACCGATCTGACTTTGTATATAATTTGTAAATCAAGCCAGATCCGGTGACATCCTGTTACATTTACAGCGCCTTGGACAGCTTTCCCACGCCCTGCACCTTTTCACATGTCAGGTGATGGCACCATACTTCTGTGTATTTCACTGGGATCTTATGTTATAGACCAACACACTGTGGTGCATAACTAAGAAGTGGAATAGGGGAGGATTTGTGGCTTTCAAAGATTTTAGAAATAAAAATTTCAAAACTGTGGTGTGCCTTTGCATTAAGCCCCCACGAGTCAATATTTCGTAGAACCTCAATTAGCTACAGGTGCAGCTGAAATATTAAAATGAGCACATACTTTTCTTTGCAAAATGGTCAGACTGGATGCATCTGTGAACAGCAATTTCCAAGGCTTGACACAAATTCTCAACTGGATTTAGACCTGGACTTTGACTAGGCTATTCTAACACGCTTGGATGTGAAATATTCCATCGTAGCTCTGCTTGTAACTATCTATACTGTCTTAAGAACCTTGCAAATACTAACAGGTTATCTACCAGTGTTGCCCTAAATTTTGCCCTCTCTTTCTTCTTATCAACTCTAACCAGTTTCCCTGTTCAGTCATCCCCCACAGCATGATGCCACCACAGGTGAATATGATGCGTTCAGGTTGATGTGTATTTTTTAGCTTTTCCTCCACTAGCGGAGCTTTATTTAAACCCAAGGGTTCAATTTTGGTTTCATCTAACCAGAACACCTTGTTCCACATGGTAACTATGTCCTCTATGTGGTTTCTGGCAAACTAGAAACAGGACTTGTGAACTGCACAATTTCACAATTGACCTGACACAATTGGCCTGACCTGTTAGTTTATGTGGACAGCCATGTCTTGGTAGGTTTACAGTTATGTCAGTCTGTCCATTGCATTCGTATTAATTTGTAAAAACATTAGCAAACCATGTATCATTTTATCCTTCCACTTTACAATTATGTGCTGCTTCATGTTGCTCTGTCACACAAATTCCCAATAAAATAGCTTCAGGTTTGTAGCTGCAATGTAACACAAAGTGAGTACGTTCAAATGATATAAATACCTTTGCAAGGCACTGTATAAACTATTATGCTGCTCCTGAAACCTCCAAAAGACACAAATTACTCTTAAATGTCAAGTCAGCACACGGCGACAAGAGAGCTATTTCTTGAAGGAGCTGAAGGATACTCCTGAGCTTTACAAGGATAACACGTCCATAAATCTATAAGATAAACCCCGCTTTTAAGATTTAATGAGATTCACCGCAAGTGTAGAAGTTAAATAAAGGAAGAGGTAAGATAAAGGTGAATTTTCCTGTGGCAACGTAATCATACTGTACACTCAAGTGCTGCAGGATAATGAAATAAATTAACTGTGTATTTAATCTCTGCCTTATCTTAAATTAGAGGAGGAAAAAAAGAGATAAGAAAATGTTTAGGTTAGCTGGCGGGTATTAATCGTTAGATTTCTTTTGGGTTTGTTAATTACACATGACTGAGAAAATATATATAGATACATTTTTCAGGCTAAAAAAAAAACAATGAATCAATCAATCAAGTCTTTGCCTGGACAAAGTGATAACCAAATGTACAAGTTTCCTCCAACTCTAACATTATAAGTAGAAAAGTCTTTCAATACAAGCCTGATTAAAGGCTACCATAAGACTCGAAACAGATAAACAGGGCCTTGTCTGTTCGCATCCCTGAAACGTTTTCACATTTGGTCACATAACTACAAACTTTAATATATTCCTATTGAATTTAATGGGGTAATAGACCAACAGACAGTAGTGTATACTTTTGAAATAGAAGGAAAATTGTGTGGTTTTTAACATTTTCAACAAAGATCTATGTTTTGTACATTAGTATTTAGTCTTCTTTACTCTGATACCACTAAATGAAATCCAACGCAACCAGTCTACTGTGCCCATTTGTTTATAAATTCATCTCAGTGTAAATCCATCCGCTCTGCAAGCGTTTTAGAGGTTTGTTGAAGGACAAACAAGAAACAAAGCCGACAAGTTAGAGATAAACTTGTGGGCAGGTTTGAAGCAGGGTTAGGATATGAAACAGCACTTTCAATCCATCACTCGAAAATGGAAATACAAATAGATGACAATCCACCTAAACTGACCGGCTGGGCAAAGAGAACATGAATCAGAGAGAGAGCCCAGGCCAGAGGCCCATAACTCTGGAGGAGCTGCAGCTCAGGTGGGAGAATCTGCTGACAGTCGGCCCTTTATGGAAGAATGGCAAGAAAGCCAGAAGTCCTGTTTTCAGTTTGACGCAGGCCACGTAGGGGACACAGCAAAGATGAGGAAGAATGTAGTCTGATCAGAGGAGACCCAAACTTAAAGTGGAAAGTAAAAGAAGGGGTAACAATCTCAGTCTCTAGATGTGTAACCCTGGTAGAGTCATACCCCCAAAGACTTGCAGCTGAAATTAGAGTGAAAGACGGGAGACATAAATTAGGGCCATACCTTTCAGATTTTCCTGTACGTAACAATTTAAGACCAACAAAGTACATTAAAGTTTGTAACTGTTACATAAAAAAATGTGAACAAGTTCAATGGAAATAAACACATTTGCACGGCAAAGCTTCTTTTACAAAATACAGGCTACGGTAAATTATTCTGGTCAAACGTATATTAAAAAAACCTTTATTTTAAATATAGCCTACATACCGGTTTTTGCGAAGCCACTGGAGGATCTCGTTTCCATGTTAAAAATAACCTATTTTCTTCGACGAAGTGATAATTAGCTCACCTGCGCAGTGTGAGTCAACAATGCGATGCTGCCTTCAAGTACAGTCGGGCATCAAAATTAACAATTACAGCCAAGCGCCAACCAGCTTAAACTTAAGTTTGATTTTAATTTAGTTATATATCCTTGGCGGTTATACACTTTTGAAAGGGGAGTCTCATTGTGCCACATACGGCTAAACAGCAAGTCCACAATTGTACGGTATGTACTTGAAGGCATCACAGAAACTTTTGACAGTTTTGCTTCACATGATCGCAGCTTGTCAGACCACCACAATGCGGAGGATGGCGGATGAGGTTCAGCCTCGCACAGAGCAGAGGTTAGTTGTATTTCTTTTGTCTACGCCGAAACTTTATTTATTTCTTCAGAGTAAATAGATCGCCGCTGGAAACGCGGGACCTCCTGAACCCTAGAAACTGAAAGCTGTGTTTGTGATCCCTGCATGGCTCCTTCAGGATCAGCTCTGACCCAAACCACAGACCAGTCTTAGTTTAAATCTGTATCTGGATATACTTGGTCAAATATTTCTATCTTTTTTAAATACCAGATTATAGTAAGTGTTGTTTTTTGCAACATAATACTTAGTTTTAACCCAGGGTTTCCAGCTGATCCTCTTTGCAAAACTTTACTCCTCTTAACTCTAAAGTTTCTTGTTTTTAATGTTCTGAATGTTTCGTTTATGATGGTCTGGCTGGTCGCTTTGGCATGTAATCCTCACCTGAACAGTCAGGATTTCTGTTAATCCTTAAATCATTTCTATTTAATAAGTCTACTATATAAAAAAAAAATCAGTATAACATTTTGATTTAAGTTAATTGTTAGTGCTTATGGGTTTTTGGATAACCCAGAGCAAAGTTTTGGGGCTATGTATTGTAGCTTGCCTGATGTTGTCAAGTTTTTTCTTGTCCAGAGATAACTAGGGAGCACTGATAACAAAAGGCACATGGCCAAAGTTCAATGTATGGTTTTTGTTTGTGCATACTGTCCTGTCTGCCTGCTGGGCTGTGTGTTAACTGGCTGAACTTCAGTTCGTGGCTACCAAACTGGCTTCCTTCCTGGTGCCCCACTTCTCCAACTCAGCTGAAAGATGCAGAGCAAAAAATGCTAAAGAGTAAGCGAAAAAGATTGTTTCCTTCTTTTCCCACTACTTTTTCTTGTCTTATTGTCCCTTCTCTCTGTTGAAGCTGTGAAGCGACCCTACTCAAGACAGCACATCCGTATATCCAGCAGCAACTACCTGTGGACCATAGCCTTTTCCACACACCTGCATCCAAACTCAACAACTCTCCTGCAGCCTTCCTCCCAGCCCAAGACTCCTCTGGTTCTGCTCCACGGATTTGGAGGCGGTGTCGGCCTTTGGGCCCAGAATCTGGACGCTCTGTCCAGCTGCGGACCCGTCTATGCCCTGGACCTGTTGGGGTTCGGAAGGAGCAGCCGCCCCCAGTTCAGCGCCGACCCCAGGGAGGCAGAGGAACAGTTTGTGGTGGCCTTGGAAGAGTGGAGGGAGAAGGTAGGCCTGGAAAAGATGGTTCTGCTGGGACACAACCTTGGAGGATACCTTTCTGCAGCCTACACGCTTAAGTACCCAAACAGGTGCTTAGTTAGAACAAGTGTACATTAACTTTGATTCAATGACTTTATGAAGTAACTACAGTGTTTCTGTGTCTGCAGGGTGAGACGTCTGCTACTGGTGGAACCGTGGGGATTCCCAGCCCGCCCAGACAACCCTAACCACTACTCCATCCCAATGTGGATCAGAGCCATTGGGGCCGTCATGAGCCCGTTCAACCCTCTGGCTGGTCTCAGGCTGGCTGGGCCTCTGGGTCAGAACACATTTACAAACTTATCCATTTTTTTTGTTTTTATTGCATGAGTTTTGAAGTGTGAGTAACACATTACAGAGGTGATCACATTACATTTCCTAACATACCTCTATTATTTCTACAATTTAAGCTACGTAATCAGTGGCACAAAGAAAAAAAACAGTCTGATACAGGTCTTGAACTGTGGTAAACACAGCCTCAGATGATCAACACCACATAGCCTATTATACTGAGGTAATACCAAAAGCAGAGGCAAAATGCGGAAACAGAATTAGGAATTTATTCTAAAAAGTCTATGCACATTTTTAAAAGTCACAGATTTGGCTTTTTGTTGGTCTGAATCATACAGGTGATAGTTGGCACAATCCCAAGACAGAAAGACATCAGCAATAACCATAGAGAAGCAATTTCTGATCCCCACCTAATAAGGAGGGGTAATAAGGCTATTTCTGTTTTTGTGTGGAAAAGGGGGGAAAAGGAAACTAAAAGGAAGAAAAAGATGGAAAAATAAAATAAGAATCTAGAATCCACTTTTCCACAGCGAGACAGCTTTTTTTAGAGGTGGAAAACATTCTGGACTGTTCCTGGTTTTCCCAGAAGTGGACATCCCAGGAAGATCACCCAGGGGTCAGACTGTGCAAAGTCTAGAAAAATTGCAAAAAGCCTGATTGTTGCCACTCAGACTCCGTATGTCATGACAATCCAATTAGAGAAAAAAAAAAAAACCATGGAGTGACCAAAGAAATTCTAGGGTCTGTGATGGATGGATGTATCATGGTTGAGGAACTGGAAAAATCCAACAGGCCTCAGATTGAGGAATGGATTGAACTCATGACAGAGACTGCCTTATTTGAATTGCTACCTGCTAAGGTAATCAAAGTCCCGATAAAAATGAACCAATTATAGTGTGATTTCATCTCATTTTTCAGATAACAGGATGGGTTGCTTACTCTATAACTTATTAGGCTGAGCCACTTCTTTTTTTTTTTGGTGTTTTATT
Source organism: Crenichthys baileyi (assembly GCA_036173005.1). NCBI lineage: Eukaryota > Metazoa > Chordata > Actinopteri > Cyprinodontiformes > Goodeidae > Crenichthys > Crenichthys baileyi. Next base: position 526,408 of record JAHHUM010000307.1, read on the forward strand.
TTTATTTAATCAATAAAAACTTAAATAAGAAGAAAAAGACAAAAAAGACCATTTTTGGAAAGGGTGTTGCTAACAATCTGTGTGTCTCTCAAAAAGACACCTTAGTTAAGCTTAGGTTTTCAAATTTACATCTGAATAAAGCCAAAAACATTTAGATGCCGCCACATTAAACCTGTTTGGCAGTAAATTGAGAGAAAACCAAACAATACATCAGCAAAAACTCCTCATACAAACCTTCATATCATGGTGGTGGTGGGATAATGATTTGGGCTTGTTTTACTGCCATAATATCAGGACACTCTACTCCCTCAGGTCCGATGCTGGTCCAGACTATCCGTTCGGATTTCAAGCAGAAGTACTCTTCTGTGTTTGATGACAACACAGTGTCCGACTACATCTACCATCTCAATGCACAGACACCCAGGTGAGAAATAATTTTTGCCCCACATACAGCTGTTTAACTGTTCAAGCCCTCAACTGATTTCTCTGTCAGTGGAGAGACAGCCTTTAGGAACATGACCATTCCGTATGGATGGGCGAAAAGGCCAATGCTGGAGCGGATCGACGGGGTCAGAGCCGACATTCCCATCTCCTTCATTTACGGATCTCGATCCAGCATCGATAGCAACTCTGGATATACAGTGAAGAAAACCAGGCCAGATGTAGAAATCATCGTAGGTTCCTTTTCTTTACTCAGCTCTGCATTTAGTTTAAGCACTGAAACAGGCCACCAAATGTTTACAACTTTGTGTCAAAATCAATTTCCGTGTTCTTCAGGTGATCCGAGGTGCCGGTCATTACGTGTTTGCTGACCAGCCGGAGGACTTCAACCAGACAGTCCTTCGTATTCTTGCCCTGACGGATGGGAAAGGCATAGACAAAAAAACAAAGCAGTAAAATGCTGATTAACCAAAGCTGAACCCATCATACTAACAGAGAAATAAGCCCCTTCATCATGCACTTTATTTCTACGAGACAGAATACAGGGTCTCATCACTCCACTCTTACTAAGATGACTTATCTGGGTTTGGTGCAAAATGTTCCCAGGTTTATTTCAAATACGTTTTGTAAATAAATGTGAAATTCTGTGTGCCTTGTCATGCTGATTCCTCAGCATTTGTTAAAACTATTTCTGTGAATTCTTTGGACAGCTCTCCTCTCCGGGGAATATCTTGTTTTGATCCAGGCAGGATAAACAGAATGAGGGGAATATGAGGCAGAGGTAGACAGGGCAAAGAGCGGCTGTGGTTCTTAGGAAGGCTTCTCACTTCTTGGGAAAAACTGAGTGAGAGTGGCCAGCAGATGGCAGTACAGCAGCACCACGCTTTGCAGAGGCAAAAACTGCAAATCGCAACACAAAGCAGCCCTCACATGAATATTGAGCTGAGTGACCCACTCAGGAGACCTGGACAGTGATGCTCTCAGAGCACTTCTAAGTCACAGCTTCCGTGACAGAATCGGGTCAGAGGCATGTGTTATACTAAAAATAGGCCGTCTGTTTGACGAAGGCATCGCCTTGATTTAAAGAAACTCTTGAGTGTGCAGAAAATGGACAGGCCAAGAAAAATTGAAGTTTATCCTTTTGTTAGTTATGTTTGAGCATCACCTTAACATCATCTCCGACTGTTCTCTCTGGTCTCACAGTCACTGATCAAAACAAGCTCTTAAAATGTAACCAATAAAACTGAATTTTATTTTATTTTCCTCTATTATAATTAAAGTACAAAAAATATGACACATTGTAGATTGCATTTAAAATTATTTCAAGCCAGAATTTTCTTCCTTAATTTAGGCTACATCTTATAACTACAAGCTCACACTGATCAATGCCAAATGCACCCGAGTAAAGAAGATGCCTTAGTTTTAAAGCTGCAGTCATTCTTTTTCACAAGCAAGTTTAATAGATGCAGAGGATCCCTTCTATCACAACAGGTGACTCTGCTCGAAGCTTCCAAGCACCTTCACTGTTTTGCTTCATGAATTAATCTGGTTTGTCCTACGTATTAGAAAGAAACATTAATAACTTGATAAATAACTTTTTAGATCTGTTCTTAGAAGGTAAAATGTGACCCTTTTCCCCCAACAACCACAGCTAAGATTTGCCAATCTTTGGCATTGACAGCCTTAGGATTAAGAAGCTCATGCAGGGGCTGCTGCTAAACTAGCCAAACCGGGATGGATCCAGCACAGAAACTTTCTCAACCACAAGTCTTCTGTCAGTTTTTAGTCTTTTCTAAGTTTTATTCCAATCTATTTGCTAAATGCCAGATTAATGAGAGGAAAAACTAAATTGTTTGACTTTGTTTGACTGCCCACAAGTTTATCTCTAACTTGTCGGTTCAAACATTTTGGGTCATTTTCTACAGGCTTCTCACAATGGTTTGCTGGGATTTTGAACCATTCATCCTGATAGCTGCTCATCAAAATGGGAAAGACAAGAGTTCTAAGAGGAACTGGACTCTGTTATCATATTTATACCCCAGGGCACCCATCATCCACATCAAAAAGTAAAGTTAATTTAAACAATGCTTTAGTTAAATGAAGGAATCACTATTGCAAATAAGTGTGACACTGCATATTTAGTTAAAACAAGAGATTTTCTCCGAACAGATTAAATGCATTTTAACTAAAGGGTGTTTTTTCAAAATTTTTACATGTAAGATTTTGCTACTGGAAAACAATTGTAAAAATTGAAAAATTGTATTATGCGGCGAAAAATGAAAAAAACACAATTGTTCATGTAAAAAAGTTTGGAGCTCCACTCAGCATCTTGGAGCTATGATTCAAAAATCTGAGAAATATGAGTTAAACAGAACACTAATGGCAGTGGTTATGGTTAAACTAATCAGCCAGGACCCTGAGCATTTTGGCCTTCACCAGTGCAGCAGCTCAGTTACCTCTGCCCATCTCTGTCACTTCTGAAACATCACCCCGCCCGCACCAGCTGTCTCCAGGCAACAGGGTAGCCACGGAGACCGAGTCTTTTGGATTAGCCGACCTGCAGGAAGTGATCCTGCGGTCGGACAAGGTAATTATGGGTTGTTTTCTTGAAGATGCTGGCTTGCTGTCTGGCTGTTATTCAAGGCAGCTCCATGTGTGCAGCCTCTTGTGGAGGAAAACATGTCCACACAATGTGCCTGGGCCTCTATCCATAATATTCACTTAAAAAGCCTGCAAGTTTTTTTTTTACGTCTCTCTCTCTCTCCCTCTTTATATCTCTGTCACCCACTCAGTCACATGATCATGAAATCATTTTATTATGAAACAGAAAACAAGTGAGAGATGTGACGGCAGCTTTCATGCTGGGTTTGGATATAATTGAAAGCACAGTGGCTTGAAATAACTGCACATAAAAGATGGCTGCACACAGGAATGCAAACTGGTTTAATGTTGTTGGTGAATTAACACCTTGTGGGGAGGTCTGTGCTGTCAGACCATTAATAAGATCATAATCATATATGTTATAAGGCTTGTAATGATTCTCATTTCGGGTCCTTCAGTGCCTTGTAAAAGTGCACCTCTTGAACTTTTCCACATTTTGACACATATTTGTGTGCAGTCCCCTTTGTTTTGATACCCCTAAATAAAATCTAATGCAACCAGTTGCCCTCAAAAGCCTTCGCATTAGTACAGTTACCTCCATTAATACAATTGTGCAATTTATTCTCAGTATAAATCTCTCTGTCAAGGCCTCAGAGGTTTGTTAGAGAACATCGGTGATAAAACAGATTTATGTAAACCGAGAAAGTTGTGGAGAAGTTTAAAGCAGGGTTTGGATATAAACACTACCCCAACTTTGAACATCTTACAGAGCTCTGATCAATTCATCACACGACAATGGAAAGATTTTGGCACAGGTGCAAGCCTACCAAGACATGACCTTTCACCCTAACTAAACAGGCCAAGAAAGAGGAGCATTGCTCTGGTAAGCAGTCAAGAGGCTCATAGGTCTAAAGGACCTGCAGAAATCCATAGCTCAGATGAGGGAATCTGTTGAAAACAAGCAAAGAAGGGGACACAATAAATATGTGGGAGAAGGTGTTCTGATTAGATCAGACTAAAATTGCACATGCAAAACACTGTATGGCCAACACCTAACATTGCACATCCCCCATTGTCAAACACAGTGGTGGCAGTATCATGGTGTGGAGATTTTCTTCTCCAGTGACTAGGAAACTGGCCATAGTTGATGGGAAGACGGATGCAAGTAAGAATGAATGCTAAGTAGGGCTATTAGAACAAAGGGGGTGGAATACAAATGCATGCCACACAGTTCAGATTTGTATTTTTGTGCATGTATCTTTTTTTTTTTGCACTTTACAATTACGCACTACTTACGTGTTGGTCTATCACATAAAATCTCTGTAAAATATGCAGTAATGTGACAATACATGAAAAAGTTGCATGAATATTTTTACAAAGCACTGTAAGTTGTAAGGTTAGGAGAAAAAGCAAACATTTTATTTAGTATGAATTAATGTGGTCAACATTCACTAATACAAAGATGTGCTCATCATCTTGCAGAAACACCAGATTATCAACATTTTTCATGTGACAATCATTTAGTCTAATGGGAAGAAAAAATAATGAACAGGCAACTTCCCCTTCGCTCTGGTGTGATATGAACCATTAAAGTTTACCTGTGAGTGGCGGATGATATTTACAGTCCAGACATTTATTTTTACCCACAAAAGAAGCAATCAGAGTGACATTTGCACAAAATAACATATGTGAAGAGGTGTTAAATCAAAGCCAAGTTGTTCTTCCAGCCTACATTTCCAATAAGTTCACTCATCAACATACTGCAGATCAAATAGCAACAGTCATTTTCCAAGAACTCCCAAATGTTCTGGGATATTATGCAGCGAGGGCACTTCACAGCACCGCGCAGCTCTCAAATTACACCAAAAGCGACAGACTCTAATGATTGCAGCATTTAGATTCTGACTGAGTGCATCAAGAAAGGCTAAACAGTCCCACTGCCAGCCAGCTGGCTGCTTGTTCTGTGCATGCACAGTGCAGGAAAAGCTGTTGATGTGATGATTTCTCTTCATCTTGCAGGAGGAATGAAAAGAACCAGAGGAAGCAATGATGCCTTTCTGTACAGATTCATAGAAGAACTGGTTAAAGTGTGACTGATTGATAAAACTGTGCAGAGCTGGTAATTTCTTCCTCATCACTGAAACTAATGAGCCCACACAGTTGACTCTGGCCTCTGAGCAACTTCCTTTCAAGCAAATTTCCACATTTGGCCCCTGGTTTTAGAGCATGGCCTTCACCTCCTTACTTATCAGATGGCTTATCAGACCCAGCATACTTTAATCTGACGCCTTTGTCGGCTCAACATTGCCTTGATTTTCACTTAAAAGCAAGAGATGATCTTTCTGTCTTATGTTTCCTGTTTGTTGGGATTGCTGTTTCTCTCATATATTTGGGGTTGCTGCATAAAAAGAGTAGCACAACATCAGGTGGTGCGAGAGTTACACACAGCCAGAAGCCTTTTTCAGACAGAAAGGGCACAAATTCCTCCCAGATATCTTCTCAAACTTACTCTCAGTTGCTAGAAAACAGCTCACAGAAAAGCTAAAAAAAAACCCTTTTGGTTGTTACATAACTGTGTACAGAGTTGACTTTTCCACATTTTTTCCATCAAAATCATTTATTGTTTTTTCATGGGATATGGTTTGGTAGATCAACACAAATTAGGAGATAATTGTGTGAAGTGGAAGGAAACTGAGACCCAGTTTTTTAACATCTTTACAAATAAAACTGAAAAACTGAAAAGTGTGGGGTGCATTTATCATCAGGCTGATGCTGTAACTTATACCCCAAAATAAAAGGCAGTGAAGAGAGAAAGTAATTGTTGAAAGAAAGCCAAGAAAATCACAGCAATTACTAAATTGCATTTCTTACTTTAAATACCGAGCAGCTGGTGTGCAGTATCACTCCGTTTGAGAACTTGTCAATATTTTCACCTTCAAATAAAGAATCTAATATGCTTTGACTGAAATAAGTTTGAACAGCAGCAGGCTATTTTCACTTTAATGATCATTAATAGGAACATTTGGCATGCAGGCAATACATCATGTTATAACGCCAAACCTTAATGTATTATATTGTAATTTTTTGTGATGGACTTGCACAAAGCAATGCATATTTTTTTTGTTGTTGTTGTTGTTTTTTGCAAATAAAAATTGAAATGTGGTGTGCATTTGACTCCATCCTTCCCTTTTCAGTACTTTATAAAACCACCTTTGGCTGCAGGTTTGCTCAAGCTCAGCCGCACTGGATGGATGGGCATCAATTTTCCAGTCTTGCCACAGATTCTAGCTCTAAATTTTGACAAAGCCATTTTTATCAAATGAACATGCTTTGATATAAACCATTCCATTGCAGCTCTGGTTTTATGTTCAGTGTTGCTGTCTTCTCTGTTGCTGCTGAAGAAAATCATTTTTCCCCACCTTGTTTCATCTCATAGATGTTCCTTTCTTGCCACGTCTCTTACGATTTTCTTGTTTTCTTCTGTGTCTTTTCTCCCACTTCCTCCAGATTTGACTTTGATGAGGCACCGAAATGGGATATGAAGCAGGCAATGGGAGGAGATAGTTTACCGGACATCTTTACTTGTTAGTGTATGGGTAAATAGATTCATCCTAAGTTAAAATCTTTCTGCTATGTGTTCTTCAGCTCAGAGCTGTTAAACGCTGGGTGTATTGTTTTTATGTTTCATTGTATTTTGCTCCAGTTCTGTTTCTACCCTATAATTCTTGACTATTTCATTTTTCAGTTTCACACATTAATGTTCCCTTTATATTCTCTTAAACCTCAGTAATAATTGATGTTTTTTGTTCCATTGCTTATTTTAAGGTTGTGACATCTCACAAGAGACATGCCATGTTTCTCACTGACATGTCTCTCCCCGGCTCGCCCTCTCTGGCAGACCTTGAGTTCTCATTGTGAGGCATGAGCAAACACAAACTTTGTGTTAAATTCTGGCTAAACCCACAGTGCAAGCAAATGCCTGCAAACAGACATGGACAGGGAAAGCCTCAACCACACTCTTAGCAATGTCAAATATGAAAAAGCCTCATCAGATCTCCAGTGATCGTCTGTCCTGTCAGAGATTAAAAGCGTTTTCATATGTGTGAAGTCGCTGCTTGGCCACATTTATGTTGCTGAGACATATGGGCTACTGCGCACAAAGAAATGCAGTATTGTCTCACTTAAAAATATAGGACAGAAGCTCATCAGGAATAAACAATGTTTCTGTCAACAAAAATAATGGATATGTAACACTTCAAGCTGTTAATAGTTACGTTGCCCTGGGAAAGCATTCACACGTCTTGAGCCTTTCCACATAAGTTCTCAGATTTTATGCAACAGACCAACACAAAGTGTGCTTAATTGCACAAAAACAAACAAGGATTGCCCTTTTCAACTGTGAACCATCTTTGCTGTTGCTGTTGAAGAAAAGCATTCCCACATCATAATACAGCCACCTCCGTGTTTTACAGGGCAGATGGTGTTGTCAGGGTGATGTGTTTTCTACCACACAGCGTTCCAGAGCATCTTCTTTCACATTTTCGCCCTTTTTCCCGATGGCTTATTGGAAATCGCAAAGGCACTCACCCATCAGGTCCGGTGTTGGTCCAAACCGTTTGGTCAGATTGTGTTTTGCATTTAAGCCAATAGGCTAAGTTTTTGTCTGAGTAGAGCACCATCTTCTGTGCGTTTGTTGTTCCCCCTACATGGCTTCCAGTAAACTGCAAACGGGAATTCTTATGGTTCTCTTCTTATGGTCCTCTCTCTTTTTTGTTGTCATTCTTCCACAAATGTTACATTGTGGCTTAGTCTCGTCAACAAATTCTCCCACCGTAGCTGTTGTTCTCTGCAGCTCTACCAGAGTTATCATGGCCCTCTTGGCTACTTGTCTGATTAGAACTTTCCTTGCCTGGTCTGTCAGTTAAGGTGGACAACCATATCTAGGGTCATGTAGACTTGAGCGTGTGCCATCTGCATTCTAGATATGGGTTGAACAGTGCTGAATATGGTACTGAAATTGTAACATGGTTTTATAATTTAACCCTGCTTTAAATGTTTTCACCATTTAATTCCCAACCTGTCTGCTGTGATTCTTTGTCTTCATGATGCTGTTTCTTCATTAATGTTGTCTTCATAGAAAAGCTGCTTTTATACTGAGATCAAATTACTCACAGGTGGGCTCTGTTTACTAATCAGATGACTTCTGAAGGCTGCATCGGGTTTTATGTTGAGACATAAGCATAAAGGGGGCTTAATGCATATACATATACCACCATTTTTAGATATTTATTTGTAAAAAATGTTTTGAAAACCATGCATCATTTTCCTTTTGCCCCACTTTGTGTTTCACATGAAGTCCCATAAAATAGAATGACGTCTGTGGTTGTAATGGGACGAAATAGAAGAAGTATCAATGTAGATATTGTCCCAAGGCTTTGCTCTGATGTTTAAATGCAAATAATGAAGATCCCAGTGATGACTTTTATGTATCTGACATGTGCATGTCTCTTTCTATAAGGTTCATTTTTGATTTCAAGTGTTCATTCCATAAAAGAAGAATGTAATTAAGTTGTTGCCAGCTTCTGCTGTGCCCATTGCCCTGAAATAGATGGTAGAGGTGAAAAGGCTTTTATACAGATGGTAATACAATTATACACAGGGAAGAGTTTATGGAAGCTGGTTATCAGTTTGGGCTTCAGGTGTTAACTTGTAAATCCAAACCTGGTCCTTAAAACAATGAGTGCATGTTTTTGACTTTAGCATTTTAGTAAAGCAGTTAACAGTATTAGTTGTTCTAGTGAAATAGGAAGGTCAGCAAAGGTTTGATTTGTCAACTATCTAGTATTTTAAGCTTTGCTAGTACTATTTGTAATATAGTAGGCATAATTTCTGTTGCCTAGCTAACATTTTTTATGTAAACTATATAGTTAGTACAACAAAGACATCTACGAGTAGTTTTCACTTTTGTGGTACTAGAGCAGCATGTCTTATTGTCCCAACTAGTTAGACAAAGTCAGCCAAAAAGGTTACTATTAATCATGTCTGTTCAACTTTTATGCTGTACTAGTGCAACAACCAAATGTCTAAATAGTGTCAACTAGCAGAGGGATTTGACCCCTAATATCAAATGTATTGAACATGTACACATTCAACTTGCCATATAGACCAGTGTTGAAACAGCCGGACATCTTACAAGTGATAAGCTATGGTATGCATCAGCTTCTGCCCATATGCAGGAGCTGATGGAGCTGACATGCTTTTAGACAGCTGACATGGCAACAACCTGCTGAAATATGCTAATCACCCGAGTTTAAAGATGCAGCTGAGGATGTAAGTCGGAATATCTGTAGTGTATGAGGAAAAAAATCCCACTAAGGGCTGCAAACCTATTCTACTACAAGAGGACAATACTATCAGGAATTTGTAGACATCTGCTTTTTTGTATATGCAGAATATATTATTTTTCAATTCTAATGGAAATTTTTATCCACTGCCTTATTTGCTCTAATTTACTTCTGTGCACCTACATCTGACTCTACAGTTGCTACAATGCCACAATCTGCATTGTCTGCTATTTGTAATGTGAGTTTTTGCATTTTCTACTGAATGCAGCAGCCAGCTGTGGCCAAAAGCTGCAGTCTAAGTGCAGTGGGAGAAGACATCTAATTTAGCAGATCTGCTCAATAATCCAAAGCTATATCCATCACAAATGTTATGTTTAGCTTGTTTAAAACTCGGTTATTGCTGTTAAAGCGCTCTGATCTGTCTGAACCGTAATGTATTAGCTGCTATTAACAGATTGTCTCTCAGCTACTTTGCAGACCTGATCCCCTTTGATACCAAGCTTTAACCAGCAAAAAACACCCTTTACCCTCTGTAAAATGTAAATTATTGTCAAGAAGATAGTTACATCAGTTAAGACAGTGAGCGTTTCACAAAACACAGTTGGTGAGATCAGGCAATTTTGTTGTGTTCTGCTGCTGTGAGACTATTTTAGATGGATGGGAGGATCCGATTCCAGCACGTGCCTTGGGCCACACGTGACATCCTGTCTCTGACACAGTTCCCTCAGTGATCCATTCACAGTTTGGAAGCCGCATGATAAAGTTGTTACCTGCGCACTTGTGTGTGTCTGTAATCCCACGTGTTTTATGTGCCCCTGTTAATGTAGGGGTTGTGATTGCACTTGGCATCATGAGTGTGCATGTGATTTGTGTGTGTCTCTGTGTGTGTGTGTAAGCCTATGTGTCACATAGGTTCACGAGACGACCCGGGATCTCATCTGGTCTGATCTGATTTCCTCCCAATTGGCTGATGTGGGACAGTAGCCCAGATGTTGGAGAGATTACACTAGTCCCCTGTTTGAGGAGAGGAGCACTGGAACCATTCAGGAAAAAAAAAACACAGACAGATGTACTCATGCAATGTGACGTTTCTTTTTCCTTTTGAGACATAATGGCTTATGGCTGTCTTCATGTGTTCTTGCAATTAAAGACAAAATCTTCAGTGGGGCCTTGAGCAGAATTTGATTTGGGGCCCCTTTTCTTGTTATAACCTTACCACCACTAACAGAAGGGGGTAAGTTTAATTGGCTGAGCTTAAAAACAATCATTGATAATATGTTATTATTTTCTGACATGTATTTGGGAGCAAACTGAACTCAAACACAAAGAAAGATTAAACCAAAGCACCAGATTGTAACTATGTTAACACAATTAACAAACAATGGAAATTATTCTTTGCACTTTTTCAAAGTAAAATTGCTAATTACTTTAAATTCTAAATTAAAAGTTTAAACAATTTGAACAATTTTAATTTATCTATGCTGAAACCTTGAAATCTAATTGTATAGTACTCTCATTCTCAATAAATAAAATTAAGCATTTTAGATGTAGTGTTTGTATAAAAATACAAAACATACAGCCAGAGGTTTAAAAACAAGGCATACTGATGAGTGAGAACAGCCCGCGTAATTGATCATTTGTGACAAGAATTGAAAATTGGTGTTTACAGTGTTCTCAGTTCCATTAGATTGAGCTCCAGAGGTGTGATAGTAAAAGAGGCTGAATACAAATATATGCCCCATTAGTCAGGTTTGTATTTGTAAAGATTTTGAAACCATGTATCCTTTCCTTTCCACATCCCAGTTTTATGTGCGGCTTCGTGCTGGTCTATCACATTAAATCCCCATAAAAACACTGAGATTTGTGGTTGAAACATGACGATATGTGGAAAAGTTCAAAGAGCATGAACATTTGTACACTGGATGTGGAAAGTAGAGCATGAGTTAAATTTAACACCACATCAGTGATGATCACAAACTCATCCAACACAGACATGTTCTATTGCTTTTATTTTATGATTCCTGGGTAATGTTTCCCTTTTGAATAAAAACAGTTAATAAACAGGTTTAAATCTGTGCCCAAATCCTCTTCCTCAAAGCAGCCATCTAGAGTC